>CM035158.1:9555716-10155716 GCA_020205615.1 Panax quinquefolius
CCTTCCATTCCATTTGGAAGGGGACTCCTCTTCAGACTCAAGACTTGGACTCTTAGAAGATCAAAGGGACCCTTTTGGTGACTTAAAGGCTTGGAGATTCCACCTAAAAGCACTAAAGGGGTTTGAACATTCTCTCAACTCGAAGGACTCAAGAAGGCTCTTGGAATTCCTGCTACCCTAACACGGTTCCCGGATTCTAGGGGTTCTGTCACGCGTCGTTGGAGTAATCGCCAACCTGTCGTTCTCCCCTCTTCAATTAACCAATCAATTCCGTGCTCTTTGTGAATTTCTCTCCTCCTCAGCCAACACAAAACCCTAACCCTAGCAAGGCACGATTTCCTTGCCCACAAAGTGTACTTGCATAAGAGACTGGGAGACAATGTTGGGCCTTGAATATTTTGGCCTTTGGGCTATGTTGGGCCATAATTATTTGGGCCTTTGGGATGTATTGAGTTGATATTTACATGTGGTTATCTTTGAGCTTGGGCTAGAGGTTATTGCAGTGGACAGGTGTTGGACTATGGATCCAACACCTTAATTAAAGATGGTTTTGATATAATCCAGTGTTAGTGGAGAATATTGATTTGATATGGGATAAAGATTGCATGCAAGATGATGAGGTCACTAGAGGCATTGCATGCAAGGCGGTGAGACCAATATAAAATACAGGGCACTACATACAAACTAAGGTACATGCAAATTACATTACCAGCACTAAAACACACAACCTCCATTGTTAACCTATTTTCTAGACATATTTACTCCTCACACCGGAGCTATCCCCTACATTTCTAAGCCAGTCAAGTTCTCGATCTTTGATTCGCTTTTACGTGAATTGGGACGCTTTTTGGTGATTGAGATGCGTAAAAAGATCTCGGTGTTAACAATTTATAAATCATGAATGACTTGTAATTCATGGTTCACAAGAAAAAATAACAGAGAAAATTTAGAGGACGACAAAAACCCATTGAGAAAAGAAGAAGATGAAGAAAAGTTGTGCCTCCCCTCTCTTTTTAATTTATGAATAATTTAACAATATCTCATAGACAATACTTTATTTGAAGAGGTTCTTTCTTACGCCTACTCAAATAATGATTCTTAGGCTTAAGCAAGTGAGCTTAAATATTGTAGCACACTTGACTGGTAAGGAAAATGTTAAAAGCATTATAGTAAAGATAGTGCATTAAAATGTAGTTTAGTAATAAGGAGGACAAGAGAGGCTGAATAAGAAAACATGTATGTAAAAGAGCATAGAGGAAAACAAAAACATGTTGCCCCAACTTAAATTCCATTTGTTAAACAAGTATTTCTAAATGGAAATAGACAATCAAGTAATAACTAATTAAATAAACAACAGATTATATAATACATTAATGTATCAGACGTAATATATATATATATATATATATATATATATATATATATATATATATATATATATAGTACAAGAATTCATACATTAATTAAGCTTCTATAAAAATAAAAGGCGCTAATAGCACTTTAGTCCCTCAAAGTTTCACTCGTTTTACTGAAAAGAGTTGTGTCGCGTCCCCATTTTAATTAAAAAAAAAAAATCAATCGGATGATCAATTTGAGTCTATCGTGCTTAGTTAACAGTATTTGAGGGTCCAAATCGAGAGCATTGATACATTAGGGGCGCAATTATATTATAACACGGGTAGAATTTTGAGGGTCTAATGTGGTATTAGCATAATTAAAAAGTTTGCTTCATGTTAAATCGCATCCAAAGGAATATTTTATCACCGCCTAATAAATCAAAACAATCTTTCAAAAAAAGAAAAAAAATACTAATAAAACAAGAAATGGGATTAAAAATATGACAAAAGAACATAACGAATACAATTAAGCACCATGAATTTGTCCTTTCGTTCATATTAAACAAACATCAAGTTGTGGCTCTTTTGATATAATCATATGGTCGCATCGCACATGGGGATAATTAATTAATTAATTAGACGCGGAGATAATATGGTTTTTTTTTAATTATAATTATATTTAAAAAAAAAATTACAAGTTAATTCGTAGCGGAATTAACTCTATAACATATAGTTATAGGAAGAATAACTATATGTTATAGAGTTAATTTCAAGAGGAAAATTTGTTTTTGGGTTCGCCAAGTATGTGCCACCTCATTTAGTTTCAAGAGGAAAATTTGCCACCTCATTTAGTTTCAAGAGGAAAATTTGTTTTTGGGTTCGCCAAGTATGTGCCAAAAAAAAACACAATTTTCAAGTTTGGTACAATGGCCATGGTTATAGGAAGAATAGATTGACAGACTGATTGACCGAATTAATTAACCTGGACTCCTTCAAATATGAAATCGTGTTCACACTCTAAAAGCTTAATTAAGCAAGCACATTATATAATAAAATCCGTTAGTAGATTATATGATGCACCCAAATAAGGGAAATAGAATTGATATTTTCACATAAAAAATTAATATTTTCATATGATTTCTCTTATATGAATAGTGAGCGAGTCACATTTTTATATGAGAGAGACTCGTATAAAAATATTATTTTAACATGTAAAAATATCTGGGGAAAACTCTTTCTGGCGCATGAAACTGTGGCAATAACTTATTGCTATGCAGTCTAAAATAACGTCCATGCGAATCTTCTTTATACACACCAATATTTGGTATATAAATGATAACATTTTTATTTGTACTATCATCATGTGATCAGAAAGAAGACCCTATATTGATACCATTATGCATACCTTGACTTGAAGAGGGAGAAGGACATTGGTAGGCTAGATGATGGTTTGTATAGGCTGTAGCGATCCGAATTTTCGGATATTATTAAATAAGAATTTAATAAAAAAAATTATTATTAGGTGATATTTGATTTTATAAATGGAATTGTGCTATGCCATAGAATAATAATAAATATATTGTTATATGTGAATGAAATTTGTTGACAATAATTTATTAAAGGAAAAAGGATTGGATATGTTATTATATATCTATTAGTTAAAAATAACTTGTGGGGTAATACAATTTATACATGGCTTGAAAATAAATTGCAAGAGAAAATTACTTTTTTTTAAAAGGCAAGGAAGTATTGCATTAAATGTAATATTTAATGTATGATTTTTATGGAAAATATTTGTATATGTGTAATATTTAATATATTATACATACACTAGAGAAGAATATAAATTATAATATAATTGTGATATATACAATTAATAGTCTTTAGTCAATTTAAAATTCTCAGCTTTCTATACTCCTTAGCCATTCGTGCCACTTCTCCTTTACTCTTTAACGGTTAAATTTCATAGCACCCGGAGGCTTAACAAAACTTCTTTAAATTTCGGCAAGCTCCAACAATTTTGAGAAAGAAAAATGATGAAGTAGTGATCTGGGATTAAAAGCGGCAAGGAGATTATATAAATTGACTGTGAAGCCAAAATTTCATTATACTGAACTTTTGCGAAGTAAGTTTTATGTTCTTAAATAACTTTTAGAAATTTGGATAATTAGTGTTGTGATTATTATTGTTTCTAAGCTTAGATTTATATACACTTATAAGAAGCTGTGTTAGCTAGTTGGGATTGGAGGGATGATCATGTAGAACTCTATTAGAACTTGAATTCCGTTGAAGCTAGTATTTAAGCAAGAAGATTAATTCAAAAGATAATATTATATTTTTGTATTTGGGTAGGCTCATTAAGAAAGTAAAATAGTGTCTCAAGATTGTGGTTTGTATTATTGTATAAAATTTCTAAAGGGAATCTGGAGTTGTGTATGTTAATCAAACAGTGAACTCTAAGGTCTTTCATTATGTATTCTAAATATTTGACTAAATGCTTAAATGGAAGTTTTGATTTAAGAATTTAGAAGTGAGAGATATTTGATTAGTGTAAGTAATTACTAATAACGGAAATTTCAAACAAGAGTCTGCTCTGGGTATCTGAAAATAGAAATTTTATTCATGGAGGGCCATAGATGATTTGATGTTATAATATTCAAGCTCTGCAAAAAATTTGCGTACAAGCTGTGCCGGCTGGTTTTTTTAATAATAAAAATTGGTTTCTTTTAAATGTACTGACAAGATGTTGATCATGTAGGGTCCTTATATTAAAATAAAAGTCGGTACAAGCTGTGCCGGTTGAGCATATTTTATGTTTCAATCTAAACCTACCAATAAGTTGATCAACGATCCGAAAAGGGGTTGTTAGAACAGTGTCCATGGCAACCGGTTGCCATGGATGGAATCCCTATATATATATATATACACACACACAGCTGTGTATTACACAATTATCTATGACGAAAATATTTTAATTATGGCGATTTTAATTGATTCACCCGTCGCCATGTAACTGTAATTGTAAGACACTCAACTTTTATAAATAAAGATGAATTTTCTATAAATATTATTTTTGAATATTATGGAATAAATTTGATATAATGTTATAGTTGTGGGTAATATTTATAAATTTTTTGAAAGTATGCAAAGTTGTTATAAAATATTCGTTTGGTGCAGAATATTCTTTTTGTTAGGAATATTATCTCTGATAATGGCTCAATCATTGGTGGACCCCACAATGTAATTATTATTGTCGGATTGAGAAAACGACAAAATATTTTATAAAAATAACTACGGAGGTGTTACCGTTAAAAGCGTTGAACTACTAAATTGGTAAAAAATGCGATGTCTGGCGTAGTTAAGATAGTAGACATGCAGATTGATTATTGACGCTTACGTGAGAAGTCACTCATTTACGCTCAATTATCGCTGATGAATTGATGCATCATATCTCTTATATTATTGATTCAATTATTGTCATTAAAGATCATCCGTATAATATGTTATAGTATTAAATCAATAATTGAGGCACGATGAGTTATAAATGATTAATAATTGTTGAAAGATTAAATATGTGTTGAAAAAAAAATGATTTGTGGTAAGTTTGATTATTTTATGGGGGCTCATATGTCATCATCTAAGAGTCTCTTAAATCGATAGTAATTACCCTTGTGAATAGTATTTACCGTCAATAGTAATTACCCTCCTTGTATGATAGTATTTACCTTCGTCAATAGTAATTACCTTCACAATAAGTAATTACCCACGTGAATAGTATTTACCTTCGTCAATAGTAATTACCTTCGCCAATAGTAATTACCCTTGTGAATAGTATTTACCTTCGTCAATAGTATTTACCTTCGTTAATAGTAATTACCTTTTACCGACGTCGAACCACTTGTCGTTTCACATTACAAAGGCCAAACCAATTCGTCAAGCCACTTGCCTTTTCACACTAAGCAGTGCTAAGTTAGAATCTTCTATAAATAGAGGCGCTCAGGCTTCATTTATTTTTCACGATTTCATTCAAGCTATAGAGAGAGAAAGTATAGAGAGAATAAGAGAGAAAGAAGAAGAGTATTTTGTTACTACATCTCTTTGCAGATTCAATCTCCTACCAAATGTAAAGGGTGTTATTCTTTCTTATTCACGTAAGAGGCTGTTGTTATTCCATTTCTTATTATTCTGTTGGAATAACTTTGTATACGTGGTTTACCCTATACTTGGTGACATTCTTCTATTATTCTCATTGGAACATCCCGCTCGTGTGTGTTTTACAGGACCAGTTAAAATCTTTATTATTATCTGTTGGGACATCCTCTGTCATGTGTTTTTTAGGACTGGTTCGCGTCTTTATTATTACGTTGGAATATCCTATCGCGTGTTTTTACACCGGATCTGGTTCCATCTTTATTATTCGTTGGAACATCCCGCTTGCATTGTGAATTTCACCGACACGGTTCCGTTATTTATTATTCGTTGGAATAACACATGCATGCGATTCATCGCATGCGTGGTGATTTCTTTTGTTATTCCATTCTTTATTATACTAGGTTGGTTAAAACTTTGACTTCTATACTCCATGAAATTAGTGGAATATCCTTGATATTTGCATTTCATCCAAAGATCTTTTCATGAAAATATTCTTCCGATCATTCTTGAATTTTACTCTACAAAATAGTATCATATTGATAATTTGGACGTTAATAATTACGGATAAAATAATTCTTGAACTTGTTTTATTGAATTCTTATATCATTGTCATCATCCTCATGTTTATATTTTTTAAAGTCATCATACCGTAGCAGTAGTGAATAGATGGACTTGGTATGATTATGACGAGAGACTATTGATTGTAATCATGGTAGTAATGTTACAAATGATGTGGTAAAAATCCTCGATTGGCCGTAGTGCATTGATGGACGATTGTTGGCATGATCATGACCATTAATGAATACACAAATATTCTTGGCCCGTAGTGCATGAATAATTGTGGTCGTGATACTAAAGAATATCTTTGGTAGTAGTAGTCTGCGGGGTGATTCGATGATGTGGAATATTTATTAAGTGAGTCTCATAGCTATAACTTGATGAAAAACCTTTAAAACCTAAAAGATAGTAGACTTTATTTTCTACTTGACTCTTTTAATGAATTGATATTCCGATTTTGATTAAACTGATTTGTCTATTGTATTTTATCGGTTTAACATTGTTGAAGACTATTGATAATTTATTACGCATTATCTTAGTCATAATATTTCTTCTTGAATTAGTTGAGCTCACCCTTTCTTTTCTTTGTATTCTTTGAAATGAGAATATAATTTGAGACGAGTGGGAAGCGAGTGATGGTCCGAAGATAGCATTAGTAGTCCTCACTATTACGTGAAATAGTGTGATAATAATTGTAATGAGACTCCTTCTTGAGTTTGTATAATATCTAGTAGGCGATATTTGTATTTAAACTCACGATTTATGTCAGTATTATCTACGCATGATTATGTTAGTAAGTTGTATTTAAATTACATACTAGTATAAGTGGCGACCCAAGATAGGTGATGTATACCTAATTTTGAGGCGTCACAAGAATAATCGTCATTATATAGCCCAAAAACCCGTCATATATAGGGATGTGTGTCTGTATATTTGTGTATATACATTTTTCTATATATATATATATATATTTAAATGTCAAACTGAGAGGTTGAAAAACTTCATTTGATTAAAACTATTAATTTTCATTTAAATACTGCTCCTACAGTTTTTTTATATAGGGTGTTGAAAATATTGTCAATAAGATATTACTATCCCCATAAAATCTATATTTGGTTCTTGTATGGTTAAAAAATAAAAGTTGTACTACTAGGGTTAGTATTAGAACTCACTGGTATATTGCTCCTACTAGAGTGCTAGATTGTCAACTAATAATAAGACAAGTTTGAGCAGCAAATAATACAAAGTTATTTTCTTCTTTTTTTTTTTTTTTTTTTAGACAAAATGAAAAAAGGAAAACATTGCATTATTAATTGGCTGCTGAAACTTTGTAGTGGCGACTGACTATCCCCCGGCAATAAAAGAACATGAACGTAGTGCAGGCCAATATATATGTTCAAAAAAGAAAAGGCAGTTTTAAAAAATGAATATTTAAATTACAAAGAAAATTCGACCATTAATTTATATTTTCCCACAAAATCATTTTTGATTGGGAGGAAAAGTGGTTGGTCACATGATCAGAATTTGAATATATTATACTATTATTTCAGTGCACTATGCACTAATGCAATTACGAATCATTTCCCCTTTTCAAATAAAGAATTTAATCTTTCCAATAATTCACCAATGTACATATATAAGCAAATCAATCAAATCAAATAATTATGTAATAACAGCATGCATAATTTAATTAAACCATTTTTAATGTATAGTTTTTTTTGGTTCTTTGTGGTTGTCTTTTTTTTAATTATTATTGTCTAATAAAGAATAAATATTTTCTTGCAAACATCATAAAATTCTTTGCCAATAGCATGCATGATGAACAATCATATCACCAAGAACTTGTGTGAAGAATTGATATTTTTTTCAAGTGATGAAAATAATAATTTGATAAATTCTTTTTTGGCATGGGGATGTGATTCATTTATTTTATATTCATGTAAGCAGAAATTTGTGTAATTATCTTTTCTTGTTAAAATATCATCAATTCCCACCTCAGAAAAGTTAATATTTTTCGAATTAAACCAGTTTCTCTTGCATCAAAACATAATTCTATATAAATTACAGAGATACATAATAATATATAAATTATATAAATAATATATACATAATAATATATATATTCATTATAGAGATACCAAATTAAACTGGTTTATGATTTGTGTGGGCAAGAAAATCGTACCTTGCTAGGGTTAGGGTTTCGTGTTGGCTGAGGAGGAGAGAAATTCACGAAAATGCACGGAATTGATTGATTGATTGAAGAGGGAGAACGACGGGAGAGCGATTCTAACGACGCTGCGTGGCGAACCCCTAGAATCCGGAACCGTGTTAGGTAATGAGGATTCCAAGAGCCTTCTTGAGTCCTTCAAGTTGAGAGAATGTCCAAACCCTTTGGTGCTTTAGGTGGAATCTCCAAGCCTTTAAGTCACCAAAAGGTCCCTTTGATCTTCCAAGAGTCCAAGTCTTGGGTCAGAGAGAAGTCCCTTCCCAATGGAGTGGAAGAGATATTTATAGGTTTTTGGAGAGTGGTCATGTGATAGGCACATGTCCTCGGAGAAATTTCAAATTTACCCTTAGTCATCAAAGTAATGCCCAGATCGTCTTGCCTTCCTAGCCACCAATCCAATCCTCAATCAATTCTCAAATGAGTCACCTCCACGCGCTTACGCCTTCGGGACACGTGAAAGATTCTCTCGAGATCTTGCTTCTTTATTTTCGGCTCCGCCTTTCCATTTAATCATAATCTGAACCTTAATTTGTGCATTTAATTCAATTAGGTCAATTGAACCCTAATTTGCACTTGGGCCCACATTTGCCCCCTCATGGAGAGTCGCGTCCTTGGAGTGACGATCGTGCAAAATACTTTAACTCTGTGAATCCGCTTCAATTTTCGAAAAATGCTCGATCTTGCAAGTCCCGAAAATAGAAAATCATAGGAGACGTAATCCATGGGAGCTCTCCCAATATATCTTTGGAAATCCTCTATCAAATCTTTCCAAACCTTGCATAATATTTGTTTCCCTAATTAATTTTTATATGTATATATATACATATATTGAAACTAAATCAAAATAAATTATATATTTGTCAAATAAAATCAAATCTTATTTTGATTTGTAAATAAGATCAAATCCTTCTTTATAGAAAATCAAATCATTCCTATTATTTTGGAAACAAAATCAAATTATTTTTATTTATATACTTATAAAATAAAATTAGGAAGAAATTATTTTACTGAAAATATTTTTGAAAATCGAGAAATAATTTTTTTTAAATAAGAATAATTTAATTTGATAAAATAATAATAATATTATTATTTTTTTAAACGCAAGATCTTTTCCCTTAATTGGTGATACCGGCGTAGTCATTTATGGGGATCGATGAGAATTGATTCCACTAGACAAGTATAGCAAATTAGCAATTGATTTTTCTTTGGACATGTATTTTAGAGAAAGAAGCAGGGAAAAAAACTAAAGGGAAAAAGAAGTAATTGCAGAGTAATAGTGGTAGTGAAGCTTGGCGGGGAAGATAAACAAATGAAACAATCATGAAGAATTGACGAAGCGAAAAATCAACACATTTACAATTCAAAGTGAAAATGAGCGCGAATTCTTCCGTGAACGCTGAGCTTCATTTTCAAAACCAAATCATTATTTTAGCTTTGGCAGAATTCCTTGTGAAAGCTGTGATTGGTCATTGCAAAATATTTCCATATAAAATGAAATAAAAGTTTCGCAAGTCGGGGATACTAAAATGATTGAATCAAGGCATCTTTTGATTGGGTATAATTCTAACTTTCCATAAGTAATATTATGGGAAGGACTCTAGAATAATGGTATGATGCTTTGGGTGACCGAGAAATGATAAACAACCTCTTTTCCTCAATTTATAAAATGGATATACAAATGACAAATCCTATATCCCATGCATATAATTCTCTAGTTATGATTGAAGGCGTAAATTCAAAGAACGCCTAATTGTCTAGTTAATTACCTTATATTTATCACAATTACCCTGTAATTTCCAAATTGTAAGACCCCATAAAATATTCCCTCGTTCATATATATTTTCAAGAATCGCTAATCTCAGGGAGAACTTTATTAGCAATTCACGAGCTTTCTTTTTATTTTTTTTTTTTTATCAAATTCAAACACATTCTTATTAATAATTAATTGAGTAGTACTCGAGATAGTATGATACAACAAACTTTATATAGAATTCCCTAAAGATATATAGGCATGCTCGATTGCTCAATGGAGCTAATATATAAAATATTGTTTTATAATCTATATGTATGCATAATTGATTGACTTTTGTAAAAGTAATAATCATGTCATATGATACATTTATAATTAAAACACATAGGATCTTACTCCTTATATATATATATATGCAATAATCTTCCTAATAAATTTTTTTATCTTGATACACCAAGTCTTTCCTTTTTATCAAATCAAATATTAATTTTATTTCCAAAATAAAATCAAATCTTAATTTTATAAAATCAAATCTTAATTTTATTTTTTGAAAGTTAAATCTTTCTTTATTTTGGAAAATCAAATCAAATCTTTCTTAATTTGAAAAGAGATTTTTTTTTTTAAAAACAAATCAAAATCATAAAATCATATGAAATAAACTAAAATCATATGATTATGCACGATAGCCATAGTCCCTTTCTATTCACGCCAAAGTTCGGCGGCCGAACCCTTAGTCCAATTTATTTTTATTTATTTATTTTTTTGAAAATAAAATAAAATAAAATCTTATTTTATTTTTTCAAAAAAATAAAAAATAAAATATATAAATAAATAAATAAAATATTTACTTATCTTATTTTTGAGAGGTCCTGTTGCTCCATGATTAATTACTGTGCTGCTTCCTTTTTGCCATAAGAAAGATCCGTTGAAGCTATACATGTCTTCACCTCATCCAATGACTATCAAATTAACACCTCATGAAACTAAAAGAAAATAAGTCCATGAAAAGAATGAACATGATTAACCCCACTCTTGCTTCCCAATGCCAATTATTTGGTTCCTTTCAAGTATGGCTCCTGCTATATCCCATGAAAGTCATCAAGTCATGTAGCCTTCTCCACTCCTTCCCCGTCATTCTTGATCGATCCTGGCATTACCCAAGTGATTCTACACAATGATTCAATGAGAACACAAGCGTCCAAAGGCTCTTCGTGGTCTGAAAATAAAAGAGAAGATATTCCACCATCTCTTCTTCACAATAGCCCATAAGACCATCAACAATCAATTCTCTTGGGATAGAAATCACCTCATTTGCAATCGACAAATCCGAGACCCGGTATATATATATATATATATATATATATATATATATATATATATATATTTTTTTTTTTTTTAGGAGGGAAATTGATTATAACCGCCTCTAATTCATAATTCGTTTCAATTGTTGAAGGTGACTTACTTTCAAGAAAATCTTTGTTTTCATAATTCTTTTATTTAGTTGGAATTTCAAACTCTTTTCATGTATAATTATTTTATTTTGTCGATTGATTGTTTGTTTGTTGGTTGATGTTTTGTTTAATTTTTTCTTAATTATTTCATCGATTTCTCTTTTCGTGTGATTGTAGTTTTTTTCTTTTTCCCGCCATTTCACCTTAATGGGATCTTGGCTCGGATATTCTCAAAGAGAAAACAACACCGCAAGGAGAGGATTTATTCCGAGCCATTTCACCTTAACAAGGTCATTGGCTCGGATATTTCGGAAGAAAGGAACTTCGTAAGGAGGAAGGATCTATTAGAGCCATTTCACCTTAACAAGGTCATTGGCTCGGATATTTCGGAAGAAAGGAACAACGCAAGGAGGAGGAATTTATTACGAGCCATTTCCCTTAACAAGGTCCTTGACTCGGATATTTTGAAAGAAAGAACAACCCCGCAGGAGGAAGAGTTTATTAGAGCCATTTCACCTTAACAAGGTCATTGGCTCGGATATTTTGAAAGAAAGGACAACATCGCAAGGAGGAAGAATTTATTCGAGCCATTTCACCTTAACAAGGATCTTAGTTCGGATGTTCGGTGAAGTAGCATTCATTCCAATCAGGTTGATTCGACGAGTAAGGAGAAGTTAAATGTAAGAGAGGCGAGCTCCTTGGGTGGCTAAATCCTATGGGTCAACCCTTAGGGAACCGACCTAATGGCCTCCTTTTTCACATTTCCCGTTCTTCTTTTACCCTTTTTATTTGAATGGCTCCCTAATGCTTGTGCTCTTTTTTTCTTCTTTTCGTGGTGTTCATGATCTTCCTTTCCGAATCCAAGGTGTCCGTGATCTTCCTTTCCCAAATCCAATCTTCTTATTTAAGTTTCATACCCTCTCTCTTGTTATGGTAAGCACTTAATTTCAAATGCTCATTCACTTTCTTTCTTTGTTTCTAGAATTCTCATGTTATATTTTCTTGTTGCAAGCCAACTCCAAGTGAACGCTCCATGACCGAAAACTACTAAGGAGGTTCTTTTCATCAGCGACTGGGGAAAGGCTCCCTTTTATGGGTCTTCTGACGTTTTCTGGGAGCAAGTGAAGAATTATGATCGTACAACCTTTCCTCCTCACGAAAGCGAGGCTTATTTCTATATGCTACGGCCATGCAAGTTTAGAGCGACTTTTCTGTTCGCTCGCATTCCTCGTATGTGTATAGAAAAATAGGAATACCCCTACAGTCCCATTCATTTCATATCTCGACTTATCCAATCGTCTTCAGGGGTGGCAACATTGGACCGACGAGGTTCTCGCAAATTCTGATTATGTGGATATCACTGAAGAGGGCCGACATTTTGCGTTGCATTCAATTATGCAGGGATCTTCGTATCCGACAGGACCAAGATGCTCTTACCCGTCTTGATTTCACGTTGGTGTTCTTCCACATGTACATTTATCACTTCTTGGGGGGAGTTCACCCCAACTCTAGAGGATGTCTATGTCATCTACCAAGAAGCATTTGCCCCGCATGCGTGAGTCACGCCTTTGGTGAGATGATCGCAAAATATTTTTAAGTGTTGAAGTCTTCACTTCTTGAAGCTTGATGTTTTGCAAGCCTTGAAAACAAAAGTCCTAGGAGAGTGAACCTCTAGGGGAGCAAAACCTAGGAGGCAAGCCCTAGAGGATCTCTTCAAGGATATCTAGGTATCTCCTAACTTTCCTTGGACATGTCTCCCTTCTATGCTAGGTTGGATCTTTTATTTCCAATCATCATGTTGTTGCACTTCGATCGGAAGTCACTTCACGTCTCCATGAGGATGACTTACTTTATGTAAACTTTAGGAGCTTCAAGATGACATACATAAATTGAAGACCAAGCTTTTGGGAAATTGAGTCACTACCCAAGACCTTGAAGGCTCGATAGCCTCTAATCGAAGGCTCATGGTACCACACCATTGTCGACTTGAAGGCTTTAGTTATTCCTTCTCTTTAGTTCGATGGTGTCATGGCCTTTAGATCATAAACTTTCATAGTTTTTTTTCCATTTCTGTATCAAAATTTATATACATATATTTCATTTATCAAATTGTAGTTTCTTTTATCCTTATTGATTGCCTTTAATTTGAGCGATTCTTTAAAACTCAATATTTAACATTGAATCTTAAGTTGTTCAATTAAGACTCCAAGACACCAATAGGCCTCATAAAACAGCAAACATGAATCTATTCAAGAAAAACATGTTTTTTTTTATGCAAACTAACACTTGAATCTATACTTCTTTTTTTTTTTTTTTAAAGAGATTTAAAAAATATTCAAGCATAAGTGGAAGTTTGACAATTTATTGATAACAAAATTGCTTTTAACGAAAAGCATAACGTTTCAAATAATAAATCCTCGATTACTTTTGAAGTTGAAAGTATAACTTGTCCTGGTTCGAGGACTTTATAGTCGAGGTGCCTCGATTACTTTTAAAGTTAAAAGTATAACTTTTTGGGTCTAAGGACTTATACAGTGCCTCATTCACTTTTAATGATAAAGTGTAACACCTCGAGTGCCTCGTCACTTGGGTCGCCCAATTTCTTGGCAAGTGCGATCTACGAGGACTTGAAATCGGGTGCCTTGTCACTTGAGTCGCCCATTTCTTGGCAAGTGGTCTACTAGGACTTGAAATCGGGTGCCTCGTCACTGGGTCGTCCAATTTCTTGGCAAGTGTACAATCTACGAGGACTTGACCACCATTTAGAGTGGACCACCATCTTGGGTGGATTTTATATATATATATATATATATATATATATATATATATATATTTTTTTTTTTTAATTAAACAATTCTTGTGCCTCCAACCTTGGTCATCCAATTACTTGGCAAGGATACTCTCGAGGACTTAAACCACCATTTTGGTGGACCACCATCTTGGTGGATTTTTAATTCATCTGTAGTTCGAGTTTTTCGATGGTAGAGCCAAGATTTGGGTTCTTGACTTACGGATTGAACCATGGGTGATAGTGTTACACGTTTCTTCTCCTAGTTCAATCTCCCCTAAATCGACTTCTCTGTGGTATATCCTCCCGCAGATCGTAACAAATCCATAGTGGAATGTCCTGCGTATTGGTGGTATACATGTAAGTCCGGTCTTCTTTTCATCTCTTGATTATAACCAACCGGGGTCTTGGAGGCTTCACCACTCCATGCTCAACCCATTGTTCAGACAGCTCTGAATGCCTTCTCATTGCATGTAATAGCCTCCGAATCTGGCATTCTCGTATACTTGTCACCATGTTTTTCTCGCTTCATTAATTTTCTCATTCTTCTCCCTCTTGCCCCCTTGTGGTTTTGGTGAGAATCACCAAAGCCACGATTCTTCGCCCACTTGCTCTTCCATGTAACCATCGCATGGGCTGGTGGGAAATGTCATGATTCCTCCCAAGTCTTGTGCAAAGATGAGAGGGTCGCAAATGAATCACAAGCTTTGGTAATGAGGTGGGGCTTCAAGGCGCCTAAAGCACCATTGTTGCATATACTAACCAAGTTCTTTTCTTCAATTGGCTCGCACACCTCGTGCTCGGGCCTGAACCTATCAACATAATCTGACAACTCCTCATTCGGTTTCTGTTTGAACCGTATAAGCTCCACAATGGTTACCTGTTTCTGCACATAGAAAAATTTCTTGAAAAATTATAATTTTAAGTCATCCCAATCATGGACTGACCCCTTCTCTAAATTGTAGTACCAACTAAAGGCACTATCCGTCAAAGTCTTGTTGAATTCCCGCATCAACAAGTTGTGGTTGTTCACTTCGTCATATCCGAGCCACGGAGACATTGACTTACAAACCCGCAATATGTTCCCTAGCTTTTCCTTTTTCCCGTTGTATTTTGGAAATTATGGGTGCTCAATATACCTGTTGGGTAAGGTTGCCTCCGAATGTGTGCGGGGGTAAGGAGGAATAAAATCCAACTCGAGGGTCGAGATGTCTCGTTCTGCGAAGTTGATTGATCACGTCAATCATATCATCCTTCGTCACATACGGGCCAGGCGTGAACTCTCCGGGGTGTTGTGATATACCGCGCATCGGCGGTGTGTATGGTAGAAATTGGTTGATAGACACTTGCAGATCATGAAATACCGCACTTGGTGGAAGTTGTTGGCTCATTCATTGGACATTGCTTGGAATGGTTGGCATTCAGCACTGTGAAAATGATGGAATAGTAGGCGAGATGATGTTTATCGAGGTTGGCTTGCTTCCATCCTAGGTTGTGCACGTCACCACTGTTCTGGGCTTCCAAGTTGATTATTGGAACCAATTGACTTTCCGTTAATGGAGGTACAATGTGGTTCTCTTTGTTGTTGCTACCATTATTGTTGTCTTCCACACCTACTTGTTCCCCATGCAAACTTCCTAGGAACATGGCCTTGAAAGTGGGAATCAGCATCATTCTGGCCGCGAAAATTCCCATCTCCTCTTGCTTCTCTCAGATTTCCAAAGATCATGGCCATCATCATTCCTTGCCCTTCTCGTGCTTCCTTCAATGCCTTGAGCATCTCCGGTTGCACATCATTCGCTTCTGGTCTCCACCTGCATCCTCCGCCGCCTTCTTGCGTTGGTTTGTTGTTGATTCGCCATATGTGGTGACGTCGAACTTCCTTCCAAGCGTCTTGATAAGTGGTTGGTCAAAATCCGTGTTTCGCCTTGGAAAGCTTGAGTGGCTTGCCTTGAACCGGATCCGGTGAGGTAATGTTGTTTGTCAGTGAAAAGCGAGCTCTTCTGTAGTTCTCCCACTCGAGTTGTGGGCATACCCTTCATTTAATTCTACACCTCCCCAAAGAGAGTCGCTAAATAAATGTGGGCAAGGAAATCGACCTTGCTAGGGTTAGGGTTTCGTGTTGGGAGGAGGAGAGAAATCCACGAAAAGTACTGAATTGATTGATTGATCAAGAGGGAGAACGATGTGGGCGATTACTCCAACGACGCACGGGCGTAACCCCTAGAATCCGGAACCGTGTTAGGGTAATGTATGAGGATTCCAAGAGCCTTCTTGAGTCCTTCAAGTTGAGAGAATGTCCAAACCCTTTGGTGCTTTTAGGTGGAATCTCCAAGCCTTTAAGTCACCAAAAGGGTCCTTTGATCTTCCAAGAGTCCCAAGTCTTGGGCCTCCGGAGAAGTCCCTTCCCAATGGAGTGGAAGAGATTTATAGGGTTTTTGAGAGTGGTCATGTGATAGGCACATGTCCTCGGAGAAATTCCAAATTTACCCTTAGTCATCAAAGTAATGCCCAGATCGTCCTGCCCTTCTAGCCACCAATCCAATCCCTCAATCAATTCCCAAAATGAGTCACCTCCACGTGCTTCTGCCTCGGACACGTGAAAGATTCTCTCAGATCTTGCTTCTTTATTTTCGGCTCTTCCGTCTTTCCATTTAATCATAATACGAACCTTAATTTGTGCATTTAATTCAATTAGGTCAATTGAACCCTAATTTGCACTTGGACCCACAATTTGAAATTAGTTCATAATTTTGTTTGAATATAGAAAACGAATAATTTTGTTTGAATATTGAAAGCAAATTTGGTCTGAGACTTTGAGCATTTGGGGAATCATTTAAATTGAAGCTTCAAATTGAAGCTAATCCTACTTGTATTTTGTTGTATACTTGTATTTTGATTAATTTAGGAATTCATGACATGTATTTGAAACAATTGATAATGAAGCTATCTTAGAATATTTTCAAGCTATATATGGGATCTAGGAGGATAGCATTGTAATTTGTAAACATTATTATAATATAATTAGTTAATATTATGATTAAATAATTCAAATTTTCTTTATTTAACTTCAATAAAAAAATTAATTAAAATCCGCTCCAACTGAAAAAAATTCTAGGATCTGCCCCTAAGCATTATTATCATGAACATAAAAATTATGTCCTTCACATGTCTAGGGCCTACAAACTAATAAGAGAAAAATATAATACTCTCCTTTTAAAATAGAACAATTTACTGTTTTTATGTAGAAATCTAATAATATTTGGTAGATAAGTAAAACACTTTATGGTGATATTATAGATACTAGTTGTTCTGCACACGCATTTCACGTGTGAAATTTAAAATAAACTAATAACGAGATAAGAGAGGATGAAAAAAAAGTGGCAAAATTAAGTTTTTCACCACTATATAATTTTTTTTTAATATACCATTGAACTTTTAATTTTTGTAAATAGCCCACTAAATTAATTAAAATTGTAAAATTAGGTTATTTCGTTAAAATTAATTGAACGATTGTTAAATATTTTCCTATGTAGATTTATAAAAGAAAAGGAAAATGACGTGGCTTAGAGGGGTCTATCATACGTGGAACCAAATTTCCAAACTCTAAGACCTGCAACCACCGCCACCATCCTGATCAGAAGCCATGGATTCCTTCTTCTTAGTGGAAGACCTGACACGATCTCGTGGCTGAAACTTATGAAACCAACTCCTAGCTGAATCCATTTCTTTCTCCTCAGCTCAAGAGGTACGTACTTCAACAACAAACAATCATTTTTCCGAACTCCAACAAATTGCATTGATTTATTTTCCTTACCCGAATCTAAAAGAATCTAACAAATGCATTCTGTAATTAAATAAACGTGCTTATCAATTTACCCACATACATAAACCAAAACCCGCTTTCACAACAATTCAGATTTCTTCATTTCTGGAAAAGTAGAGCTAAACCCAGTTTTTCACATTCAAATAGAAAAAATAAAAAATCATCAAAAGATGTGATTTTAGGAGTAATTGCAAACATCGCCAGACATAAACAACTATAAAATCTTGGGCAATCTCTGCATACAGAGGCGTCTCCAACTAAACTTGTCGATATTTCCTTCTTTGGAAACTAAATTTGGGGCTATTTCAACATTTTCGAGAAGTTGAAGGAGGCACTCCATGACTTTTTTCTTGAATTCAATGCCTCCGATCTGTAATCTGCTGAAGAGGTCGCGAATGAAGAAGCCCAAGTCTTCTTCTTCGGAGCCCGGGCTCGGTTGGGACAATACGATGGCATTGGATTGGCAGAGGTCGCCGGATCTGAGTAACAAATCGATGTCGATCTGTTTGGAGAGCCATCCAGTGGCCATCCATGAGGAGTTTGCTGGCGAGAAAAGAGGGATTGGTGTATTGGTCGGAGAGGATTTGATTGCGGCGGAGGGTGGCGTGGAGGTTTGGGAGTAGGGTTTGTAAGAGGGGGGGGGGGGGGGTTCAAACCAGTAAAAGGGAATCAGAGATTTCAAAAAATAAAGATTTGAGGGAGGCGAGCTTTGATCGAAGGATTTGATTGTGAGAGGAGGGTAGTTCAGAGATTTGGTTCCACGTATGATAGACCTCTAAGCCACGCCTTTTTTCTTTTCTTTTATAAATCCACGTAACAAAATATTTAACGTCCGTCTAATCAATTTAACAGAATAACTTAATTTTATAATTTTAATTAGTTTAATCATGGGCTAATTAAAAAAATTAAAAATTCAATGATGTGTTAAATAAAATTTGCCAAGTACAGTGGTTAAAAACATAGTTTTGCCAAAAAAAAGTAAGAATGAGAAACTAAATAACTGTCGTCGCTTTTGTTATGTTATAGGCCAAAACAAAAGTACTTTAGCCTACGTTACTGTTCGGCTAATCTGTCATTTTGCTAACTCAACATAATTAAGTCAAAATAATATGGCTAGTTAACAAGTTCATACGGACATTTTTTGAGAGTTCCATTTTTCTGAAACACGTTGCAAGTGGAATATTTATTTTCAAAATTATTTATAGAAAGTAGGGCATTAAAAACTTTGAGCTTATTTTGAAAAAACTAAGCCATCTAACTTTCTAAATGCAGAAGTATCGGTGAATAGGTTTTTTGATGACTATTAGATAAGCACTGAATTCTCTAATTAGCTGTGTAGAATTTTTAACTTGTCACTTTTGTAAAGAAATCTATATATGTATATAGTCAATAGATAGCAGCCAAGTCATATTCACTTGAGCCAAAACCAAGAATTAACTTATATATGCACAAGCTATATATAACCTCAACAGTGTTTGAGGGCTGCGATGGACTAAAGATATTTTTTTGATTAAATATAGAAACATTTTTGGTGTTTGGTGACCCTCTGAAAGTATATTTTGAAAGCTCTTTTACAATTATTTAACCAAACACTATTTTAAACTTTTTTATTAAAATATTTTTAGAAAATTCTATATTTAGAAGTGTTTCATCTCACAGCTCTAGTAAACTGGCACTTAATTGAAAAAAATAATAATAGTGTTGTTTATGTTTAGAAGAAATCTGTCCATGAGACACTTAGCACAATTCTTGTATAATTTGCTTATTACATATTAAATGTAGGACTACGTGTGACTATAAAAAATGTGAATATTCTTTAAGTTTCAATATATAATAGCAAATTAAATTCTTAACAAGACTAAAGCTGAAAGATTCCAACGGGAGTCATTTTGGACTAAGAAAATTAAAAAAAATAAAATAAAATCTGTAGTACATAATAATGTATGCGTACAAAGAGTGATTGATGTTTCATTTTATAGCAAAATTGACAGACAATTCTTCTTAAACAAATATAAACGTATGCTTTCTATCTATTGTCTTCGTAGTTTATTTCTCTTTTTTCTTGTGTTTAAACCAAAAGGACATGCATGTGACTGGAAATAATTCTTTTTATGCCAGTGTCATTAATTTCATATATAGAAAATGACATGCCTATGGCTTTATAAATAAGTCTAAACTCTTGCCAAAACTCCAATCATAAACACAAATCTAATAAAATGTGCTCCCAAATCCTCTCCGATTCAGATTTTTCAGTACTCGAATCGATTAGACAACATCTTTTAAACGATGATGACGATTTGGATATTTTTTCAACCACGAATTCAAGTGATGCACCAATTTATAGCCGGAGTCCGAGCTTTAGCAGTTCAGAAAATAGTGTAGAATTTCCCCTCAATTTAGATTACACTTTGGAGTGGATTGGTGTTTTGGAAAATGAGGTCACAAAGGAGGAGACTGTGGCGGCGCGTGAAAATCACGCGCAGCAAGAATGGAAGCGGTACAGAGGTGTGAGGAGGCGTCCGTGGGGAAAGTTCGCGGCGGAGATAAGGGATCCGTCAAGGAAAGGCGCGAGAATGTGGCTGGGGACCTACGACACACCAGAGGATGCAGCATTGGCTTATGATAAAGCAGCTTTTAAGTTGCGTGGCTCACGCGCTAAGGTTAATTTTCCAAATCTACTCGGCTCCAACGTATCGGCACCAGTTAATGTAACGACTAAGAGACGGTCACCGGACTCTTCACCCTCCGCCACCTCCTCGTCATCATCGGAAAATAGCTCCGGGAAAAGGAGGAAAAATGTGGTCGGTAGTAGTGATAGTGAGGACTTTGAAGAAATGTTCACATTAACATTAACAACTGAGGATCTATTATTGCTCAACTCTTTGTAGGAATGGCAATTTTATTTTTCAACTAATATCAAATTAGGCCAAGTTGTGAGGAGTTAATGGATGATTTAGACGAGTTTGAGTCCTATAAATTGTAATTATTAAGTTTTTTAATTTTCACCTCAAGTTATTCATTCTAATTAATTCAAAAAAATAATCTCATTTGTCAATTTTTTATTTCACAAAAGATTTTTTTTAAGGGTAATAATATTATATTTTAAATTTGCTTATCATTGTTTCATTATAAGGCTCTACTATAAACAACTTCCTATTAATATAGGAACGCATATATATATATATATATATATATATATATATATATATATATATATATATATATATATATATATATATATATATATCCTTAATTTTTTTACAAATGAAGCAAATTTTATAGAACTGCAGGAGTATTTGGAATAGTTTATTTATCATTTTATAATTTTAAAGGTTGAAGATGAAATAAATAATGTTTTTAGCAAATAATTATTTCACATTTATTATTATATTAAAAAATTCTATACGAGAAAATTGAACATAAATACTTTATAGGTATTTCACTGAAGAACGACCTGATAATAGTGTCACCGTAACCTTTTGTCTGTTTTCCTTCTTTTTGGGACATGGGATCCGTTTTGTTTATCTAAATAAAAAGGTAGCCCTCCCACTTCAGAGGTGGAGTATGTCATATCAGGAATTTGTAAAATATTTATAAAATAATTTGTATCTGTAGCATTACTCTTGGCTTAGAATAATGTTAGAGATACAAATTATTCTACAAATATTTTACAAACTATTAATGTGGCATACTCTATCTCAGCATATTGTGTGGGGTCGAAGACTACATGAAAATAATTTATTGATCAATATGCTGAGGTGGAATATGCCACATCAAAAATTTATAAAATATTTATAAAATAATTTGTGTCTGTAACATTACTCTTTGACTTACCAAAATGGCCAATATAATAATCAAAAGCCTTCACCAAAATATGTCCCTCCATTTGATTTCGTGTATATGTTGGCGCATCAACTCAAAATAGCTCAATCAATAATAGTAAGTGTTTGAATAGTTTTTCATTATATGAATATAAAAAAATAACTAGTTGTACTCAGATATCAACTCGAAAATATCTCAATCAATCATTCAAAGGAAATTAATAATAATAATAATAAAAAGTGTTTGAATAGTTTCTCATTATGATGCAGGATGGTTTCGGGCTGAAGATCCTGGAAGGTCGGGAAGGACGATGACAATGCTAAAGGATCAAAAGTTAAGGGATCGGCGCCAAGGTATCGGTTGACTTCGGGGTCAGAACGTTCAGTCTATATTTTCAGGGTCGGGGTTCGGCTTCGGATATCGTCATGACTTTAGGTGTGACGAACTTCTTCCGAAGAGGTGTCATAACTTCAGAAGTCGATGGACCTTATTATTATTATTATTATTATTATTATTATTATTATTATTATTATTTAGTTCTTTATAGTAATAGTATTTTATTAGGCAGTAAAATCCTTTATAATAAGTTGTTATTTTTGTTAGGATATCTTTCCGTATCTCTAGGAAGTTTGTTAGAATCTTTTTCACATCCCAAGGAGGATTATATTTCTATTTCTTATTTCCCTATCTCTAGGAAGATCCTAGATTGACTTGGAGAGAAAGTTTTGTTAGCTATATAAATACCCGGCTTGTGGGTTGAATGGGAGAGACTTTTGATTTTATAAATATATTATACACGTTAGAGAGAGATTTCTCTGTGTTTTCCAGTAAACTGCTTGTTCCTTTATTTGTGAATTCATTTGTTTACCCGCCCGCAGGATAATCGCTATCCCGCCCGACATCAGTTTGGTATCAAAGCTCAAACATCTTCTGGGAATTATAGACTCATCGGTTTTAATGGCTGATAGTCGTGATTGTGGTCATGGAGGGCAGACTTCGGCTGAGGAAGACCCGGACCAAGATCGTAACATTCAAGACGCGATGATTGAGGATTTCAGAGAGAGACAGTTAGAGAGTTAACCAAAGCGCCTTAAAGCAATCGATTTCGGGGTCTACCCGGATGTGAGTTACAAGGAGGAAGTCCCGCACCTTGATCACTATCGTGGACAGTTTCCGGCTGAGGAAGTCCCACACCTTAAACACGATGAAGAATCTTATGATTCTGAATCAAGTTATGACATGGAAGGATTTTATTTTCGTGGACAGTATCCGACCGAGGAAGTCCCGGAGTATTTCCCACACCTTGATTATGACGAGGAAGAGTATTATTTTCATGGACAGTATCCGACCGAGGAAGTCCCTGAATATTTCTCGCACCTTGATCGTGATGAGGAATTTTATTTTAATTCCGATTTTGATGATGAACAGTTGGTTGGGGAAGAAGTAGAGGAATATGAAGAACATGTATATGACGAATATGCAGACGAAGAAGAAATTGAAGAAGAAATCTATGATGAATATGAAGATGAAGGAGAACCTGAGTATGATCATGATGATGATGGCGATGAAGAGGAGAATGGATCGTTTGAAGATAGCCAGGAGACCCTGATCGTTCGCAAGAGTTTACCAAATCATAAAGGTGATTCCAAAGCGGATTGGTTGAGAACCAATATCTTTCAAACAACTTGCACCATAACAAATAAAGTCTGCAAGTTAATCATTGACGGTGGCAGTTGTGAGAACATAGTGTCCGAAGAGGCTGTCAAGACATTGCAGTTGAAAACGGATCGACATCCTAAACCATATAAGTTGTCGTGGTTAAAAAAAGGTAATGAAGTAAGAGTGGATAAAAAGTACTTAGTATCTTTTTCCATCGGCAATAATTATTTTGATAAAGCTTTGTGTGATGTGGTGGCAATGGATGCATGTCATGTGTTGTTGGACCGACCTTGACAATATGACTGAAGAGTCATTCATGATGGTCGGAAGAACACGTATTCCCTTCATTTTAAAGGAAATAAGGTTGTACTAGCACCTCGGCGAGAAGGGGACAGTTCGGTTCGAGCAGTTGGGAGTCCGAACCTATTATCAATGACTAGATTCCTAATAGAGGCTGATTGTGAAGGTGTGGTGTATGTCCTACTTTCTTGTGGGAGTGGTTCGACAGCTGAAAGCACTGAAGTGTCAGCCGATGTACAAGAATTACCCGAAGAGCTTCCATCAGGACTATCGGCGATGAGGGACATTCAACAGCAGATATATCTTATCCCAAGATCGAATCAAAAGGACAATATTTCAGTTTCCGAAATATCTTCTTGTACAGTTTCCACGCTATCTGTGTCGAACTCGAGGACGAGTTCTTTCCAACACGGAGAGACTGATGCAGGATGGTTTTGGGTCGAAGATCCTGGAAGGTCGGGAAGGACGATGAAGATGCTAAAGGACCAAAAGTTAAGGGATCGGCGCCAAGGTATCGGTTGACTTCGGGGTCAGAACATTCGGTCTATGTCTTCGGGGTCGGAGTTCAGCTTCAGATATCGTCATGACTTAAGGTGTGACGAACTTCTTCCGAAAAGGAGTCATAACTTCAGAAGTCGATGGACCTTATTATTATTATTATTATTTGGTTCTTTATAGTAATAGTATTTTATTAAGCAGTAAAATCCTTTATAATAAGTTGTTATTTTTGTTCGGATATCTTTCCGTATCTCTAGGAAGTTTGTTAGAATCTTTTTCACATCCCTAGGAGGATTATATTTCTATTTCTTATTTCTCTATCTCTAGGAAGATTCTAGACTGACTTGGAGAGAAAGTTTTGTTAGCTATATAAATACCCGGCTTGTGGGTTGAATGGGAGAGACTTTTGATTTTATAAATATATTATACACGTTAGAGAGAGATTTCTCTGTGTTTTTTGGAAAACTTCTTGTTCCTTTATTTGTGAATTCATTTCTTTACCCGCCCGCAGGATAATCACTATCCCGCCCGACATCACATTATATGAATATAAAAAAAATAATTAGTTGTACTTAGGGCCGGTCCTACAGTTAAGTAAATTAAGCAATTGTTTAAGGTCCCAAAATTGAGAAGGCCCCAAAATTTAATAATTCTTATGTTAGAACCTATTAAAAAAGCCCAAATTATTTTCTCCCCAAATTTTAATAATCCTTATGTTAGAGCCCATTAAAAAGTCCAAATTATTTTTCACAAACAAATAAGTAGTATCGAGATTAGAACAGTGACTCTCTTCCTCGAGATTAGAACAGTGACTCTCCCTCTACCCAGACTACCAGTGACTCTCTACTTCTGTCTCTCCATCTCTGGCTCATTATACGCCTCTCACTTTCTCTCTCTAAATAAGTCTTTTTCTATAACAACAAATCTACAATTATCAATAAATATTATATCTTTTAATCTTTTATATTTTTTGTTTGTTTCAAATTTGAGGAGTTCAGTGTTGAGATCCTCTGGCTCTATAAAAATTGAATTCAACACATCAATAGATAAAAATATCAACCTTTTCTCACTTGTGTAATTTTTTTTTCTTTGTAATTAGGATTTGTAAATTAATATTTCTTACTCTGAATTTGTGATGTTCATTGTTCAGGTATTTAATCTTGGGAAAAATCACTAAATTGTCATAATCAGGTTCTATTGTTCTATACTTTGCTATTTTAATTTTATTAAATTTTACTTGTTAAATAGGTACCAATATTGTTACTCATTTTAGCGGAAAATTTTCTGTTATTTGTGTTTTGACTGGAAAGTATCTGTTGTTATTTGTTTATTGGCTGAAAAGTATCTGTTTGTTATTTGTATTTTTGGCTTGTTACTTGTTTTTTAAGCACTATATGGCTCCTCGAAAATATGAATCTGGGTATCAAAAACTTCAAAAAAAAAAAAAGAAGAGTAGAAAAATTAATTGAATCCCAAAAGGGAGCTCTTGAAAAATTTGTTACCAGCAATAAAAAAAAATATCATAGAAAAATTAGGTGAAAGGCAAGACAAATGAAATTTTAATTTTTAAAAAAAATCATAGATATTAATTTAATTTAATATTGAATAGTAAAAAAAGAGGCCCCAATTTAAAATTTGACTTGAGACTTCCAAAAAGTTTGAACCGACCCTAATTGTACTAACAGAACAAGTCTGACAAATAGTAGAGATTAAAAAAGTATCTTACCTCTATTTTACAAAGAGGTTATATGCATGTAGAATATTTTATCCGTACTAATATTTGATATACATTTTTAAAAAATCATATACTCCATATGATTAGAATAGATCTATACTCCTTCCGTTCAAGTTTATTTGTCTTAATATAAAAATATAGGTCTATTAAAAAATTATCTCTAAATTATCCATCTTAACTATTCTATCATTATCTTCTTTATTTTAATTAATCTTATAATTTTTCTTGGAATAATAAAATAGAAGAGGAGAGAGAGGAGAAAAAATGTGCTTACAATGTCAAAGTTAATAGTGTTACTTTTTCTAATATATGTCATATAATTTTCAATGATTTTTTATAAAGTTAAATGTGTGTGGATAGTATTCGAAATATAAGGTCAAAAATAATATTAAAATGAAAAAAGGACAAACAAAAGAAATTAGGAAAAATATACTTAAACAAAGAGAGTGTTGTTATAAAAGATTACTAAAATTAAGAATAAAATGATTAGAGAAAAGAGACATGTCACATAATATTTTTATATATCCACCATTCTCTTTTACAATGCTCTTATTTATAGATACATGGACTTGGAAGTTTCAAAACTCAAAAGTCATGAGTTTAAAACTTAATGAACATGGGAGTTTCATACTTAATGAACATGGGGGTTCCAAAATTCCAAAGATCATTACAATTAAATTTAGACATCCACAAATATATATGTTATAATTTTATAACACTCCGATGGATGTCTATTGTATAGCCATACGCATTGAAAGCTGCCTCATTAAAAACCTTACCAGGAAAAACCAAATGGGAAAAAAACCTTGGTTAAGGAAAAAGAGTACAACGCGTATTAGCTCCCCCTCATGAATGTATCCTTAAGTCCTTCAATTTTGTCGCATTCCAATATTATGTTTAATCCTACAAACGTTGTAGTTGGTAATGCTTTGGTGAACAAATTTGCTAGATTATCTTTTGATCGAATTTGTTGAACATCAATGTCACCACACTTATCAAGGTCATGTGTGAAAAGAATTTTGGTGAGATATGCTTTGTTCTATCACCTTTGATGTATCCTCCCTTTAATTGAGCTATACATGCGAAAGATTGTCTTTTCATACGTAATGGTTGGAGTTCCTTTCTTTGGAGGATAAACCGCATGTTTCACAAATATGTTGAGTCATTGATCTTAACCACGCACATTCTCGACTTGCTTCATGGATTGCAAGTATTTCAACATGATTTGATGAAGTGGCAACTAATGTTTGCTTTGTAGATCTCCATGATATAGCAGTATCACTACAAAAAGAGATAACCTGTTTGAAATCAACCTTTATGTGGATCAGATAAATATCCTGCATCAGCATATCCAACTAATTTATGATTATTATTATTTGAATAAAATAAGCCCATATCCATAGTTCCTCGTAGGTAACGAAAAATATGTTTAACCCCATTCCAATGTCTCCGGGTAGGAGAAGAACTATATCTTGCTAATAAGTTCACATAGAATTATGAGACCCCGAATTTTATGAAATGAAAATATTCAATTTTCTTATAATTATTCTATTTAGTAAATGATTAAATTGATAAAAGGTTAAAGTTAAGGGTGATATGTGAAATTTTTTCAAAGTAAGCAAGATGTTATATAATATTCGATTGGCCGGGGAATATTTATTTTAACAGAGAATATTCGTACGACGACACGGTCATTAGTGGACCCCACAACGGATGTATTGTCGTAGTAAGAAAACGACAGAATAATCTTTTTATAACGGCGAAAGTGTTACCGTTAAAACTGTTGAACTATCCGGTAGTAAAAGTACAGTAATACGCATGGTTGCATAGTAGCACACGGTATTGATTATTGATGCTTACGTGAAAAGTCACTCATTTATACTCAATTATTGCTACAGTAATTGCTGCATCATATCTCTTATATTATTGATTCAATTATTATCATAGTATCATCTGCATAATATGTTATATTATTAAATCAATAATTGAGATGGTAAAGTTATTCATATTATTATTTGCAATATTGACAATGTCGAGAAGTTCTATCAAGGAGAGGTTTGGTCACCTAATTGTGCGCCAATAAGGAGAAATCCTTATCGGAAAGCCCCCTCTTTCCTGAGAACGACCTGGTTGTTAAATATTGTGAATTATAATATTAATAATGAATAAGTTCATGTTGATTAAAGATGAAATTGATAGTTCCATTGTGTTGGAATTATTAGTGTTAGGGAAAATCGACATTTATTTCGATAATAATTGATGTTTGGAGGTTATATTGACCAATCGAATAATTAACCGGATAAATGAGCAATTAATTGCTATTGATTCACATGATTATAACTATTTGTTCACATGTTAGTACTATTGATTCACATTCATTTACTATTAGGAGAGTTAGTGCAAGATTGATAATACTTGCATGACTACGTTAAAAATGGAGGTATAGTTGAAGGTACTATACTATAATTAATTTTTTTACATGTTTAGAACTATTGAGTCACATGATTTACTATTGATTCACATGATTTACTATTAGGGGAGGTGGTGCAAGTTTGATAATACTTGCATGACTAAATTAAAAATGAAGGAAAAGATGAAGGTATTATACTGTAATATTTTGAGCCCCAAAACGTGCAATTATCGAAACTATATTTTCCTATAAATGGAAGCTCATTCCTTCATTTTTTTCACCAATTCACTAAAGCTATAGATCAATTATTATAGAGAGAAATTATAGAGAGAAAGAAGAAGAGACGTCTGCTACCTCACTATTTTAGTATCCAGTTTTCTTCTGAGGTAAGGGATATTATTATTATAGTAAGGGGTATTATTCTTTCGTATTCATGAAGAGAGTTATTTTCTTTCAATACTCGTAAGGGTTGTTATTCCATTCTTTATTATTATGTTAGAATAACTAACATACATGCCAAGTACCGCATACATGGTGAAATTCTTCCGTTATTCCATTCTTTATTATTCTATTGGAATAACGTCATGCATGCGGTTTTATCACATGCCCGGTGAATTTCGTTGTTATTCCATTCTTTATTATTTCGTTGAATATCCCGCATGCATGTGGATTACGCATGACCGGTTCCATTTTTTTTATTATTCTGTTGGAATATCTCTTTGCAAGCGGATTACATGACTGGTTCCATTCTTTATTATTCTATTGGAATATCTTCTTGCTCATGCGGATTACGCATTTGACACGGTTCCATTCTTTATTATTCATTGGGAATAACTCGTGCATGCGGTCTATCGCATGCATGGTGAATTCTTCGTTATTCCATTCTTTATTATTATGTTGGAATAACCTGCTCTATGTGGATTATCAGATGCATGGTGAATGATCCTTCGTATTCATTCTTTATTAAATTGTGGAAATGATCTCAGATATCGTGGATTACCGCATGGGAGTAAAAATCCATTCATAGATTTCAGATATTCTATTATACTCGTATGAGATAACATTTCTTTTGTACTAAATCATGGAATATCATTTTCTTTGGTATTTTTTTTTACGAGTTACTATTCACTCTAGTATTATTCACTCGGTATTCGGGCACTTTTTTGTGTTGGAGTACTATTCACAAGTTCTGTTCACCCAAATTACTATTCACAGAATATTATTCACTCGGGTATTTGGGGTACTTTTCATGTCCGGGTACTATTCACGAGGTACTATTTCAAGTAATTATTCATATGGTACTATTCACGGGGTACTATTTACCCAAAAAATATATATATTTCCTTTCTGTCCAAATTATTTTTAGTACATGAATATTATTCTTGAATTTTACTCTGAAAGCAAAGATTATTGACAATTTGGATATTTTTAAACTCTAGATAAATTTAAAGTCTTTAATATTTATCCTTGATTTCGTTTGATTTGATTTTGTTTGATTATTGCTTATATCATTGTCATCATCCGCATGCTTATATTGTGATGAAAGTCATCTTTGGCTTACGTGCATAGATGGTCTTGGTATGATTATGAATAGGGATTATTCGGTATAATCATGACCGTAATGTAACGAATGATGTGGTAAAAGTCCTCATTGGCACGTAGTTCATTGATGGAATGGTTGTTGGTATGATTATAACCGAGGATTATTCGGTATAATCATGGCCGTTATTATTATTGAAAACACAAATATCCTTGCCCGTAGTGCATGGATAATTTCGTGGTCATAATACTAATGAATATCCTCGGCAGTAGAAAAGTGGGGATGATTCAATGATGTGAATTATTTATTGTCGAGTCTCGCCGATAAAATATTGATTATACACTTTTAATTCGTAAAAGATAGTAGATATCATGCTCTACTGACTCTTCTAAAATACGGTTGTATGTCTTTGGCCCAGTAGTGCAAAGATGAATTGTTAATGGATATCTTTGCGTAGTGCAAAAGATGAATTTATTAGTATGATTATGGCAGGAATTGTGATTTGGTATAACCATGATTTTTGATGTTTCGGTGAAGATAGGTGATGAAAATTATCTTCATTCCGGTGCGAAGAGGAATTTAGAATCACAAATATGATTATGAAGTTATTCATATGATTGTGGGATGTGAATTGTTGATTGATGTTACAGGATACAATATTATTGGTGGACTTTTAACATAGAGAAGATAATAGACCTAACGGTCTATTCGACTCTTCTAATGGATCGCTTCGTTCCAATCGCAACTATGGTTGAAAAGTTTTATCATCTACCATATGTTCTAAATCTACGATTTATTCGATGAAGACTATTGATGATGTAAATTATCTTTAGTCATGATATTCTTTATTCATTAGTTGTGCTCACCCTTTTTGCTTCACAATTCCTTTAGGTGTAATAAGAGTGTTGCTGGTCGAAAGGGGATAATGAGGGGAATAGAACGATGGTCTATAGTTGTTGAGGTTCTCCCTAAATAGTATGAAAATAATTTTATTGAGAACTTTAGATAAGTGTGTCGTATTATATACGTCATTTGATATTTAATTTTGGTGAACCGAATAGGGTGAGGTGAACCCAACTTTGGAAGGGTGTTTTACCACTATCATACAAGATGTCTAATGACATACAACCTCGTGTTATCATAAGACGTGGTCATGTACATCCACTCTTTGAGTATATCTACGAGCACTACCTATATGATCTTGGAGTTTGTTTGAAATATAATTCTCAATTGGAGAAAACAGAGATAATTATATGTCAAGAGAAGACTCACCCTTGGAAAGAAGATGATAGTAATCTTCTTGTTTTTCTTTGGGGACTATTGGGTCAACCGAGGATAATTCTGTGGACATATGATATCTATCATAACCTAGACGCATGGTCTCCCATGTACGAAGGTTTCCTTGAGTATTTTCCAAAGATTTTAATTTCTAAAAGCAAGTTATTCGATTTGTATTTTTATGTAAAGTACCATTGTAAGGTTGTGGTCGAGGCACCATGAGAGTTACATATATTTGTATTAAAACTCACAGTTTAACTGTGGTCGTATTCTGCATTACAGTTCAATAGTTGTATAAATGAAGTTTGTAAATGATTTTTATAGTGTGATATCTGGCGACTCAGAATGGATGTATACCTATTTTGGGTCGTCACAAGAATGCTAAATCAGGTCGAGTATTATTAGCAAGATACATTAATGCACCAATTGCACTGAGGTATGGTACTTTAGGACCAAGTAATTTTTTATTATGCTCACGAGGTCTAAAAGGGTCCTTTTTAACACCAAGTGATCTAACAACCATTGGGGTACTCAATGGATGAGCTTTATCCATATAAAATCTTTTAAGGACCTTTCCGTAAGTTGGTCGATGAATGAAAATTCCATCTGCTAAATGCTAGATCTGCAGGCCGAGACAAAATTTTTTTTTCCTAAATCTTTCATCTCAAATTCTTTCTTTAAATAATTCATTGTCTTCGGAATCTCTCCATGAGTTCCAATAATATTTAAATCATCAACATACACAGCAATGATAACAAAACCAGATTCTTACTTCTTTATAAAAACACATGGGCATATAGGGTTATTATTATACCCTTCTTTAAATAAATATTCACTAAGACGATTGTACCACATGGGTCCTTATTGCTTTAACCCATATAGGGACCTTTGCAACTTGATTGAGTAAACTTCTCGGGGATTTAAATTATATGTTTCAGGCATTTTAAATCCTTTAGGGATTTTCATATAAACATCATTAACAATTGACCCATATAAATAGGCTGTAACAACATCCATTAGACACATATCTAGTTTTTCATGGGTTGTCAGGCTAATAAGATACCGCAATGTTATTGCATCTACCACAGGAGAATATGTTTCATCATAATCAATGCCAGGTCTTTGTGAAAACCCTTGTGCCACAAGTCGTGCCTTATATCTTACGATTTCATTTTTCTCATTTCTTTTTCGCACAAATACCCATTTGTACCCAACTGGCTTTACTCCTTCGGGTGTTTGAACTACAGGTTTAAAAACTTCACGTTTTGCAAGTGAATTTAATTCTGCCTGGATTGCTTCTTTCCATTTTGGCCAATCATTTACAAGGCTCTACATTCTTCTCGGCTGTAATTAGGCTCAAAATCCTCATTTTCATTAATTATATCAAATGATATATTATATGAAAAAATATTGTCAACAATTATCTCACTTCGGTTCCATATTTCTTTATAGAGACATAACTTATCGAGATCTCATTATTTTTATTGTTTTCAGGTACCTGAACCTCTTCTGGGGTTTCAGTTATGTCTACATCCTCATGAATATTTTACTCCTCAATAATGCCCACTTGTTTATTTACTTCTTTTCTTTTTCGAGGATTTTTGTCTTTTGAACCGATTGGTCTACCACGCTTCTGGCGTGCATTAGACTCATTTGCTACAGTTTTTGCAGATTGTTCTATTGGAACTTCAATCCGAGCTGGAGTATTTACAGCTGGTATATGAGATTTGGTTACTCCTTTTGAGTCAGTGAATGCATTGATTGTAGAGTCGATTTATATTTTGCAAACAAAGTATCTTTTGAACTTCTTGTTTACATTGTTTTGTACGAGTATCAAAATTCAATAATGATAATGCATTCTAAGTTATATCTTTATCCAGCTGTTTAGTTTCTCCCCCTAATGTTGGGAACATAGTCTCATCAAAATGACAGCTGGCAAATCGTCCCGTAAATGAATCACCTGTTAAGGGTTCAAGATATTTAATTATTGATGGGGACTCAAACCCAATATATATTCCCAGCCTCCTTTGAAGACCCATCTTTGTACGTTGTGGAGGATAAATTGGAATATATACCGCATAACCAAAAATCCTTAGATGGGAAATATTTGGCTCATGACCAAAAACCAATTGTAATGGCGAGAATTTATGATATGATGTTGGCCTAATGCGAATAAGTGCTGCTGCATGTAAAATAGCATGCCCCCAAATAGAGACAGGAAGTTTTGTTCTCATGAGCAATGGTCTTGCAATTAACTGGAGGCGTTTAATAAATGATTCAGCAAGACCATTCTGAGTATGAAAATGGGCAACAAGATGTTCATTATTTATCCCAAGTGACACGCAATAATCATTAAATGTTTGGGATATAAATTCACCAGCATTGTCAAGACGAATAGTCTTGATTATATGATCCAAAAATTGTGCTCGTAATCTAATAATTTGAGCACGTAATCTCGCAAACGCCAGGTTGCGAGTTGATAATAAGCACACATGTGACCATCTTGTAGATACATCTATTAAAACCATAAAATATCTAAATGGTCCACTTGGTGGGTGAATAGGCCCACAAATATCTCCTTGAATACGTTCTAGAAACTTTGGACATTCAATCCAAATTTTAGCTGGTGATGGTCTAATGACCAATTTTCCTTGAGAACAAGTAGCACACGAGAATTCCTTAAATTGAAGAATCTTCTGGTTCTTCAATGGATGACCATGTGAATTCTCAATAATTTTTCGCATCATTATTAATCCAGGATGACCCAACCGGTCATGCCAAATAATAAAATTATTTGGTTCATTGAACTTCTGGTTCATTATTGCATTGACTTCAATTGTACTAATACTTGTATAGTACAAACCTGAAGATAGAACGTGTAATTTTTCCAATATTTGTTTTCCAATAGAGACATTTGATATGATGTAAAGATATTCTATACCATTGTCATTGGTTGTCTCAATATGATATGCGTTAAGACGTATATCTTTAAAACTTAGCAGATTCCTTCTTGATTTAGTGGAAAATAACGCATTATAAATAATAAATTTTGTTCCACTAGGAAGCATTATATTGGCTCTTCCGGAGCCTTCAATCAAGTCTACTGAACCTGATATTGTATTCACATAAGCTTTCATCATTTTTAGATTTGAAAAATATTGCTTATGTCTGAGAATAGTATGCGTCGTTGCACTATCTGCTAAGCATATATCTCCACCACTGATATTAGGCTCATATATAGCATGACACCAATCCATATTTTCTTCATAAAAGGAATAAATAATAAGTTTATAATAAGACATAATATTAATAACACAAACCAACATAAAATGAACAAAATACATTGAAATTTATTAACATAAAAGGAACACTCTTAAAAAGGATTATAATAATTTTGAACTAATTGTTTTCATTACAAGAAATATTAACTTGCTCATTATTTTGTTCAAAGAAATCTGCAATGTCAAGGTGTGTCATATCCATAGGATCAAAATAAATAACATTATTATCTTGATGTGGATGAGAAAAATTTATTTCTATGTTATTCTCCTTTCCTTTCAAAGAGGACTGATATAAATCAGCAAGATGTTTGGTCGTACGACAGGTACGAGCCCAATGTCCTTTCATTCCACACCGATAACAAATATTTTCTTCCTTCTTGGTATCTCTATTATTTATATTCTTCCCCTTTTCTTATTTCTCTTCATTCTTTGAAGGTTTGGTATCATGGTTATGGTAATTAAACCATCCTCGCCCATGGCCACAACCATAACCTTTATTACAACCACAACCATAATTATTATTATGTCTTGTAACATTAACTTCAGGGAATGGAGCTGAACCAGTCGGTCGTGATTCATGATTTTTCATTAAAAGCTCATTATTTTGTTCAGCCACAAGAAGACATGAAATCAGTTCAGAATATTTCTGAAAACCTCGTTCTCTATATTGCTGCTGCAGGAGCATATTCGAGGCAAGAAAAGTAGAGAATATTTTTTCTAACATATCTCTATCAGTGATATTATCTCCACATAATTTCAATTTATAACTGATTTTAAACATTGCAGAATTATATTCACTTACTGATTTAAAATCCTGCAATCGTAAATGTATCCAATCATAATGAGCTTTTGGAAGAATAACTGTCTTTTGATGGTCATATCTTTCTTTCAAATTTTTCCAAAGAATAAGAGGATCTTTTATTGTGAGATACTCTAACTTCAACTCCTCATGGAGATGATGGCGTAAGAATATCATGGCCTTTACCTGGTTTTGGCTTGATGTTTTATTACCATCTTTAATGGTGTCTCCAAGACCCATGGCATCAAGATGAATTTCGGCATCAAGGATCCATGACAAATAATTCTTACCCGTAATATCAAGTTCCACGAATTCAAGTTTGGCAAGATTTGTCATTGTCACTTCATACAAAAATTTATCAAAAAGGTCATTAGAAATATATCAAATATGCAACTATGCATGTCAAAAGGAAATATATCAAAAATCATTAGAAATATATCAAATACGCTACCATGCATGCCAAAAGGAAATATATCAAAAATCATTAGAAATATATCAAAAGATTGTTTTAGTACGAGAACTAAAAAGTACAAAAACATCATGTATTTTATCGGATCCCTTTTGATTTATTTAGATTGGAAGGAATGCAAAATTACAATACACTTTTATAAAAATAAACACTGCACAATAATTGAGGTTAGATATTTCACCGTATAACAACAAAACAATTTGAGGGTGGTGTGATGATGACTTACATATGAGTATGACAGTCATTAGCATGCTAGAACCAAGAACAACAAATTCTAATAATAGGTTATGAATGAAATAACATGTAGTATGTTATACTAAAAAAAATTTGTGTATCCATATATATATAATAGATAAATATACCTTCTCCTTCAAATCAAATATGATTATCTTCAAGACGAAGGTGAGAAGCAATTCGTGTTGATAACGTGTTATAAAATATTACTAAAATTAAGAATAAAATGATTAGAGAAAAGAGACATGTCACATATTATTTTTATATATCCACCATTCTCTTTTACAATGCTCTTATTTATAGATACATAGACTTGGAAGTTTCAAAACTCAAAAGTCATGAGTTTAAAACTTAATGAACATGGGAGTTTCATACTTAATGAACATGGGGGTTCCAAAATTCCAAAGATCATTACAATTAAATTTAAACATCCACAAATATATATGTTATAATTTTATAACAAGTGTATAATTTTTTCATCATGAGGAGTTATTTAAACGTAATTAAAATGATATTATGTTTACATATGTATCCTTATAACAACATAATATTTTGGATTAAGAATAGTTGGATGGTCTAGTACAATAATGTGCTCTCTGTTATAAAATATTATAATGGATGTCTAGATTCATATAATGGATGTCTAGATTCATTCTCCCTATCTTTAATTATAATGATTTTGAAACTCCCATTGAGTTATGAAACTCATGACCTTTGAGTTTTGTAACCTTTTAGTATTGATGTCCTAGTATCATAAATAGTAACATTGTAAAGAGAATGGGTTAGAGACATATACAATTATAACATATATGAAATGAGATTGCTCTTCTCCCTTAATCATCATCTTTGTTCTTAATATTATTAATCTTTTATAATACGTTATCAGCACGAGTTGCTCCTCACCTTCATCTTGAAGATAATCATTTTTGGTTTGAAATAGAAGAAGGTATACCTCTCTCTCTCTATATATGTGTGTTTGAGTATTGCATGGTCATCATGCATGCATGTACTATTTTTTTTCTTTTTGATAATTATTCTATGCACGTGATCACAAATAATTCAATTATTCTGAAAAAATAATAGCTTGTTTGATAATTATTATCTGGAATTTGCTAAAAGAAATATCTGATAGTTGTCATTAGTACTGCATGCCAAACAAAGTTTTAAATATTCATTCCCTTTTATATTATTACTGCATACTTTATGGAAGAATGGTAAGCATTGAGGTAAGGCGAGGGAAATATATCAGTCTGCTAAAAGAGTAAATAGCAATCAAATATTTGATTGGTGACACCATAAAAGAACACCTCAACAAACACATCCTCTATATCTGTTACTATATTTGGTGGTATTATATGCCTATACATATGTACAAGTATATTTGTGAAATGTTATCTCAAGAATATATAGGGAAGCATATTGGGCTATGAATATTTGTTGGAGCACAAGTATATACTCATGTAATATTACCATCCTCCATGGTACTGTTTAGTACTATAAAAAAAATATAAATAAAATAAAATAAAATAAATAGTTTTTTAGAATAATCGACATGGTTTCATGAGTTTTTCTAACTGAATAATATTCTATTACAAGGCTTAACAATGTACTATCTGAAATAAAGGAAAACTTTTGTAACATCAAATGGTTGTAGAAACCACAAATTCTATGTAAACGAGTGCATCATTTAAAAGGTATTCATTATGATAAGAGGCATGGACTATTATCATTTATTCTTTACATTTTTATATACCTCATGCAAATTTTTCAGTCTTTGAATGGTGATAGTTACGTAGCGTTGTTATATTATAATAAAATAAATTTCTAATGATTTTTGATATATTTTTGTATGAAGTTACAATGACAAATATACTTATAGTAGTGTTGGTTTGTTATTTAGTTTTAGTGGAAAATTTTAATTTTGTGTTTTACTGCATTTCTATAAATTGTTTCATTATAAATAAATCCGAACATATATAATTATTTAATTTGATGGGGAATATGTTTAGTTATTTAATATTTAAATCTTATAGATTTAAATTTGTTGCTCTTGATTTATATCGAGCAAGAATTATTTGTAATGGAATCTTGATGCTGAGATTCATATAAAGGGAAAGAACCTTGGAGATACAATTAAAGTTAGCAATCATGCATCCCTGTAGGATCATGCAAAATTAATTATTTTTATTCGCTATCATCTCCATGAAAAAAAAATATTGATAAAGACATGTTAGAAAAAATATTTACTATATTTCATGCCTCGAATATGCTCCTATAGTAGCAATATTGTGAGTGTAAGTTCATAATATATTCCCTGAAGCGATAAAGGAAATTATATTCCTAGAAGTGATATCATTTCTTCTAGTGGCTGTACAAAATAATGAGTTTTTGCTGAAAAACCCAACAATCTCGCCCGACTACATTCCCTGAAGTGAATGGAACCTCATTTGATAAACATAGAGGAAATTATGGTTGTGGTCGTAGACGTGAAAAGAACTATCAATATAGAAAATGGAATGTACCTGTCGTACTCCTATACATTTGCTAAATTTGTACCAAGACTCCATAAAAGAAAAGGAAATAAAATTAAAATAAATTTTATTAATCATAATGATCCTGAAGATCCCATGAATTATTTTGACTTTCAAATGGAATGGAAATAACTAATTTTGATATTTATGATTTCTTTGATGATGTTGATAGAAATGGTCATACCAATTAATTATTTTTATTTCATTGTATTATGACATTATAATAAGTATTTTTATTATATGTTTATTTATGTTTCAATTAATAAAGTTAAATATATGTTTTTGCATATATAAAGATGTATGGGCCAGAAGCTCATCAAACTTAATTAAAGGCTCTCGAAGAGCGATTATAATGTTGTCAAAGGTTACAAAACTTTGTATTGATGATTCTTTATATTCTTCTGAGACAAGTAGAAATTTGCTCAGCTTTAAGGATATACGTTATAATAGTTATTATATTGAAATCAATAACGAAGCAAAGAAGAAGAATTTCTTTATATTACTTCAATAGTATCGGGCCAGAAGCTCATATTAGAAAAATTGTATATTTTCTCTTCTAGGTTATATTATACTAAAATAAGAATAGTTGAAATAAATGTTGTAATTCACCAAAAGTGTGCAATACACCAAAAGTGTTTAGATCCAAATGTTTTTATGATTTGGCATGATCTTCTAGGATCAATAATAATGCATTGAATTATTGAAAACTCCCATGAACATCCTTTAAAGAACCAGAAGATTTCTTTACCTGTTGATTATATCAAAGTAAATTAATTACCAAATTATCACATTTAATTATTGTTATTTGGTGTTCATCTTCTAAGAAAGAATTCAAAGTGATATTTTTAAGGTATATTTTAAGGATTGTTATTTTAATAGTCTTCCCACCATTAGGGGGAGAAAAGTCGTTGTCTGAAGCACGACGTGAGATCATTGCCTGAAGCACGACGGGAGATTAATTGGAATGTTTCAACGTTATTTAATCTTGATCCTTATACAAATCAATATGAACTAGAAGTTCAAAGGATAATTCATATGCAATAAATTGCAAATCAATTACCAGAATTATTCACCGACAATAAGAAAATAGTGATATCTCACATTCTAACTGCTAATACTCTAGCAGAGATTGATGTCCCTATAGGACAATCAATTAATGTAGTAGAAAATTAAATCAAAGTCACAGCTGAAACATGAAAGAATGATCGGTGTTAAAGATAGAATTTCCCAGAAGAAGAAAGTACAAGAAAAACAAGTTGCAGCCTATAAAGAGGCTATACCCATGAAACCGGCTACACAATTTATCAATCTATCCAAAACTTATGAACAAAAATCTCCTGTAAATAAAACTCTTGAAGAGTTATTCCCTAAAGAGGATGAGTTATCCCTTGAAGAGGATCAGGTACCTGAAAATAACGAGATCTCGATACATTATGTATATACAGGAGACGTATATATTGGATAGAAATAAAATCTTTGTCGACAACATATTTTTATATAAATTTGCTATGGATATTAACAGAAGTAATGATCATATATATGAACTACAAATCGTTGATGAATGTACAAATATTTGGCCAATGTAGAGGCGATTCAAGTTGAATTAATTTCATTAAGTAAATGTGAAATTTTTGGACTTGTAGTCCTAACACCTAAAGGTGTAATGCCTGTTGAATACAAATGAGTATTTGTACGAAATAAGAAAAATGAAATTATATAGTACAAAGTGCAACTTGTAGAACAGGGTTTCTTCGCAGAGACATGGTATTAATTATGAAGAAACATATGCTCCTGTAATGGACACAATTACATTCAGATTTTTAATTAGCTTGGTAGAAAGAGAAATTAATGGATGTTGTTACATCATATCTGTATGGATCATTATATAATTATATATACATGAAAATCCCTAAAGGATATAAAATGCCTGAAGCATATAATTCTACATCTCGAAATATGTATTATATTAAGCTACAAAGATCTTTATATAGGTTAAAGCAATCCAGATGCATATTGTGGTATAATCGCCTAAGTGGATATCTTTTGAAAGAAGGATTTGAGAATAATCCAATTTGTGCATGCATTTTTATCAAAAGATCATAATCTAGATTTGTTATTATTATTGTATTTATTGATGAAAGATCTTGCTCCAGAAGAGTCGACAAAAACAACTAAGTTAAGATGAAAGATATTGGTAAGCCAAATTTTTGTCTTGGCCTACAAAATGAACTATGGAATTCTTGTTCATCAATCAACATACACAGAAAAAGTCCTGAAGTAACTTTACATGGATAATGTTAATCCTTTGAGTGCTCCAATGATGGGTTGGTCACTTGATATCAAGAAATATCCGTTTTGAACACAAAAAAATGATTAATAAACTTTTGGTCTTGAAGTACCATATCTTTGAGAAATTGGTGTTTTGGTCCTGAAGTACTATATCTTAATGTAATTGGTACTTTGATGTATCTTGCAAATTTGACAAGACCTGATATAACATTTGTAGTTAACTTACTAGCAATGTATAGTTATGCACCAACTCGAAGATATTGTAATGAAATTAAATATATTTTATGTTATCTTTGTGAGACTATTGATTTGGGATTATTTAATCCAAATGGTGATAGAACCAAGCATATTGCACCAAAATTACTTTATACACATGAGCCCTAGAAGAATGGCAATATTGATCATGTGATAATTTGGTTGATATATTCATTAAGTCATTACCAACTATTATTTTGAAGAAGATGGTGCACAATATTGACATACTTCGACTTAATGATATTTTTACCATGAACAATGGAAATTCTATGTACTTATGAAGGGGAGTAAAAAGGATATGTGCTGATTGTACTCTTTTTCCTTCGCTAAGGTTTTTTCCCACTGGGTTTTCCTTTGCAAGGTTTTAATGAGGCAATCCCAAGGCACTAGAAGTTATACAAGAATATTGTACTCTTTTCCTTCGCCAAATTTTTTCCCACTGGGTTTTTATTTGGTAAGGTTTTTAACGAGTTATATTCTTAGAAAATTGCTACAAAAGAACTCCATCCATTCTATATGAAGACAATGTTGTATGTATAGCTCAATTAAAAAGAGGATACATCAAAGGAGATAGAACAAAGCACATCTCACTGAAATTCTTTTTCACACATGACCTTGAAAAGTGTGGTAACATTGATGTTCAGCAAATTTGCTCAAAAGATAATCTAGCAGATTTGTTCACCAAAACATTATAACTGCAACGTTTGAAGGATTGCGTCACAATATTGGAATGCGACAACTGAAGGACTTAAGGATATATTCATGAGGGGGAAGCTAATACGTGTTGCACTCTTTTTTCCTTAACCAAGGTTTTTTCCCATTGAGTTTTTTCTGGTAAGGCTTTTAATGAGGCAGCTTTCAATGCTTATGGCTATATAATAGACATCCAAGGGGGAGTGTTATAAAATATTATAATTGATGTCTAGATTCATTCTCCTTATCTTTAATTGTAATGATTTTGAAACTCCCATTGAGTTATGAAACTCATGACCTTTGAGTTTTGTAACCTCTTAGTATTGATGTCCTAGTATCATAAATAGTAGCATTGTAAAGAGAATGGGTTAGAGACATATACAATTACAACATATATGAAATGAGAATGCTCTTCTCCCTTAATCATCATCTTTGTTCTTAATATTATTAATCTTTTATAACACTCTCGGGTTAAATATTAATGTTGCATTTAGATTGAAGAACGAAATGGAATGAAATAAATAAGAGTGTATTTTATTTCTCATCTAGCAGATTAAATAATTTCGATGGATTAAAACTCCATTGCATTCTATGGGGGACATTGTCCATTTTAATGAAATAGATAAATATGACAATTATGTTGTTTTGTCACACCAACCACCATAATGACCAACTAAACATATATTTTAGATGCTAAATTTTTTTTAATTATCTATTCTGTTGAGGAAGAACCGAAGAGTCCGCCCATCGCGTGTACATACAAGGGCAATAACATACATGTTTGAAATTCAATTTGACCCAAAAGCTAAAGTAATTAAGTCTTTGATCCATTCATGTATATTAATCCTTCACTCTTTTATTATTTATCCGATGTGGGACTCCAACTCATTTGTAATATCTTAACAATCTCTCCCTCACAAGAAAGTTCATCACATTAAGAGCTCCACCTCATGTGAACGCTTCTCTTCAATTAGCGCACACTAATTCTTAGCTAACTGTTCCTTTTTCTCTATTGAGAGTCAACTTTCTTTAAGAATTGAACATTCTTCTCTTCAATCACAGCGTATCATCAATTCTCGACTAATTATTCTTGGAACCATTTCCCGGTTAAATCCATCAAGAATTTAATATCACCATCGAGAGAACGTTAGGGGAAGCACAAACCCTTTATCGAGAATTCACCACCATCATATCGTGTATCTTTTGAAGAGGCTTTTCAAAAAAATTAATTTTCCAAACAACTATCGCGTATCTTTTGAAGAAACTCACTAGTCCAAGACCAACATCATTGAGGAAGAAGTGATCGAGGAGTCTGTACATCGCATGAACGTACACAAGGCATTAATATTCATGTTTGGAACTGAACATGACCCTAAAGCTAAGCCATAAGTCTTGGATCCATTCATGTATATTAATCATTTACTCTTTCATTATTTATCTGATGGGAGATTTCAACTCACTTGTGATATCCTAGTAATTATTAGGTGTGGGTCCTCACCCATGGTATAGAATCTAAAATGAAAAGAAATTGATTTTATTTGTGAGCAATTAAGTGGGTTTGCTTGATATTAATAAGATTAGAAATTGTATAGATTGAAATCAATTTAGACAAGGAATTGGTTTGACATATTTTACTGTGTAGGACATGGAACATAAAATATAGTAGGAGAATTACTTTCCTTAAGTAATTAAAATTTGTTGGATAGTCACAAGATGGTATCTAAGAATTTAATTCAGGATTGGCCGGATTGCATATTAATTAACTTATAAAAGGTATGATAGCCTTATGAATGTTATCTTGGCAACCACATTAACACTTGGGTTTTGTATGGCCAAAGGAGATATCTCGACAGCAACAAAGCATAAGGCAAGGCACTTGGTGCACCCGAAAAACGTAGAGACAGGACGAGAATTTGGTGTGTTATAAAAATTTGGTAATCCTTTTTAATTGATATATTCAAGGTTGGTGTTTTTAATTTAGATGAAGTAATTTAGTACTCTCTTTATTTTTTGTGTAACATCAAGTTTTAGGGTATACAACTTGGGAGGATTACTGTGAACCCATTATTAGTGATATAGTGGAGATTCGGAGTTCAAGCTGTGGTTTTTATCTCTTCCTTTTAGAGTTTCCACGTAAAATTTGGTGTCTTGCTTGTGGATAATTATTTATTATTTTTGTTCTCGAAATTAAGTTTGCTAATTTTCTATTTAATTTCACAAAGAGGGGAGAGTAATTCCTGAGATTGAGATTATTTTAGGTATACGTTTCCCAATAATAGTATGAAGAGCTTGGTTGTTATTTATAGTTTTCTTGTGCAAATTAAATGCAGGATTAGACAACAGACTGCATGATTAAAAGTATTCAAATTATGAAATTTGAAAGCTAATAATAGAGGATTTGTTTTACTACAAAAATTTGTACAAGCCACTTAAGAATGATGGAGTCAAGCCCACAAACAAGAGTGACATGCTATGGAACAAGATGAACAAGAAGATTATTGGTCTGATCAGTTTGTGAATTGATCAAAGTGTATTTCATCATGTTGCCACGGAAACCAAAGTCTATGCTCTCTAGAAAAAACTTGAATACATGTACAAAAGAAAGACAACACTGAATAAAGCTTTCTTGATTAGGAAGCTTTTGAATTCTAAGTTCAAGGATGAAAACTTCGTTGCAGAACACTTGAGTGATTTTCAAAGTTTTATAAATCAGTTGAGTACGATAAAGATGATCACTTACGATAAAGATGCATGCTTTGTTGTTTTTGAGCTCTTTACCTGATAGTTGGAAGACGTTGTTTTTATCGTTGAACTTCGTTCCCAATGGTACGTTGACTATGGATACAGTCAAGGATAATTTTTTCAATGAAAAATGGAGACGAAGAGATATCGTAATGACGAGTGTTGAGTCAAAAGTTTTTGTCGCATAGAGTAGGGGCAGAAACATAGGGAGAACCTGAAGAAGAAAAATCTAGGGAAATGTCCAGAGATAAAAAAGAAATATTTTGTTTTCACTACAAGAAATTAGGTTAAATATGGCGAGAATGCAAATTTTTAAAGAAGGAATAGTCTAAGTATAAAAGACAAGGATAAAGATTCGATTATGTATCTATCCAACGTGATGTAGCCATTATTTGTGATAGTAAATCTCCAATTTTTCAAATTCTCTCTATACATCTTCTTGAGCAGTACACATATACACGTACAACACTTCTTAGTTCTTTCAGCTTAACACATTTGTTACAACGTTTGCCTTTCCAGTATGATAGAGAATTGTACAGTCATAATCTTTTAACAGTTCTAACCACCTCATTTGTCTCAGGTTTAACCCCTTTTATGTAAATATGTATTTTAAGCTCTTATGGTCTGTGTAGATTTCACACTTCTCTCCAGAAAAATAATGTCTCTAAATTTTTAAAGCAAAAACCACCGCTGCTATATAACTCCAAATCATGCAAATGATATCTTTTATCGTAACCTTTTAGCTGTCCTGATGCATACGTTATCACCTTTCCATGTTGCATCAGAACACAACATAAACCTTTATGTGAGGCATAATAATAAATCGTAAAATCCCTAGTATTATCTGATAGAGATAACACTAGTGTTGTGCTCAACCTCTCTTCAACTCTTAGAAACATTATTCACATTTCTCCGTCCACACAAACTTTATCCCCTTTCCTAGTTAAATTTGTTAGTGGTGCAACCATATCTTTGGTAATCTTGAATAAAGCGCCAATAATATCCTGCTAAACGTAAGAAACTTCCTAACTTTCGTTGGGGTTTTTGGTTGTTCCTAATTTATTACCGCTTCTACTTTTACCAGGTCTACATAAATTTCATCTTTGTCAATTACATGACCAAAAAAATTAAACCTTATTATTGGTTTATATGTTTTGTTTTAATGATAACATATTTTTTGTATGGAGATAGTTTGTGTGACGCCCCCAAAATAGGTATACATCACTCATCTTGAGTCGCCAAATACATGGTACAGAAATCAAATACAAACTTCTTTAATACAACTATCGTGTAAAAATACAACAAAATATAGCTGAGTTTTTATATGAATATTGTCTCATAGACAATATCCAAACTCAAATTCAATCCTCATTACATTTATTATCCGACTAAGTAGTGAGGACTACTAAAATAACAATCTCGGACCGTCACTCTATTTCTCGACTAGTCTCGGCTACGTTCTCATTTCCTGAAGAGAACAATGAAAGCAAAAGGGTGAGCTCAACTAGCCCAGTAAGAAATATTATGACTAAGATAATGCAGAATAAATTATTATTAGCCTTTAACAGTGTTAAACTGATAAAATACAACAAACATCAAGTTTAACTGCAGCGAAACAAGCAATCCATTAGAAGAGTCAAGTAGAGCATGATATCTACTATCTTCTATGATTTAAAATTTTTTTCATCCACTTTCTCACTGAGATTCAACTTAATAAATAAATCACATCATCAAATCATCCCTGCACTAGGGACCAAGGATATTCATGTAATCATCAATGGTCATGATTATACCGAATAATCCCTGGTCATAATCATGCCAACAACTGTCCATCAATGCACTATGGGCCAATGAGGACTTTTACCACATCATTTGTAACATTACGGGTCATGATTATACTGAATGATCCCTGGTTATAATCATACCAATCAACAGTCCATCTATGCATGTAAGCCAAAGATGACTTTCATCACAATATAAGCATGAGGATGATGATAATGATATAAACATTTATCAAACGAAATCAAGGATACATATTAAAGACTTTAAATTTATCTAAAGTTTAAAAATATCCAAATTGTCAACACAATACTTCTTTGTGGAGTAAAATTCAAGAATAATATTCATGTATCAAAAATAATTTGGACAGAAAAGATATATTTTTTGGCTGAATAGTACCCTGTGAATAGTACTTTGAGAATAGTACCTCGGGAATAGTACCCCGACATGAAAACTGCCCTAAATACCCGAGTGAATAATATTTGAATGAATAATATTCGGGTGAATAGTAACCCATGAATAGTAACTTGTGAATAGTACTCCGGCATGAAAAGTGTCCCGAATATCAGAGTGAATAATATTCGAGTGAATAGTAACTGGATGAATAGTAACCCATAAATCGTAACTCATGAATAGTATTCCGGCATGAAAAGATCAATAATTATAAAGAAAGCTCAGAATAATATTTTCATGAAAAGATACTGGATGAAGCGCAAATATCAAGGATATTCTACTAATTTCACGGAGTATAGAAGCAATACTTTAACAAAATGAGGGCAAATCAGGAATATGAGACGAAATAATATTACTCACATACTACAAAGTATGGAAGAAAATATTATTCCTTATGAATACTGAACAAAAATAATATCTCTTACCTCAGAAGAAGACTGGATACTAGAATAGTGAAGTAGCAAACTTCTCTTCTTCTTTCTCTCTATAGCTTCTCTCTCTATAATTGCTCGTGAGTCTTAGTGAATTGGTGAGAATGAAAGAAGAATGAGCTTCTATTTATAGGAAAATATAGTTTTGATAATTGCACGTTTTGGGGCTCGAAATATTATAGTATAATACCTTCATTCTTTCCTCTATTTTTAATTTAGTCCTACAAGTATTATCAAACTTGCACCACCTCCCCTAATAGTACATCATGTGAATCAATATTTCAGTCATGTGAATTAATAGTTCTATACATATGAAAAAAATAGTTACAGTATAATACCTTCATCTATACCACCATTTTTAATTTAGTCATGCAAGTATTATCAATCCTGCACCACCTCCCCTAATAGTACATGTATGTGAATCAATAGTACATACATGTGAACAAATAGTTATAAGCATGTGAATTAATAGCAATTAATTGCTCATTTATCCGATTAATTACCCGATTGGTCAATATAACCTCCAGAAATCAATTATTATTGAAATAAATGTCGATTCTCACAAACACTAATAATCCCAACACAATGGAACTATCAATTTCATCTTTTATCAACATGAACTTATTTATCATTAATATTATAACTCATAATATTTAACAACCAGATCATTCCCAGGAAAGAGGGGGCTTTCCGATAAGAATTTCTCCCTATTGTCGCGCAATTAGGTGACCAAACCTCTCCTTGATAGAACTTTCATCGTCAATATTGTAAATAATAATATGAATAACTTTTTCGTCTCAATTATTGATTTAATAAAATATTATGCAGATGATACTGTGACAATAATTGAATCAATAATATGAGAGATATTATGCAGCAATTACTGTAGCAATAATTGAGTATAACTGAGTGACTTCTCGCATAAGCATCAATAATTAATATCATACGCTACTATGCAACCACGCGTATTACTGTACTTTTACCATCGGGTATTTCAATAGTCTAACGGTAAAACTTTCGCCGTTATTTTATAAAAAGATATGTCTGTCATTTTTTAACTCCGATAGTAATTCCATTGTGGGATCCACCAATGATTGTACCGTCGTACGGATATTCCCCGATAAAAAGAATATTCTCCGATCACTTGCTTACTTTATAAAATTTTTAAATATTACCCACAACTATAACATTATATCAAATCCACACCTTAATACTAAAAAAAATATTTTGAGAAAATTAATCTGTATTCATAAAATTTGGGGTCTTACAACCTCCCCTCTTTATGAAATTTTGCCCTCGAAATTTATGTACGTACCTGGTATGCCGAAGAGGTGAGGATACCTTGTTTAGATTCTAAGTCTTGAGGTATAACCTTTGAGCGTAGAATATGATCCTTCTTATCCAAGATTTTAACAGGTATCTCCTCATACGTTAAATCTTATGCTATCTCGTCTAGTTCTAATTCAATAATGTGGTTCGGGTCTTTCACATATTTACGTAACATAGATATGTGAAAAACATTATGAACACGAGACATACTTGGCGGTAAGGCGAGTTTATAGGCCACAGTTCCTACTCGATCGAGGATTTTAAATAGACCAATAAAATCGAGGGTTGAGATTTCCTCTCTTCGTCGATTCTTGCTTCTAGAATAACGCCTTCTTGAACCTTCTTCTTCACATTCATCAGGTTTGAGTATGTAGCTTGAGTGGCTTTTAACTGTATTGATTAAAGTCGATTCTTTTTTTATATTCGTTATCTTCAAGTAGGTTCTTGAAGTCTTTAACCCTATCTCCATCTTTTTCAAGTCGTATAAAATGGGTCTTTGTGTTAACAATATCGCACTCGTAAAAGCATACGATCTTCCACTCAACGCGTCAGCTACCACGTTCGCTTTTCTACGATGATATTGAATGGAATGGTCGTAATCTTCAACAACTCAAGCCTTTAATGACTCAGAAAATCTTGTGTAAGATTCAATTAATATAATTTTGCGTATAATTTTTTATTTATTTATTATGTTACTTCTTATTGTGGCAAAATTTTATTCACTAGTTATTAAGTATCCTAGATTATAAATGGTAAATAGAGTGATGTTGAGATATACATTAAATATAATGTTACATAAACATCAAGAATGGAAAGGAAAGCCAAATGACTTAATTGAGAAAGATTATTCACATGAAGCTACTTATGTGTCCAAGGAAAATAATTATACTATGATATAATTAATTCCTTTCAAAATTATCATTTAGTGATAAATAAAGAAAATAGTTTGCACTACCATAAGCTACTTAAAATGCATGGAAAACATCATTTTAATGATGTTTGTGTTAATTACCTTTTTACTAGTCTTCATAATTATGGTGGATAAAAATCTATGTATAGTATTACGTAATGTGAGTCTATAGTTAATTATTGGACCCTATTAGATTTTCTATGTGTGGTTGCAAATGTGCTACCTTAATTTCCATACAAGCCTTTCAATTTCTTAAATATTATAGATTAGTTGCATTAAGCCCAACAGCAAGGTAGTATCAATCTTTTGTTGACCCGATGCAGCAAACCAAATGTTATGCAAAAAGGAGACTGTTTGAGCCCAATTTGGCAGCCCACATAAGTGAAAGGAAGGGTTGAGTTTATTCTATTGTTAATAGTTAGTTAGTCCATTGGTTAGTCAGTTGAGTGGCAAGTTACTCAGACGCTAAGCTAGTTCTAGTTAGCAGTTAGTTTAGTTAACAGACAAGTAGCAGGTCAGATGGCAGAAGATAAAGTAAAGCTATGCTCGGTAGGGTTGTTGTATAAGATCCAAATTAACTAGGCTAGGACTGAGTGTGTAGGGTTTCGACACAGAAATGCACAACAAAAATAGAACAATTTAAAGCAATTTCCGAAACCCTAAACAGGATCCATGCAAAAATAATTAATTCGGTGGTTAGAAATTATACCGAATATGAAAATGCTTCTGAAATTAATGCGCTCGAATCCCCAACGCAATCCAAACGAATTGCGCCTCTACGGTATCCACACAAATGCCCCATGAACCGTCAGACGATCTCCAAAGAACTGGAATCAAGCAGATTAGCCACCAAAAGGAATGGATTTTAGAACTGTTTCTCTCTAGTCTCTCTCTAAGAGCGGCTAGGGTTATGATGTTATGATATAACCCTAAGTGGCTACTATATCATATATATAGTAGTTAAAAAGGGGATTAATCAAAACCTATTTTCATAAAATCTGAATTTATATATATATATATATATCTTAATTAAGTCTTACTTAATTAATATACATATATACAAATTATCCTTTTAATTTAAATTCGTGATTTAAATACTATTAATCATATTAATATATTTAAATCCTTAAAATTTAAATTAATTCCATTTTAAATTACGTTCTATGTGTGTGACCTTATAGGTTATTATTACGTTGGCAATAATTTTAAAATCATATTATAAAATTATAAACAGTGAGCGGCATCTAGTAATGCATCACTGCTACCCAAGTAATAATAAGATCGATGATTCGATGCAACCTTTTCGTGACCAATGTTTCAATGCAATTTAATCCTTTTAACCTTAATATCCTAGATTAAACTCGAGTCATAGAATATGTCATAATCTTCATAATTTAATCTGAGTTTTCTTGATCAATGAGTAGACTATATGAAACAAATCACTATTTTAGCATGGCCATGCATTTCATAGTCCTACTCAATCAAGAGGCCTATGGATATCACCCCTAATATATAGGAGGGTTAAATTCCATCTAGATCACTCATATTCCTCACACGATTCATGATGTACCCAATAATCACCTTTATAGTTCACCCTATTAAAGGTGACATTTGATGATATAAAAGTACATAAATTCCCGTGTAGTAATATAGTGATTTCAGGTCGGAGGACCATTACATCATTATCACTATGAGAATTTCTAATGACACTTCGCATAATGCTCCACATAGAATTCTCATGGTGGGTCCATCAAAGACATCGTTTTCAACATGTACCTATGCATCGACTTAATATCTCATATATTTATGACCAATGAGATTTGGTCATCAACATCCAAGATACTAGTCTCAATGCATCAATGTTGTCCCATCAACAATGATACTCGACTAGGGACATTTAAGAACAATGATACTAATTGTAATTATATAATCTCATATTCAAGTCACATACTTGAAACCATATAATTTGTATCACTATTCTAAGGAATTTTATTATGTTAACAATTATATAACGCAAATAAATAAAACCATAATAAAATCATTCATTTATTCAATCAAATATAATATCAAGCGTTAAGCAATTAAATCAAATAATTGGCCTCTAGGGCATAAACTCTAATAGAGTCTGTCACCGCTTCGTAGGAGGGTCGTGTAGGGTCAACTAGATGTGAAGGGATTAATGATGAGAAGGAGCTAAGCTTCAAACCATAAAATTGCCAAGTGTATTGCCCAATTTAGCTTCATCACTTAACAAAGACTAAAGGCTATTTCAATATCAGTTATATAGAGTGTGAGTGGGAAAGTTTCGGCTAGAAAAGGAGGAGAAACTGGGAAATTCCTCTTCCAGTGTCTAGGTTTTCCACAAAAGTGACAATCACCTTCTTTAGCCACCCCACCTTTAGGTTTAAAAGCCTATTTGGTTTTGGATTTAGGTTTGGCACCAGAATTAGATCCTATCTTCTTCTTGCCTTTCCATTTTCCCTTAGCATTCCCCTTTTGCACCATCATTATGGGAGCGGGTCCTGCCTTTTTCATGTTGTTCTCGGCAGTTCTTAACATGCTCAACAACTCAGTAAGGGGTTTCACAATTTCATTCATAAGATAATTCATGACAAATTGAGAATAGCTGTTGTTCAGGGATTGCAAAAAAGATCCGCTTTGGGCCTCCGGAGTGATTGGAAAACCCAACCTATCAAGGTACTCAATATACCCAATCATTTCAAAGACATGTGGACCAACTGGATCACGTTCACCCATTTTGCGTTGATACAATGCCTTGCTTGATATATACCTCTCCGTCGAGCATGCCCTTGAACAATTTCTTGAGATGCTCGATTATCTCATAAGCATCCATCAACTCATGTTGCTTCAAGCTCAAAGCGTTCATGGTTGCTAGTATGATGAGACAACTCACGTCCAAAGCATCATCTTGATGCTTCTTGTAAGCATTATTCTCCGCACGTGGTGCAGTATCAGCTGGTGCTGCAGGAATGGGCTTTTTAATGACATATAGCTTGCGCTCTTGTTTGAGGACAATCCTCAAGTTCCTATACCAGTCAAGGAAATTAATTTCACTCAGCTTGTCCTTCTCAAGAACTGATCGTTGTGAAGGACTACTTGTATTGTTGTTGTTTGCCATTGATATCTATAATTTATAAGTGCAAAAAAATAATAAATCAAATTGCAGAGTTGATATTATGTAATTGATAATAGTACATTCAAAATATACCTCCCACTATTTTATTCAAATTAATAGCCCTCACCATTAATTCGGAAAGCATTTTTCAATTAAATCTTTCTAGTGAGCCAAGATCCATATTTCATTATGCCCTAAGTTAGCTTTGGCTAATCTCTTAAAACACAATTATTTAGGTAGACAACCCTTTTGTCAATTATATCATATATAACTCTTGGATAGTTTGGTAAACAACAATTGTTTCTAGTCCATCTAATGGTACCTACCAAACTCTATGCCTCTAAGTCCACAATCCTATTGAGATAACTTAGTTAAGTCGGGCCCAATGATTTTAACAGTTTGGATATCACAATTATCCTATCGCATCTTACCTAGATAAATAGGGTACTTTGCTTTGGTAAACCTACATCTATTGATCAAGGTCTTGATGAGTGTTATTCATTGGAAGGCATCTGATTTAGACTTAATAATTTAATAAGGGATTTTATTAATAAATTTAGATCTCATCAATTTTAATCTTATTAAGCATGCACATTATTTATCATATCATATCGCATACAAGCATAAATAAATTGCAAAATTAAATGTGTCACAGTTATGGCCCAATCCACTGTCAATCTTTTCAAGCTAATGAAAGATTAAAGGTCAATCTAAGGTGGTAAAAGATCTTAAAATAAATAGCTTCCTTGGATCTTCCTCAAGCATGTGCCTCCTCTCCATCATCATCTTTCCATCGTGTCCTTCATCTTTTCATCTTCATCGATTACAGATTATTACATGACATAAAGAAACCTCGAGTTACATTCGAAGGGATTTAGATGAGAAGAGAATTTTACATTAGAATTTATAGAAAGGCACGACATGCAAGCCGTATTTCAAAACCAAAACCACTAACCTATGGGTCAAAAGGCCATAACTGTGCACCATGCATATCACAATAAGCATATAACAGTTTATATAAAATTAAAGAAAAATATATATAACAAATTGGGGTCACGACCATCATACATGCGCTTCTGACTTGGGGTCAGGGGGGGTCTCTTCCTGGCAGTGGTCCATTGTATTGCAGAATTATTTCAAATGATTCTTTGAAACAGTTTCAGAATCACGTATTTTAATCCACCAAAATAGTCATAATAACAATACACCCGATACATATCATATATGTCCAGTTTCAATTAATCATATTAAACTGAATACTGTTATTACGCCATATAAGATACAATTAACAGAACAATATATACATGCATATCTATTACTGATGTTCATAATACCAGAATATGTCGATTACAGAATATTATATACTCAATTAACAGAACATCATATACATGCATATCTATTACTGATATTTATAATATCAAAATATGTCGATTACAAAATATCATATACTCAATTAACAGTTCGGTAAAATTGTATCATATATCATATATATCGAAAATAATATAATCAATTTAAGATTGGTAAAATTGTATCATCACATACCATATATATATTGAAAACAATTAAACATGTTATCTGAATTAATCGTTTCTCAAGTAGGTTTGATACCACTGTAGGGTTTCGACACAGAAACGCACAGCGAAAATAGAACAATTTAAAGTAATTTCCGAAACCCTAAACAGATCCATGCGAAAATAATTAATTCGGGTGGTTAGAAATTATAATGAATATGAAAATGCTTCGAAATTGATGCGCTTCAATCTCCAACATAATCCAAACGAATCGCGCTTCTACAGATATCACACTAACGCCTCATGAACTGGTCAGACGATCTGCGAAGAAACTAAATCAGCAGTACTAGCCACCAAAAGGAATGGATTTTAGAACTGTTTCTCTCTAGTCTTTCTCTAAGAGCGGCTAGGGTTATGATGTTATGATATAACCCTAAGTGGCTACTATATCATATATATAGTAGTTAAAAAGAGGATTAATCAAAACCTAATTTCATAAAATCCAAATTTATATATATATATATATATATATATATATATATATATAATTAATTAAGTCTTACTTAATTAATATACATATATACAAATTATCCTTTTAATTTAGATTCGTGATTTAAATACTATTAATCATATTAATATATTTAAATCCTTAAAATTTAAATTAATTCCATTTTAAATTACGTTCTATGTGTGTGACCTTATAGGTTATTATTACTTTGGCAATAATTTTAAAATCATATTATAAAATTATAAACAGTGAGCGACATCTAGTAATGCATCACTGCTACCCAAGTAATAATAAGATCGATGATTCGATGCAACCTTTTCGTGACCAATGTTTCAATGCAATTTAATCCTTTTAACCTTAATATCCTAGATTAAACTCGAGTCATAGAATATGTCATAATCTCCATAATTTAATCTGAGTTTTCTTGATCAATGAGTAGACTATATGAAACAAATCACTATTTTAGCATGGCCATGCATTTCATAGTCCTACTCAATCAAGAGGCCTATGGATATCACCCCTAATATATAGGAGGGTTAAATTCCATCTAGATCACTCATATTCCTCACACGATTCATGATGTACCCAATAATCACCTTTATAGTCCACCCTATTAAAGGTGACATTTGATGATATAAAAGTACATAAATTCCCGTGTAGTAATATAGTGATTTCAGGTCGGAAGACCATTACATCATTATCACTATGAGAATTTCTAATGACACTTCGCATAATGCTCCACATAGAATTCTCATGGTGGGTCTGTCCAGTACATCGTTCTCTAACATGTACCTATGCATTGACTTAATATCTCATATATTTATGACCAATGAGATTTGGTCATCAATCATCCAAGATACTAGTCTCAATGCATCAATGTTGTCCCATCAACAATGATACTCGACTAGGGACATTTAAGAACAATGATACTAATTGTAATTATATAATCTCATATTCAAGTCACATACTTGAAACCATATAATTTGTATCACTATTCTAAGGAATTTTATTATGTTAACAATTATATAACGCAGTAAATAAAACCATAATAAAATCATTCATTTATTCAATCAAATATAATATCAAAACGTTAAGCAATTAAATCAAATAATTGGCCTCTAGGGCATAAACTCTAATAGAGTGCTGCTGCTTCGTAGGAGGGCTGTGTAGGGGTCAACTAGATGTGAAGGGATTAACAGTAGAAGGAGCTAAGCTCAGCCATAAAAATTGCCAAGTGTATTGCCCAATTTAGCTTCATCACTTAACAAAGACTAAAGGCTATTTCAATATCAGTTATATAGAGTGTGAGTGGGAAAGTTTCGGCTAGAGAAGGAGGAGAAACTGAGCAGCTCCAACCACTAATAACCTTCGAATCAGTAAGGTTAGCCAATTCTGGCCTTTCTAATCTTTCCATTCATTCCGGGCAGCAACTGAACTGATAAACGATTAGGATGGCTATTCAATTAATTAGCTTAATGAATTGTCAGTGACCAGAGAACATGTATGGCTGTTATAGTATCTTAGTACAATATGATGTCTATTTTCAGGTTATTTGAACTATTGTGATTGGGACTGATAAGTATGGTCTTATGCTTGATGTTGTTTAAGCCATACGGCTGGGGACAGTGAACTAAAGATTATGTAAATATATGCATATATAAGGATTGCACCCCAACTGCTTGATAAAATGTTTGAAGGGACTGATTTAGCCTCTGTGATATTAACTGTTATTTGGAGTCCAACTAAAGTAAAAATGCCCTTGTAATGGGGCAATACCTCAAGAATACTCTAAGCTTGACCTCATCATAGTTCCTTGTGACTTGTAACCTTGATCAGTTTAAAAACTTGGACAAAGCAAGTAGGAATGAACTTAAATAGTAAACTCCATGAAGACTGTTATTATGCTAGACTAAGTGTGCAGTTTAAATTCATGCTTAAAATATCGAGCTAAATAATCAAGTAAAGTCAGCTATGCTTGTATACTATGTGGTTTGGTATATTATGTATAACCTAGATGTATGCTAGCCTATATATGAATTAAGCAATTAATTAAGACTTAGCCACTGTTTTAAAAACCTTGTATGCTAGATTAGAGGCTTGATAATGACTGATATGGTGTAAGCTATTGAATATTAGTCAAATATATGTTATGTATGATAAATATCATATAAAAAGATAGTATTAGCCTTTATATTGCACTTTCATGTTATCCTTGTAAACATAGGGGTAAACCATGTTTGTTTTTGGAATTTAAATCTTAAATAGGGCTGTGTTGGCCTAAAAGCATAAAGACCTTGACTTAGATGCTTTAAAACATGAAAAGATGGTAGATAGAGGATACATGTATAAATAAGGCAAATTTGGGCCTGTTTTGGGAAATGATTTAAAACAACCCCTAGTTACCTATAATTTCAAAGTCATAACTTGATTGGATTTGGTTGTATTACTATCTAATAAAAACTATACTGTAAGAATTCCTTGATAGCTAAGAATTATCAAAATTAGAACTATGTATGCATATATCTTTTAATGACTACATATGCTAAAGTGCTCACCTTAACTAAGCTAAAGATTGTTTCTAGTTATCATGCTATGAATTCTGAACCTTGATTTTATAGAGTAATAAAACCATTGTTTACTAAGTTTGTATGCCAAGAATTGAAATTGTTTGGTTGAGTGCTTATACTTATAATTTTAATAAGTGATTGCTTATGCTTATATATGATTATATGACATATTGTTATTCCTAGAACTGTTATAGACTGGGACAGTATGCTTGTGGCTGGAATGAGCATAAATGACTGTTAGAAGGACTTTAGTTGCTATACTAACTGTTATTGCATTATATAAACTATTATGTGTTGCTTTACTAATCTGTTGTAGTATTAAAATTCATCGCTATGCTATATTGCTATGTTGACCGATCGCTAGCATTACTTGTGTGACCTTACTAACTGTCATGGTATTATGAGGACTGTTTTGATGACTAAATATTGCACTATTGATGACTGAATTTGAGTAGAGGAGATAGGATGGGCTGTGGAGAATAAGGAGGATAAAATGGGTTGTAATATAAACAAATGGCTGTGGAACTAGTAGCTTATAACCATGCCCACCACTTGTTTGATAAAAGACCTAAAAGAACTGTTTTGGTAAAAAGGAACTGAATATTAGAACAAGTAAAGTATTTACTTGATTTACCCAACATACACTACTAGAAAAACAAGAATACGTGACAGAATTTTGTGATAATTTTTAAAAACAATCACAAAAGATAGTAATTTGTAATGGACTTTTTAAGCAATCACAAAATAATGGTATATATGATGGCTCTTAGTGATGACTAATCTTGCCATCAATGTATTATAATTGTGATGGTCATGTCAATCACACCAATTTTTTCACGAAAAATAATTTTTCTTTTTGTGACGAACTAAGTCATCACTTATAGATATACCCTTTTTCGTGATTGCATTTAAGCTATCACTAATATTTTAATGTAAAAATAATTAAAACAATATTTTATGACGGTCGTGACAATCATTAAAAAAGATAGATTTTTGTGACGACTTTTATTTGCAATTACAAAAAGAAGGTATTTTGTGATGGAATTTTCAAGTCATCACAAAACAATAAAATATATGATGGCTCTTAGTGATGACTAATTTTACCATCATTATAGAGTATTTGTGACTGCCATTGCAATCACCAAATCTTATGTGAAAGTAATTTTGTTTAGTAAGTCAACTCACATATGTTTCCTTTTATATTTTGTTTTAAAATTATAATCATGATCTGGACTTTAGTGTAGTGGTAATATTCGTTATTTAGTTTGCAAATGGGAGAGGGTTCGAATCCTACAAGTATCATTTGATACAATTAACACAGTAAAATAAATTATATGTAAATAGAGATTCACATTCTTACATTTGATCCCTAAAGTCTTATTTTTTTGTGTGATGACTTTGACAATCACAATAAATTACGTGTTAATGTGATTGTATTAATCATCACAAAAACACTAAGCGTTTGCGTGATTGCCAAAATCATCACGTAAAACCATGATGGGCATATACAAGACGGCCATTGTGATTCTTAAAGCCATCACATAAACCTTTTGTGATGGTTTTTCTACTTTTTGTGATGGATTTTGGCCATCACAAATGACCATTTTTTTAGTAGTGATATGTGATGACTGAAATGTTTTGGCATAGAAATTTTTTAGCATAGTTCAGTTTTTAGGCTAAGTAAATCTAGCTTGACAACTCCTTTGCCTACTCTGTTGAAACAGTGACTGAACCAAGGAGCCAAAACTTAATAGGCCAACTGGGATAACTTTAGAACTCTAAAAGATTATAACCAAGAGGTCTGTTCCTAGAAATCTAGCAAAATTGAGGTTAGAGGATTGCTGGGAATGGGTTAAGGAGCAGGGGAGGCTGCTAATGACAATAGCAAATAGCTTCGGATAGTTGTTATCCTTGGTAACTTTAAGTAAATGATTGCATTGTCATTTTGTCATCTGAGTTTGTTTTCTTTGGGTTGCAGTTAGTAAGTTAAGTTCATGCACTTTTGTTTATTTACTATAGTTGATGTAGCATGATGACATGTGACTGCAGCACTTGTAGCAAACCAAACAACTTATGGTAATAGGTATGCAAGAAAATAATAGTTGTTGCCCATTGGCAACAACAGCAACAACAGCAATAGCAGTTGGCAGTGCATTCATACATAGAAAATATTAATGGGATAGCAAGTTATAAGATAAGGCTAATAACTGAAATGTGTTACAGAGATTAGGAGTCATTAGGCTCGAGATAGGGGATATGTAAATACATTTAGCTCATTAAAGCCCTACGGGGCCAAGTGAAGCTTGACTGACCACACATTGGAACCTTTAAGGGCTGCAAGGCTTGCAAAGCCAGCTAAATAGGTTATTTTAGAAGCATTTTTGTGCATGGGTACTGTGACTTGCTGCCTGATAGTGGCAGCATATAGCTGATACCAGTAGCCCACAACAAGTAGAATAAGAAGCAACAGTTGTGATATAGCAGCTACAATAATGACTATTTTGTAAAGTTCATGTTTGATTCCAAATTTTGTTTTAATAACCAGATAGATTATGATAGAAGTAAGTGTATGGGAAATGGGATAGATTATGTTTCTCTAAATGAGTATAGTTATGATAGAAGCAAGTGTATGGGAAAATTCTAAATGGAAGCTAATATAAACAGTAATCTAATTTGGAATCATTAAGTCATGTTTAAAACTATTAAAGCCTCAAAGGGTTGTTTTAGCATCATAGAAGAAAACATTGATAATTGATGCATTGGTGTGTCAAAATGAATCTATAAATTATGAGGAAGACTATAGGTTAACCATGCATGTAAGAAATACCTTCAAAACCGATAATAAGGTATGAAAACACCTTGTATGCTATAAATTAATTAAAGGAAGCATAAAATGCTTATATATTAAGTTACTAAGGAAATGAAAATGGTAATTGGAAAGTATTGCATATTATAAGTATATTGAACACTATTAAAGAGAAAATGGTGATGATAAGAACATGGATGAGATATTTGAAAAATGTATCAAATATAGGAAATCTAACCATGATCACTGAAATCTAACCTTGACCACTGAATTATGTGATGTGTGAATCTCCACAAACTATATAACTTGGCTATTTGGCTAATAGGCTTGTAAATGCAAATAAATTGTGTAGGCTCTATGAGAACATATTGAGCTAAATCCTATCAATAGTCTACAAACAAGGCAAGTTTCTAACTTTTACTTCTTATTGAGTAACAATTCTGCAGTGGATAGGTTCTCTAATTTCTGAACTGTCTATCCTTATTTATGAATAATATAAGGTTAAATAGCCTTTTTATTCCAATCAACTTCAAAAGAATATAAGGTTAAATAGCCTTTTTATTCCAATCAGCTTCAAAAGAATAGTATATCGAACTTTTGCTCTTAAATGAGTTTAAATTGAATGTATGTCATTATCATTACTTCGGTTAGACAATTGTTGATATATTGATATTATTCATGAAATTATCAGTTAATGCTTTCCAAACCATTTTGTTGTGTTATGGATTCTTATATAATGCTGTGAACGAACAACCCTTTTATAGGGGCATATTGTACCGGACATATGATTCTGAAGGACATGTAAAGTGTTATTAGACTATTATGTTGTGCACAATATAGGGTACTTAGGCTGATCCCCTAAAGTATGAGTCTAGGATGTAAAATAGCTTTTATAATTGTTTGTATTCATGGATTGCAGTATTATTACTATTAATTCTAGTACAAAGTTCATTGGTCATTTGAACTTACAGCATGCTAAAGTCTGATTTTTATACTCAACACTCTTAAAGAATTATATTGTTTAATATCTATTGCATTGTAACCTCTTTGATATAAATATTTCTGTTCCATTATATTTAACTGCTTATTTCCTTGCTGAGCAAGCTGTTGCTCACCCTTGCGTTAAATATAATGTTTTCAGTTAAAACTGAGGTTGCTGGTCCATTTGGAAAAGACAAAGGAAAAGGCAAAGTTGTTGAGTAGTAATTTATTAAGCGCCTGTGCTTAAGTGAACTTAAGTAGTGAATGTAATAAATACTGTTAGTACAATGTTGTGTAATAATATTTGGTCTGTATTATATATCAAGGTCTATAGAACCTGGGATTTAAGTACGATATTTATTTAAAAAAAGACAGTTTTCTTTTAGTATGAATGGGTATTCTAGTATCGTGAGCACCAAATTCGAGTTAAAGATAACCCGGATTTGGGGGCGTCACAGAGCCATCGTCTTCGGCACAAGTTACGTTAGTTCTGGGTGAAGAAATGTTTGAGGGTTCTAAAAATGAGTATTGTACTAGGGTCAATACAAAATTTGATTTCACGCTCTGGGGTAGGCCAGGAAGTTCTTCGGGGTATACGTCAGGAAATTTATTAACGATAGAAATATCATTCAAAACTGTGACTCTCATCCAAGACCTTGATAGCATGTCACATTGATACCTATCAACTTGCCACCGTTATTCACGGCTTCCCTTACGAAAAGTCTGGCTTCAGTGCATTCCAAGTTGGAAGTCACCAGCGAAAGGTTCGAGGCTCTTTACTTATGGCTTAATATGATAATGATTGACTTTAGTGGTTTGGTTACTTGAATTCGCATAACAGGTTGGTTAGGAAGGCTAACAACCTTACGAAAACAATCAATTTTATCATGATGAGTAGTTAACCAGTCGATTCTTAAAATCACATCAAAGGCAAGTATTTTCAAAGAGATGAGATCGGCAGGTAACGTGAGGGTGCTGATTTAAATCAAATAAGATTTATAAATAGTGGATGTAACGAAGGTTTCTCCTAACGGAGTTTCAACCAATAAGTCAAAGTCTAACTTCTCTGGGGTCAAATTTAAACGTTGAGCGCTAATAGGAGAAATAAAAGAGTGGGTAGAACCGGTATCGAATATGGTATAAACTTCGCAAAAGTTTATAATTAACTTACCCGTGATAACTTCGTTCGGGTTTCTCAACAAACGCTCTCACTTAAACTACCAGCTTTGACTTATCTGGGACATCCTTTGGCGTCACCATCCCAGCTGGACTTGACTTCACTACACGACAAAATTGAGCTAAATGACCTTCTCTTCTGCAATTGAAACACGCTTTGGGTTGCTGCGTACAGTTTGGACGGATGTGTCCCTCCTGTCCGCATTTGAAACATACGACCGGTGGTCGTTCTTCTTCCTTTGAAATGGGTGTTGGTGCTACTGTCGATGTCTTTCCGTCATTGTTAAATCTTTTCTTCTTAAAGTTGTTCTCACTTAGTTCACCTTTTCTATTATCTTGGCCATGATTACCACTGAAGTGGTTACCATTTCTACCATGATAATTTCCTCCACAATGGTTATCGTTGTTCCGATGGCCGTTGCCACCGGTACAATTATTATCGTGTTGTTGGTAGTTGCCTTTTGGTTGGGCTGACTCATAATCGCGTTCTAATAACTGAGCCATATTCATAACATCTGAATATAAACAAAGTTTGTGAGAAATGAGGTATTGACGTATTTCGGGTTTCAAACCTCTTAGAAACATTCGCGTCATTCGCTCTTCATTATCTACCAAATGAGATGCAAACCGGGATAACTCCGCAAACTTTTCCTCGTATTGCGATACGGTCATATTTTTTTGCTCTAGCTTTATGAATTTCACCTCCTTCATGTGACGAATACTTTTGGGAAAGTACTTGTCGTTGAACAATTCTTGAAACTTCTCCCAAGACATCTTTAGTGCGGCAGGTTGAGTACGTGTTACAGATTCCCACCAGTAATCTGCTTCGTCACGTAACATAAAGGTGGCGAAGGGAACCTTTTGCTCCTCTAAGTATTCTAAGACATCAAATATCTTGGTGATCTACTTTATCCACGTCTCCGCCTTAAGTGGTTCTAGCTTTCCCAAAAACTCTGGCGGTCCCAGCTCCTTGAACTACTTAGCGGTGACCAGCTGTGAGTTGTTAGTGTTTCCACCTGCATTTTGAACAGGAGTCTCTCTCGTTTGGTTTTGCATAAATTAAAAAAATTTCCTAAACCTACCATCGTTCTTCATTTGGTCGGTGTTGTTGTTTACACGAGGATTATTGCCTTCCTGATGCACATTATCCTGGTTATTGATCATCGATGACTCAACGGTCTCATGTGCTTCATTGTTTATCTCAACATTTTCAGATGTCATTCTCAAACATTGTTACAAAACAAGGGTTAATTGACATGTCACATATTATCCTTATACTCTGACCAACCAATTAAATACCAAATAAACTTAGGTAGGTCATACTAGCAAAGGAATTACCCGTCTCTCCCCTCCTAGTTCTAGTCTCACATCTCAGCCAGATCATATCCCTAAGCTTTGATACCAACTGTGACGCCCCCAAAATAGGCATACATCACCCATCTTGATTCGCCAAATACATGGTAAAGAAATCAAATACAAACTTCTTTAATACAACTGTCGTGTAAAAATACGACAAAACATAGCTGAGTTTTTACATGAATATTGTCTCATAGACAATATCCAAACTCAAATTCAATCCTCATTACATTTATTATCACACTAAGTAGTGAGGACTACTAAAATAACCATCTTGAAACGTCACTCCATTTCCCGACTAGTCCCGGCTAGGTTCTCATTTCCTGAAGAGAACTATAAAAGAAAAAGGGTGAGCTCAACTAGCCCAGTAAGAAATATTATGACTAAAATAATGCAGAATAAATTATCATTAGCCTTCCACAGTGTTAAACTGATAAAATACAATAAACATCAAGTTTAACTGCAGCGGAACAAACAATTCATTAGAAGAGTCAAGTAGAGCATGATATTTACTATCTTCTAAGATTTAAAAAGTTTTTCATCCACTTTATCGCTAAGACTCAGCTTAATAAATAAACCACATCATCGAATCATCCATGCACTATGTGCCAAGGATATTCATGTAATCATCAATGGTCATGATTATACTGAATAATCCCTGGTCATAATCATACCAACAACTGTCCATCAATGCACTATGGGCAAATGAAGACTTTTACCACATCATTTGTAACATTATGGGTCATGATTATACCGAATGATCCCTGGTCATAATCATACCAATCAATAGTCCATCTGTGCACGTAAGCCAAAGATGACTTTCATCACAATATAAGCATGAGGATGATGACAATGATATAAGCATTTATCAAACGAAATCAAGAATACATATTAAAGACTTTAAATTTATCCAAAGTTTAAAAATATCCAAATTGTCAACATGATACTGCTTTGTGGAGTAAAATTCAAGAATAATATTTATGTATCAAAAATAATTTGGACAGAAAAGATATATATTTTTTGGGTGAATAGTACCCTGTGAATAGTACTTTGGGAATAGTACCTCGTGAATAGTACTCCGGCATGAAAAATGCTCCAAATATCCGAGTGAATAATATTCGAGTGAATAGTAACCCGTGAATAGTAACTCGTGAATAGTACTCCGAAGTGTAAAGTGCCCCGAATACTTGAGTGAATAATATTCGAGTGAATAGTAACCCATAAATAGTAACTCATGAATAGTATTCCGGCATAAAAAAATTAATAATTATTAAGAAAGCTCAGAATAATATTTTCATGAAAAGATACTGGATGAAGCGCAAATATCAAGGATATTCTACTAATTTCACGGAGTATAGAAGCAATACTTTAACAGAATGAGGGTATAATTAGGAATATGATACGAAATAATATTACTCACATACTAAAGAGTATGGAAGAAAATATTATTCCTTATGAATACTGAACAAAAATAATATCCCTTACCTCAGAAAAAGACTGAATACTGGAATAGTGAAGTAACAGACTTCTCTTCTTCTTTCTCTCTATAGCTTTTCTCTCTATAATTGCTCTTATGAGTCTTAGTGAATTGGTGAGAATGAAAGAAGAATGAGCTTCTATTTATAGGAAAATATAGTTTCGATAATTGAACGTTTTGGGGCTCGAAATATTACAGTATAATACCTTCATCTTTTCCTCCATTTTTAATTTAGTCCTGCAAGTATTATCAAACTTACACCACCTCCCCTAATAGTACATCATGTGAATCAATAGTTCAGTCATGTGAATCAATAGTTCTATACATGTGAAAAAAATAGTTACAGTATAGTACCTTCATCTATACCTCCACTTTTATTTTAGTCATGCAAGTATTATCAATCTTGCACCACCTCCCTTAATAGTACATGTATGTGAATCAATAGTACATATATGTGAACAAATAGTTATAAGCATGTGAATTAATAGCAATTAATTGCTCATTTATCTGATTAATTACCCGATTGGTCAATATAACCTCCAGAAATCAATTATTAACGAAATAAATGTCGATTCCCATAAACACTAATAATCCCAACACAATGGAACTATCAATTTCATCTTTAATCAACACGAACTTATTTATCATTAATATTATAACTCACAATATTTAACAACCAGATCATTCCCAGAAAATAAGGGGCTTTCCGATAAGGATTTCTCCTTATTGGCGCGCAATTAGGTGACCAAATCTCTCCTCGACAGAACTTTCTAGACATCGTCAATATTGCAAATAATAATATGAATAACTTTGTCATCTCAATTATTGATTTAATAAAATATTATGCAGATGATCCTGTGACAATAATTGAATCAATAATATGAGAGATATTACGCAGCAATTACTGTAGTAATAATTGAGTATAACTAAGTGACTTCTCACGTAAGCATCAATAATCAATATCGTGCGCTACTATGCAACCACACGTATTACTGTACTTTTACCACCGGGTATTTCAATAGTTTAACGATAAAACTTTCATCGTTATTTTATAAAAAGATATGTCTGTCGTTTTCTAACTCCGACAGTAATTCCATTGTGGGGTCCACTAATGATTGTACCGTCGCACAGATATTCCCCGACAAAAAGAATATTCTCCGACCAAACAAATATTTTATGACAACTTGTTTACTTTGCAAAATTTGTAAATATTACCCACAACTATAACATTATATCAAATTCCATACCTTAATACTCAAAAAAATATTTCGAGAAAATTAATCTATATTCATAAGATTTGGGGTCTTATAGTTTTTGCTTTACAGGTTTTGGTTTTGGGCTGATATATATGGCTACTAAATGAGTACTAGATTTCAAGAGGCCCATTGTGAAGAAAGAGTTCATAGAGACATTATTGAATTAGATCTGTAGGAAATCACTTAGGAAATAGTAAGAATTTCTAGCCTAAGTATTTAATTGCAAGGCAATTTTATTTTGCTGAAAAGAATTTTAAAAAGGTTCATGTGTTTAAAATTCTAATCCGTTGAGAACTTATATCAAATTGGTTTCTAAATCAGTTGATTATATTTTCATCTATGATTTCTAAAGATTAATTTAACAAAATCAATATATTTTCTAAAAATTTGGTTGGGCTGATTTTCTATGATTAAATATTTTCCTATCTCAAATCAGCTGAGATCTTACCCCAATATGTCTATTTTCAAAATTCAAAATCCTTCCTTATCAGTTTGAAATTATCTTTCGTTGGGATTGATGATTTTTAGTCATTTGTTCCAACATAATTCTTGTTATGTCCTAGTCTTCATCTTTATTTATTCCTTGCGACAAAAGCTTCAGAGATAACAAATTAAGAAAAACCACAGTGCTTTCACATAAAAGTTTTATAGAAAATTGTTCTTACCTTGTTCTTAAATTCTAATTGCTGGAAATTCATAGTTATATCTTGTAATCATATTCGTTCTTGTTAAATTAACTTGTATTCAAGCCTAGATTGGTTTATAATTGATCCAATGGTGGATAGGTCTGTACATAAGAAGCTCTAAAGTTGCAGTGGTGCAAGCAGTTGCAGTTATGCAAAAGGGGCAGTGATGTCCAAAAGTGTTCAGAGTTTATTTGTACAGGGAGTCTTGTAATTAATTGAATGATTAATTAATAAAAACATGTTGGGTATCAATTGATAGTACCTGGCCTTGGATGTAGGCTCGTAGAGTAGAGGTATAAGAGGTCGAACCAAGTATAAATCTTGGTGTATTTGTGGTTTGCTGATTATCTTGTTAAATTTTGCATTAAAACATTATACATACATTTGCATACACTGCATTGTTAAATTTGAAGTAATATAAAGAAGGTTCTTAGTAACAATTTAAAACAGACACCAGAGCAAATAGGTCCAACATGTCTGGATTAGTTCTATAGCAGTAACAGTTTAATATAGACACCAAAGCAGATAGGTTCTACCTGTCTGGATTACTTCTGTATTAGAAAAATTTAAATATGTCATTGTTAATCAATTTGAATGCATACACCTATTCTACCCCCCCCCCCCCCCCACCTTCTAAGAGCACGCACACAAAATTTCATTTGGTATCAGAGTTTGGTTCTACTAACGATTATCTTTGCAAACTATAGGGTAAGATTCTATGGCACACCAATTTAATTTCTAAGAAGGGTAGTCCACTAGTAGGCCACCATTGTTACTCGACAATGAGAAGTTTAATTTTTGGAAATTCAAAATGAAGATATACTTCAACAGGGCTCCATGGGAATGGTGGGTGGTTGACAAAGGACCTGTCATTCCAAGGCATGATGATGGCAGACCAAAGACTCTTATGGAAATGGACACTAATGAATCATATATGGTGTCCTACAACTTGAAAACCATGAATACTCTACTGAGTGGAATTGTCCAATCAGAAATTGACAAATATTCTTCTTACAATATGGCGAAGGAAATATGGGATACCATCATCATAATTCATGAAGGAACTTCCAAGGTGAAAGAGGTGAAACTAAGCATATTGATGTAAGAGTATGAACTATTCACACTATAGAAGAATGAGATGATCAAAGAAGCTCAAACAAGGTTCCTTACTCTAATAAAATCATTCAGTATGCTTGGGAGGAAAATTGATCAAAGAGAAATGGCAAAACTATGTTTTTCACCACTATACTTGGCAAGTTTTACTTAATACATCATTGAACTTTTAATTTTTTTAATTACATCATTAAACTAATTAAATTTATAAAATTGGATCATTCTGTTAAATTGAGTTAACTGGTACATAAATATTTTCTCCTCGGTGGGTCACAATTTGGCAAGTATATTTTCCACGTGGTAAGTAGTAAGAAGCACGAGAACGACTCTTTTGAGCAAGGATATTGTCGTGTGTGTGTCATGCAGAAGCCCTCGCAAAGAATTCATCGTCGAATTGGCACCTATCATTGCAAGTAAAGCCGCTTTGTTTCCACACAATGTCGTAAATAAGGATCCCCGATTGCTCGCATCTACAAATTTAAAATGAGATAGTAATATTTCAATACACTTGGACCCCCAAATTCAAAATTCTTTATGAAATATGAAAAGAAGCAGATCAATAACATTAACTTAATGTACCGCCTCTATGAGCTTTCTCTCACTTCATTAAAAGCTTTAATTACAACATCATTACGGAATATGTTGTGTTTCAATTTGTGCATTCAAGATTAAATCTTGGCATAATTCGATTCCCCAAAATTATCCTCCATATTAAACGTAAGTTCATCGACTTCAAGAAAATTACCATGCACTTGAAATAGGGCGAATCATAATCTATACAAGAACCCAACGCTACCGAATAAATCCATTGAACAATCATTCATGAGCTAGAATCGCACGAGACCGGGGTTGGAGAATCAAACCGAACTCGAATCTCGTTTAGGATACTAATTGAGAGAGGGATAAGGTGCGTAATGGAAGGAACCGATTAAATCCTTAACTTTTTATGCCAGTAATCATCCTGACTCAAAATAAGCTTTAGACAAAGGGGTCGATAATAAGCAAAGAGACCGACCGATAATCGATTTCGAGACGAGGAAGTGGTGGTGGAAGAAGAAGATCTAGTAGTTAATATCGAAATCGCAAGATGCATGCGAATTAATTGAACATGGGTAGGCGTGGTGTGTGCACGATGTCGGTGGGCTCAAGATACGACGGTGCAATGGTTGGAACCGCCATCAAATCTCAAACCCTAACCCTAAACTAAATTCCTGATCAATACAATATATTCCTACAATATTATATGCATAGATCCGGATAAACACAAAAAGTCCCATCCAACAGCTGACGCCATATCCAAGAACAGATCTGAGATCCATCTTCCAAATCACCTCAGATCTGAGATCCCATCCAATAACCGTCGCCATAGCCACCACCTCAGATCATAGCTTCCACTACTAGCAGAGAGGAAGAATGGTGGTCAAGATCGATGGAGGGAGGAGGGAGGCCAGACGAGGATTTGAGGGAGGTGAGCTTTGATCGAAGGATTTGATTGTGAGAGAGGAGGGTAGTTCAGAGATGTGGTTCCAAGTATGATAGAACCTTTAAACCACGTCATTTTACTTTTCTTTTATAAATCCATATAGGAAAATATTTAACAGTCGTCCAATCAATTTTAATGGAATGACCTAATTTTACAATTTTAATTAGTTTAATGATGTAATTAAAAAAATTAAAAGTTCAATGGTGTATTAAATAAAACTTGTCAGTTATAGTGGTGAAAAACATAGTTTTGCCAAAGAGAAATTAACATAAAGCTGCTAAGAGTTATGCTCAAACGGTTCGCTCCAAAAGTCACCACTCTTCAAGACTTATCAACAATTAGTATCATGGAGATTGTTACACTATTTAAAGAGCTTGAAAAGTTTGGGAACCAGCTCAAAATATATGATAAAGAAGAGGAGACACCGAAGAAAAGGAATTTAGCACTTCAAGCCGAGAAAGCAACAATAAAGGGGTTCATGAAGACTCTAATTAAGAGATAGCACCGATGACTAGAAAGTTGAGAGAATTAATCAAAAGAAAGAATCAATCAAAGTTTCAAAGTAAAATCTTTCACAACAAGAAGGACTTCAAACAAAAACCACAAGAAGAAATCTACTTTGATTGTGGAAGGCCTGGTCATTTCAAGAGAGATTGTTTTCAACTCAAAAAGAAGAACAAAGGGAATAATTTAAAAGGCAGAGCCTTGATGACGTGGAGCGATGGTGAATCTAAACATGAAGAAACTGTACAACTTTGCTTCACAAGATTAGACAACCAAGAAACATCCAAGGTAAGCAATGAAACTCTTGGAGTAAACATTTTAGATTATCTTGCTTTAAAAAATGAGAACCTACGTCTTAAAGAAAAAATTACTCATTTAAAAAGTTGGATAAAAGATTTAATGAATGAAGTAAAAACACTTATTGACGAAAAACATAATATTGTTAAAGATTGTACATCAACCGAAATATCTAAGTTAAATGCCAAGAATGATTATTCTATAAAGAGATTTTCGTTGACTCCGATCCCTTGAATTGTTGATAATATTAATTCTTTCTAAATCCTTGAATATTGATTTTATGTCAAATCATTTTTGTTTTATTTTAAATTAATGCACTTGCTAAACAAATTAGTTGTTTATTTTTACATAAAAATTTTATGTTTACAACTAAGACAGAGGAATTCGAAGGATCAGGTGTAAAAGATAAAGGGAAGGGCAAGGCTAACGAGGAGGAATAAATAACTAATATTGTATTAGTTAAATAAAAATTAATGATGTAATATTTTAGAACTAATGTATTAGTTTATATTGTGTAAGTAAGACCTGAGCATGTATGTGTAAATAATATAAATAATTAATGTATTGTGTAGTCGAGATTATACTCATTCCATTCCTTAATAACTGACGTTTTAGGATAATTCTTTTGTTCCTAAATATATGACGTTCTAGAATTTTTAAGAGAATTGGTTACATTATTTCCTTAATTACCCATAAATATTAATACTCTCTTTAATTCTCTTCTATTTTTCCAAAGCTACTTTTTCTCTATTTTAATATTTTACTCAGTATACTCTCTTTAATTCTTATATTTTCTCTATTTTCTAACAATATGTCTCTCTCATCTTTATCACCTATAATTTAACTTTTCATTTATCTATGCAATGATATTTTTGGTATATATATATATATATATATATATATATATATATATATATATATATAGTAATTTTAATGGAGTAATTTAGGAGTTTTAACTTCTTTAATTCCTGTGCAAAAACCTTAAACGTCACATATTTAAGATATTTAAGAATGGAGGGAGTAATAATAGTTAGTTAGTATGTATGTGGATGAAAAGTGATGCACCAAATCTGCTAGTACATGAATTTGTGGGCGTCACAGTTCCTCTTGAAATTAATTAGGAAAATGCTAATAAACAAACTTAGCAAATAAATATATCTTGATTCCTAGGAAGTATGACTATATAGGAAAAACAAATTTAGTAAACCAACTACATCATCAATGATAAACGTGGCTATTCTCTGTAGTGGAGTATTTATATTAGATTATTTTAAACAAGATGTTAAATTAAATGAAGCAATAAGAAATATCATTAAAAAATATCCACTTTTTATTCCATTCTTTCAATTCAAACGTAGCATTAAATGTAGATTACTCAAATGAACGAGAGGTTATGTTGGGGGATGAGGCCACAAGCAAGCTGGTGGAGGTGCCACCGTGTCATGCAACTCGAGATTGGAATCGGTACCAGTGGCAGATTTACTAAGGGGAAAAGATAGTAAGCGGTGTGACGCCCCCAAAATAGGTCCATTCCATCCAACCCATTCTGAGTCGCCAAATACATGGTACAGAAATAACTACAACTTTATTATTACAACATATAAACTGTGAGTTTAAATACAGATATTGCCATCTAGACAATATCCACACGCAAATAAATTCCCATCATAATTATTGATAGATTATTTTACAAAATGGTGAGGACTACTAAACAACTCTCTTTCTAGAACCTTCATTCCATACCCCGACTAGTACTGCTACATTCTCGCCTCCACGAGAAGAAAAATGGAACAACAAGGAAAAGGGTGAGCTCAACTAGCCCAAGTAAAGAATATTATGACTAAGATAATATACAACAAATTATCGTTAGTCTTCTTGACGGGAAAAATCTAATAGAATACAATAGACAACAAATTTTAAATCAATATTATGGTGAAATAATAATTCATTAGAAGAGTTAAGTAGAGAATGCAAACTACTATCTTACATGTATGAATTTAAAAGTTCATCGTCGATCTTTTATCCTGTAACATCAATCGATATACATCCGGAATCAAATATTCATCTTTGCACTCTCTGCCAAAGATATTCATCGATTGGTCGTGTTCATCTAAACACTGTTCATCTTTGCACTGGGCCAAAGATATTAATCGATCGATCGTGTTCATCTCAACACTGTTCATCTTTGCACACTGGGCCAAAGATATTCATCAAGAAATCATTCATCTTTGCACTACTGAGCCAAAGATATTCCATAATATCATCATTTAAGGTGAAGATGATGAAAAATATTTTTTAAAAGCGAATCCGGTGAAACAAAATGACAAGGATTAAGGATTAAGGATTCGTACTTTGTTTTATCCCGTTCAAAAATACCTCAAAAATAATCATAGGGGTGTAAAATTGAGAATGATCAAAACATGGATACAATCAAAGCTAGTATCCGAATAGATATTTTTAGACGAAAAGAAAAAAAATTTCATTTTTGGTGAATAGTCCGTATTCGTGAATAGTCACGAGTATCGTGAATAGTCTTAGTATCGTGAATAGTAACTCGACACCAAAAGATAAAAATTCCAAAAAAAAACATCTTCACGCTTCATGAATAGTACTCGTGAATAGTAACTTCGTGAATAGTAACTCATGAATAGAACTATAAATAGTAACTTGTGAATAGTAACTCATGAATAGTAACCCAACATGAAAAAGTTCAAATTTGATAAAAAGTTTCAACCAATATTTGAGATAATGATATTGAAGAAATAATATCATTTTGAAGAAAATAACATCCTTACCTCGAAAGGCAGTACTTCTAGTTGAAACAGGATATAGGCTATGACTTGAACTTGCATCGTATAGCAATACTCAAAGTATACTCAAAATACTCACAAGAATAACTCGATAATATAGAGAGAAAACTTGATTTACGGTGTGATTTTCAATTCAAACCTAAGCACCATATTTATAGGAAATTGCTTAGAACACCAAAGCAGAAAATTTAATATAATATATTATAATTTTTCCACAACTTCATACGCACACTAACAATCTGAATTCAGCCTCCTAATCACATGTTAAATGAGTTTCAAAAATGAAAAAAAACGTTTTTGTAATTAAAAATATTTTAAACTTCCAAAAATTAATTATTTCGGAACTTCGGAACTTCAATAATTCATAATAAATAGCCCTTTTATCAGAAAATTCGAATCTCACGAATTTTTATAGGAAATTCAATTTTCTACAACTTTGCGGAAGAAAGTTTTCCAAATTCCAAACAGAAATTGGTAGAAATCCATAAGCAGGCGATTTTACAATTTATAATCAATTTCGATCGATAATTGTGTCCACCAACACACAAAATATGTGTTAAACATTTAATGCCACAAAAATACTCTTCCTCCTCATATACTCATATATCCCACATTCATTATAAAAATATCATAGTTAATATATTATTAAAATAATATATTTAAATGAATTATTTTATCGAGAAAAAGATAAAATATTAATTTTCAACAATTGTCACATTAAAATTTTCTCCATCTATATCCACATAAAATCAATATTTTCCTCATCATATAAATTAATAATTAATTATTCACAAATAATATTACGAGAATCACGATCTTGTGGCAATTGGTAGTTCCAGGAAGAGGGGCTTTCGATAAGAATTTCTTCTTCTTGGGCCTTGATTAGGTGACCAAACCTCTCCTTAGAGCAGAACTTTCTAGACATTGCCAATAATGTTATCTAATAATATTATTAGGATAATATGAATTATTGCCCGATAATGGAAAATCTTTGTGTAATGACAATTTATTGAAACAACGGTAATATAAAATATCAATGCAAAGAATTATTGAATCAATAAAATAAAATCTTTGAGCGAGTAATTCTTTGTAACAATTATTGAGTAGTGCCTTCTTACGTAAGAATCAATAATTGGTGCAATCTGGTAGTGTCTTCTTGTTCAACAACAGCGTATTAGTGTGTTTTAACTTGGGGGTATTCAACAAGATAATACTTGGTAACAACTACTGGCAGATTATTTATAAACAACTTATATTTGTCGTTTTCTTCATCCAATCGCTTTCCAGTTATGGGGCCCACAAAAAGGCTGCGTGCGTAAATGCGAATATTCCCACAAAGATACGAATATTCCACGACCAAACGAATATTCCCAAACGATAATGAATATTTTATCACCACTTGCTTATTTAAAATATTTGCGCATTTTACCCATAACTAACCACATTAATCAAATCCACCCTTACTATTTCAAAATAATAAATAAAGGAAATTAAATTTTATTTATTAAAAATTTGAGGGTCTTCTGACCTCCCTCCTTATGAAATTTAAGTCCTCGAAATTGGCGATACGATACACAGTGTTTGAAAAGATGAGATTACCTCGCTTTCATTTCCGTTTCAACTCCCGGGTCATTTCCTCAATAGCATGGTTTCTCCATAAAACTTTAACTTGTGGTATAACCTCGGTACATAGGACATGTTCTTTCTCTACAAGATCTTGTGGTACCTCTTCATACGTTAAGTCTTGACTATCTCGTGGGGTTCTAACTTTCGATGAGCGTGGTTTGGTCGTCCACATATTAACGTAACATCGATCGTGAAAAGCGTTATGAACACGCGTCATACTTGGCGGTAAAAGCGAGTCTATAGGCCACGGTTCCTATTCGATCGAGAATTTCAAATGGATTAATAAATCTAAGGTTTGAGCTTTCCTCCTCCTCACCGATTCTCTCGCTTTTGAAATACAACTTCTTGCACCTCCTTCTTCAAATTCATCGACTCGATGTGTGTAGCTTGAACATCTTTAACTTTATCGATTAAAGTCGATTATACTCGTATATCATCCGTGGGTAACTAGAGTTTTCATCTCCATCTCTATTATTTGTAAATTATTGAAATGAGTCTTTGACAATATCGTTTTCGTACTTGTATCACGATCTTCTACTTAACACGTCGGCTACCACGTTCACTTTTCCGGGATGGCATGGTCGTACGGAACATGTCTTTGAAATGAGTCTCCTCTTGAGTTCTTCGTAGCTCTTCCCACATTCCTTTCTCCATTCGAATTTTGTATCTCTGAGTCAATTTGCGTTAATGGAATAGCGATTCGAGAATATCCTTCAATGAATCTCGATAATAACCAACTAAGCCTGAAAGCTACGTATTTAGATTCTGGCTTAGGTTGTTCTCAGCTGTGACTCATATCGACCTTGGATAGCACGTTACAATGACACCTATCGGTTTTATCGCATGCGAATATGGTGTCCCCTACGAAGAATCGGCTTGGTGCATTCCATAAAGGAAGTCACCGGATAAAGGCTCGGTACCAAATTCTATAGTTGAATTTTAACTCACGAAGTTCAATAGGAGCCATTCGATATGAGATTTTAGAAATGAGTTTTGTCTCTAGGGTTCAAATTCGATACAAAATTTAATATCGAGCTTTGGGAGTAAACCAAGAAATTCTTGAAATACGTCGGGAAAAAAACAATAACAACAAGAATATTATTCAAATCGGCGTGTCTTTATTCAAATCCATAACATGGACTAAGGAAACTTGACATCCGTAATAAGCGAATGACTTCATGGCTTGATATGAAAATGTTTGACTACAATTGTTTGATTGCTTGAATTGAATAACAGTTGCTTAGGAATATGAAAACTAATGACCTTACAAAAGCAATCAATTTGGCATGATGAGTAGTTAACCAATCAATCCCAAAATCACATCAAAAGCAAGTATCTTTAAATAAATAAGGTTAACGGGTAATGTGATGGTACTGACTTGGATCAAACAAGATTTCTAAACAACGGATGTAATGAAAGTTTTCTCTAGCAGAGTCTCCATAAATAGGTCAAAGTCTAATTTCTCGTAGTCGAGTTCAAGCGTTGGTAAGCAAGAGAGATAAAAGAATGGGTAGAGGCGGTATCTAGTAAGGTATAAACTTCGCAAGAATTTATAATTAACTAACCCGTGCTAACCGTTCGGGTTCCTCGCATTTTGACCGGTCACGACAAAAGCGCTCTTCGAGGAATCGTTGACTTTGACTTTTACGGGACATCCTTTTGAGTCACCATTCCGGCTTATTTGGGTTTCGATATCGTCTGATCTCGAGCGATATGTCCTTCTTTTCCACAATTATAGCATACCTTAAAGCTGTTGTGGGCGGTTTGGGGTGATATATCCCTCTTTCCGCATTTATAACATCTGTAGGTGGTCTTTCTCCTCCTTGGAACCGATTCTTCTTTGGTGCCGCGTCTTCAAATGGTCGTTGTTGAATCTCCTCTTTTAAAATCTCCTCCAGGCTCGCTTCTATTTTCATGGCCACGATTACCACGAGAGTGGTTCTACCGCCTTTGTCTGTATTCTTCTTTCTCCATTTGGTTATCGTTATTTTGATGACTACTATCTTGGTATGATCCACGGTTATGGTCCCTCGGTTGAGCGTATTTTCGTTATCTCTCTCTAATTTGAGCCCCTATTGACAACATCCGAATAGAGAAAATTTATGAGAAATGAGATCTTGGCGTATCTTGGGTTTCAAACCTCTCGAAACATTCAAGCGTCATACGTTCCTCATTCTCCACCAAATGAGGTGCAAACACTGGATAACTCATGAACTTTGCCTCGTCTTTGGGACACGTCGTGTTATTATTACTGCTCTAGTCTAATAAACTCCACTTCCTTCATATAATGAATACTTTCGGGGAAGTACTTGTCATTGATTTATTTTCAAACGTCTCCCATGACATCTTTGAGTGCAATTTGGATGGGTGCGCTTTCTGATTCCCACCGATGTCTGCCTCGCCACGGAACATAAAGGTGGCGAATGGAACCTTCTGTTCCTCCGTGCATCTCAAGACATCGAATATCTTGGTAATTTGTTTGACCCACGTCTCGCTTTTAATCGGATCCGGCTTTCCCAGAATTACGGTGGTCCTGACTCTTTGAAGCTGCTTGGTTTGTGACCACCCGTGAATTGCTATCATTTCCTCCTATATTTTGAACACGAGTCTCCTAAATGCGATTTTGCATGAGCTGCAAAAGCTTCTAAACATCCCTCGTTCATCATCGCTTTCCGTGGTGTTGTTGTTCAGGAGGTACATTGCCCGACTGTTTACGTTCTCCCTCGTTGGTAAACGAGGCATCTCCACGGTCTCATTTACTCCTTTGTTAATATTCTCGATTCGACATTCTCGAATCTTTGTCATAAAACAAGGGTTAATTAAGGAAATCAATATATCACATAATATCCTATATCTTAACCAACTAACAAATAAGCTTAGGTAGGACACCTTTAGCGAAGGATTTACTCGTCTCTCCCTCTAGTTCTATTCCACGATCTCCTTGAGAGATCATATCCTAAGCTACGATACCATTTGTGGCGCCCCCAAAATAGGTCCATTCCATCCAACCCATTACGAGTGCGCAAATACATGATGCGAAATAACTACAACTTTATTATTACAACATATATAAGCTGTGAGTTTAAATACTGAGATATTGCCATCTAGACAATATCCACACGCAAATAAATCCCCATCATAATTATTGATACATTATTTTACAAAATGGTGAGGACTACTAAACAACTCTTTCTAGAACCTTCATTCCATATCCCGACTAGTACTGCATTACATTCTAGCCTCACGAGAAGAAAAATGGAACAACAAGGAAAAGGGTGAGCTCAACTAGCCCGATAAAGAATATTATGACTAAGATAATATACAACAAATTATCGTTAGTCTTCAACGAGGGAAAAATCTAATAGAATACTGATAAATGACAAATTTTAAATCAATATTCATGTTGAAATAATAATTCATTAGAAGAGTTAAGTAGAGAATGCAAACTACTATCTTACATGTATGAATTTAAAAGTTCATCGTCTATCTTTTATCACGTAACATCAATCAATATACATACGGAATCAAATATTCATCTTTGCACTTCTGAGGCCGAAGATATTCATCGATTAAGTCGTATTCATCTAAACACTGTTCATCTTTGCACTACTGGGCCAAAGATATTAATCGATCGATCGTGTTCATCTCGACACACTGTTCATCTTTGCACTCTGGGCCAAAGATATTCATCAAGAAATCATTCATCTTTGCACTACTGGGCCGAAGATATTCCATAATATCATCATTTAAGATGAAGATGATGAAAAATATTTTTAAAAAAGCGAATCCGGTGAAACAAAATGACAAGGATTAAGAATTAAGGATTCGTACTTTGTTTTATCACGTCCAAAAATACCTCAAAAATAATCATAGGGTGTAAAATTCAAGAATGATCAAAACATGGATCTGATCAAAGCTAGTATCCGAATAGATATTTTGAGACGAAAAGAAAAAAAAAATTCATTTTTGATTGAATAATGTCGTATTAAGTGAATAGTCTTGAGTATCGTGAATAGTCTTAGTATCGTGAATAGTAACTCAAACACCAAAAGATAGAAATTCCACAAAAAAAAAACATCTTCACGCTTCATGAATAGTACTCGTGAATAGTAAATCGTGAATAGTGAATAGTAACTGAATAGTAACTCATAAATAGTAACTTGTGAATAGTAACTCATGAATAGTAACCCCCGATATGAAAAAGTTCCAAATTTGATAAAAGTTCCAACCAATATTTTGACATAATGATATTGAAGAAATAATATCATTTGAGAAGAAAATAACATCCCTTACCTCGAAAGAGTGATCTTACAGTTGAAACAGGATATAGGCTATGACTTGAACTTGCACCGTATAGCAATACTCAAAGTATACTCAAAATACTCACAAGAATACATTCGATAATATAGAGAGAAAACTTGATTTACGGTGTGATTTTCAATTCTAACCTAAGCACCATATTTATAGGAAATTGCTTAGAACACCAAAGCGAGAAAATTTAATATAATATATTATAATTTTCCACAACTTCATCGCACTCTAACAATCTGAATTCAGCCTCCTAATCACATGTTAAATGAGTTTCAAAAATGAAAAAAACGTTTTGTAATTAAAAATATTTTAAACTTCCAAAATCAATTATTTGAACTTGAACTTCAATAATTCATAATAAATAGCCCTTTTATCGAGAAAATTGAATCTCGCGATTTTTATAGGAAATTCAATTTTCTACAACTTTGCGAGAAGAAAGTTTTCCAAATTCCAAGCAGAAATTGACCGAAATCCATAAGCAGGCGATTTTACAATTTATAATCAAATTTGATCGATAATTGTGTCCACCAACACACAAAATATGTGTTAAACATTTAATGCCACAAAAATACTCTTCCTCTTCATATACTCATATATCCCACATTCATTTATAAAATATCACCAGTTAATATATTATTAAAATAATATATTTAAATGAATTATTTTATCGAGAAAAAGATAAAATATTAATTTTCAACAATTGTCATTTAAAATTTTCTTCATCTATATCCACATAAAATTAATATTTTCCTCATCATATAAATTAATAATTAATTATTCACAAATAATATTCTGAGAATCACGATCTTTGACTGTGGTAGTTCAGGAAAGGGGCTTTCCGATAAGAATTTCTTCTTCTTGGGCGCATGATTAGGTGACCAAACCTCTCCTTAGGCGAGAACTTTCTAGACATTGCCAATAATGTTATCTATAATATTATTAGGATAATATGAATTATTGCTTCGATAATGGAAAATCTTGTGTAATGACAATTTATTGAAACAACGGTAATATAAAATATCAATGCGACAATTATTGAATCGATAAAATAAAATCTTTGAGCAAGTAATTCTTGTAACAATTATTGAGTAGTGCCTTCTTACGTAAGAATCAATAATTGGTGAAATCTGCGTGTCTTCTTGTTCAACAACGCGTATTAGTGTGTTTTAACCACGGGTATTCCAAATGATACTTGAGTAACAACTACTTCTGTAGTTATTTATAAACAACTTATATTTGTCGTTTTCTTCATCCAATCGCTTTCCAGTTATGGGGCCCAAAAAAGCTACTGGCGTCGTAAATACGAATATTCCCGAACGATCTGAATATTCCACGACCAAACGAATATTCAAAGCGATAATGAATATTTTATCACCACTTGCTTATTTTAAAATATTTGCGCATTTTACCCATAACTAACCACATTAATCAAATCCACCCTTACTATTTCAAAATAATAAATAAAGGAAATTCCTTTTTATTTAAAAAATTTCGGGGTCTTACAAGCTGCCTATGCTGGAATTTTTTTATATAAGTATAAGGGCAGGACAAATATGTAAATTAATAAATTTAAGATGACAGGTTAATGGAAGAGTTAAATTTGGAGGGGACAAAAAAAATTTATAAACCAATTCTAAATACAAGTACAAAAATCTTCTTAGTTTTAAAGCTTGGAGAAATCTTAGAAGTATTTTTTGTATAGCTTTTTTGTTTTGAATATTCATCAACGTGTGAACTGTGAAGGATTGTTTGATTCAAGTTTGAATTTTTTTTGTTCTTGATTTGGTTGACTGTGGTTACTGTTTGTTTGGTCTGATTAGATTTTTATTTTTGGGTTGTTTGATCTTCAATTGAAAATGGGATTCATTTTGGTTAGTAGTTTATGTCTTTTATTGTGATAGCTTACAATGATTTATCTTATTTTATAATGGGAAATGAAAAATGACTATGAGCCTTTACCATACCCTTATTTTAGTTGTTATAATTACTTTATTTCCCTGCATCTAACTAATGGACCCTGTATAATTATTGGTGTTCTGAGTATAAATTTTTGATGATTTGTTTCTCTTATTTCAAGTAAAACTTATTTGAAACTTATAAAAAGATACCAAAACTAGTTTATACTTTGAAATGAATTCATGGTGTTGTTTGAATATAGAAAGTAAATTTGGTTTGAGACTTTGAGCATTTAGAGAATCATTCAAATTGAACTATGATAAATAACCGAAATAAGTTTTTAAATTGTATCTAAATATTTTTTATTTGAAATTCTTTTTTTAGTTTGGATTATGAATATTTATTGAAATTTGTAAACATTATAATGATTACTTAATTAATATTATAATTAGTTTAAGTTTTCTTTATTTAACTTCAATAAAAATATTAATTAAAATCCACCTTGCTAGAAAAATTTCCTGGATCCGCCCCTGATCGGTACAGAGGTGTGAGGCTGCATCCGTGGAGGAAGTTCGTGGCTGAGATAAGGGATCCGGGTAAGAAAGGCGCGAGGATGTGGTTAGGGACTTGTGACATGCCAGAACATGCAGCATTGGCTTATGATAGAATCTTATTTAATTATTTTTAATCATTTAATATTTTATTCTCTTTGAGTAACCATTTTCCAATGATAATGACAGAGAGGATAACGAGAATGATGTTAAAAGATGCTCTGGTGATCCTGGCATTACGGTGACATTAAAAAAATCCAGCCCTGTGCTTTGGACTTCAAAAGACATATTTAATATTCATATATTTATGTATATGGAACACTAAAAGTCAATACTCACGTTCATAACAATATGCTTAGAAATGAACGGAACATCCATCCCAGACTTCGAATTTGCCCTACTCAAATCTATAGAGCAATACCTTCTCAATGATTCCGACTCTTTAACAATTTTCCCGGTGCTGCATTCATGTAATGCACAAGAATATAGCCCTAGCTCATCGCATAATGTTCCGTTTCCACCAAATAATTGTCTAAACGTGCCATTAGGTACCGTGCATTTCTCTTCAGAGAAGGAAGTAAATTTGGAGGCCGATGAATCAGAAAATAGTGTTAAGGATGAGCATATAAGTCAGGCGCCACCAGATTGGAGGCGGTATAGAGGAGTGAGGCGACGGTCATGGGGGAAGTTTGCAGCGGAGATAAAGAATCCAACTAAGAAAGGAGCAAGGTTGTGGCTTGGAACTTATGATATGCCTGAGGATGCAGCATTGGCTTATGATCGGGAGGCTTTTCGGATTTTTGGATCACGAGCAAAACTTAATTTTCCACATCTAATGGCCTAGAGCGGACCGGAGCCAGTTAGGGCAACTTATAAGCTGCCAGCATCAGCAGAATCTTCAACAACACAAGCTCAAAAGAAGTGAAGAAACATAGAAGGTAGCTAAAGCCAATATATGTCCTCTGCTTACACATTGAGAATTGAGGGTCAACTTTTCTCTTCGCATCTTTTTGCCATTTTTTTTTTCTCTTCTTCACTTTGATGGCCAAAGATAAGTTAGTGTGATACTTGTAAATAAGCTGATCTCCATAAACAAAAGCATCCACCATATCTACATGTGAAGATCAGTTTAAGGTTTTTTTTCATTGCCCATGAGCAATGTTGACAATTTGCCAAATTAAAATTCATGAAATCAAGCTTCTTGGATCTTGGTTTACCCTCGAATTAAATTGTGAGCTTCTGTACCTTCAATCTCAATGACTAATAAGAATTTAAGCTACTCCTTTTGTGCAAATAATTTGGATGATACATTGTTGTAAAACATACTAAATAATTAGGGTGAAATAATGTAAAGATTCAAGAAAAAGAAAGCATGTATTATAAACTGAACCATGATCCCTTATAAATAAAAATTAAAAAAATTTCTCCTTAAATTTAGTTACCACAAGATTAATTTATTTATTTAATCTTTCGCCAATTGAAAGAAGGGTACTCCCAAGGCTATGAAGTAATTACTGTTGCAGCTCAATAAAAACAATTATAGGCTATAACAAGAAACGCAAGTCTTTTTTGTTTGGACTACATATCTCACAACTAAGATTAAATTTTAAAAAGATTGAGGGGACCATGATCCAAACCAGCTCCTATGTAGTTTCGTATGATAAAAGGACAGAATCTTTCATAATTAAATCTCGTAAATCTTTAATTTATATATGAAATGAATCCTCAAAAATTAAGTTGCCTTATTCCTTGCTTTTTTAATCATGTCTTTCTTTTCTTTAATTTATTAGTGCTCTGTGGAATATAGTAATACAGCTTTAAAAGAAAGAGAAAGTTATACAAATTAGTCAAAAGAATTGTATGATTATATTAAAACAAAGTAGTCCAAAAGTACGCCATGAGTTAGTTAGTGTATATTGTGACGCCCCCAAAATAGGTATACATCACCCATTTTGGGTTACCAAAAACATGGTACTAAATACAAATACAAACTTAATTATATAACAGTCATGTAAAATACGACAAAACATAATCTAAGAGTTTCAATAAGAATATTGTCATTTAGACAACATCCACACTCAATAGAGTCCTCATTACATTTATTGTCACACTATTTTATAGAATAGTGAGGACTACTAAAACAACCATCTGGATGGTCAATCTGGTTCTCGACTCGTCCCAACTATATTCTCATTTCACGAAGAGAACGATTGAAAGAAAAGGTGAGCTCAACTAGCCCGATTAGAAATATTATGACTAAGATAATGCAAAATAAATTATCCTTAGCCTTCAACGATTATAACAAGCGATAGAATATAATAGACAACAAGTTTTAGATCAACAACTACAAATGAATAAGCAATCCATTAGAAGAGTCGAGTAGAACATAAAATCTACTATCTTCTATGATTTAAAAAGTTTTTCATCAACTTTATCATTTGAGACTCGACTTAATAAATAAAATCGAATCATCCATGCACCACGGCCGAGGATATTCATGTAATCATCAATGGTCATGATTATACCAAATAATCCTGGTGTAATCATACCAACAAGCATCCATCGATGAACTACGTGCCGATGAGGACTTTTACCACATCATTCGTTACATTACGGTCATGATTATAAGAATAATCCACGGTCATAATCATACCAAATCCATCTATGCACGTAAGCCAAAGATGACTTTCATCACAATATAAGCATGAGGGATGATGACAATGACATAATAATTCAATAAAACAAGTTCAACAATAAATTTTAAAGATTTATAATTTAATTTATCCGAATTCAATAACGTTCAAATTGTCGACATGATCTTTGCTTTGTGGAGTAAAATTCAAGACTAATATTCATGTACCAAAAATAATTTGGACAGAAAAAAATGTATTTTTCGGGTAAATAGTACCCCGTGAATAGTATCATGTGAATAGTACTTCGGGAATAGTACCTCGTAAATAGTACCCCGACATAAAAAGTGCCCCAAATACCTGAGTGAATGATACTAGAGTGAATAGTAATCAGGTGAATAGTAACTCATGAATAGTAACTCGTGAATAGTACTCCAGCACGAAAAGTGCCCCGAATACCCGAGTGGATAATACTAGAGTGAATGGTAATCGGATGAATAGTAACCCGTGAATAGTAACTCATAAAAAAAAAATACCAAAGAAAACGATATTTCATGACGAGTACAAAAGAAATGATAACTCATACGAGTATAATAGAATATACGAAACTGCATATGGATTTTCATCTGCCATGCGATAATCCACGTAGACAGATCATTTCCACAATTTAATAAAGAATGAATACGAAGGATCATTCGCCATGCATGCGGTAATCCACATAGACATGTTATTCCAACAGAATAATAAAGAATGGAATAACAGAAGAATTCATCAGGCATGCGATAGACCGCACAAACAGGTTATTCCAACAGAATAATAAAGAATGGAATAACAGAAGAATTCACCAGGCATGCGATAGACCGCATAGACACGTTATTCCTACTGAATAATAAAGAATGGAATAATGAAGAATTCACCGGGCATGCGATGGCCGCCTGCACAAAAGCAAGGTTATTCCAACAAAATAATAAAGAATGGAATAACAGAAAAATTCACCAGGCATGCGATAGACCGCACAGACAGGTTATTCCAACAGAATAATAAAGAATGGTATAACAACCCTTACGAATATTGAAAGAAATAACTCTCTTCATGAATACGAAAGAAATAATACCCATTACCTTAGAAGAAACTGGATACTAGAATAGTGAGGTAGCAGACTTCTCTTTTTCTTTCTCTCTATAATTTCTCTCTGTAATAATTTCTCTTGTAAGACTTAGTGAATTAGTGAGAAATGAAGGAAGAATGAACTTCTATTTATAGGAAAATATAGTTTCAATAATAGCACATTTTGGGGCTCAAAATATTACAGTATAATACCTCCCTTTTTTTCTTTATTTTAAATTTAGTCCTGCAAGTATTATCAAACTTGCACCACCTCCCCTAATAGTAAATCATGTGAATTAATAGTTTATTCATGTGACTTAATAGTATAATCATGTGAAAAAAACTAATTACAGTGTAGTACCTTCAACTATACCTCCATTTTTAATTTAGTCATGCAAGTATTATCAATCTTACACCAACTCCCCTAATAGTAAATCATGTGAATCAATAGTACCCACATGTGAACACATAGTTATAAGCATGTGAATTACACTACAAGAAAAATCTCAATGATAGAATGTATCTCATGATAGCACATTTTGGTCGCTAATAACGTAATAATAATGAAGCACATTAGCGACGACAATGTAATTTAGTCGCTATTAGCATTAGCGACCACATACGATCGCTAATAGGCATATACTTTCGATTCGCTAAGCGTTTTCCTCCTAAAAATTGGCATAAAATTAGCCGTAAAGTAGAATAGCGATGGTTCCTAACAAATGACCGGATGCGGTCGTTAATAAGACCACGTGTTTAAAATTCAGCGACTGTATGCGGTCGCAGAAAGCGGTCGCTAATTCTATTTAATCTCGGTAGACAACGAGCGATCGAGATGTAACATAAGCGAAGGAGAAAGAAGGAGGGAGCGAAGGAGAAGAGGGAGAAGAAGGCGGGGAATATATCACTCTCTACGTGCTCGCATCGATTGAGGTGCGTTAGTATATCACTCTCTCTTGTGCATTTTTTGCTAGAAGGGCTTTCAATTTTATCTCAATCTAGAAAGGGTAAATACTAAATTATTTGGTTAAATTTCAAATTTTCATCTCTACTGTGCGTGGGTATTGTTGAACTAGTTCTAGTATATATATTTGGTTGATTTTAAAATTGTAATGTACTTTTGTGATGTTTTCTTTGGATTCTGTTTGATGAATTTTATCTGTGATATTTTGTTGAGTTATGTTCCACATATAATTTTGCCCTTTTGTTTATCTAGTTTTTTTTCTTTGTATTTGGAATTTGGAATAATGATAATTAAACATAGTTGGAGAATCTTTTAAATGACTGCAGCTATAGTTCTTAAGATTTTTTCTGTGAGGCCACTGCCTTATTTAGGTGCATAGAATGTATGTGATTCAAAGCCAGGATTTCATAATTTTGAGATAGGTGCCTTATTGAGGACACTGCCTTATTTTATTTTTTAGAAAGCACTCACTTTAATTTTGAGATACAATAATTTCATTTACTATTACAATATCAAATATCAATCATATTTTATTACTCCAAACAAACATCACATAAAATCAAGATCACAGCTAGAGTAAGAAATAAATTGCCAAAAACGCTTCAAATAAAATCAAACAAATCTCAAGCCTCACATAAAAAAGAGCAAAAAAAGTTTCAAATAAAAAATAAATTTATCCAAAATAAGAATCAAACTGAGATCTAAATGTCACAATAACTAAAACTTAAATGACAAAAAAAAATAATTTCTTCTACTACTAGTATTATATAGTAACTTAAAGTTAGTTAGGTATATTATTACCAATCTTTTTTTTTTCTTTTTTCTTTTTTCTTTTTTTGATAACAGAAGTTTCTCGATCGCAGTAGAATTTTGACAAATTATTATTGATAAGAGTTAAATTTAAGATATCCAAATTTAGAACTCATTTTAAAACGATCTTAAACCAATGCACCAACTGTTGGAATTTATTATTACCCATCTTCTTTAACCGAGTACTCATTGTAGAATCTGGACACATTTATATAGGTGTGCGGTGTGCCAGTTGGAGTTTTATTGGGTTTGAATGAAGAGGAAAGAAAGTCGTGGGATTTTCACATGCCACAAACTACTTTCTCACTTCCTTTGAATCTTCTCTATTATACAATCATTCAAAAGGAGCCGGTAATAAAAATTAGAAAGCAAATTCCAATATTTTTAAATAACTAAAGAGCCTATAATTTAAATAACAACTTGCAATGGTATATTGATAGCAGTCGCACCGCACATTGATTTCCAATAAACTCTGTATTTTGGCTTACAAGTGGGAAAACAAACAAATGGTCTTACCATCTGTTTTTATCAAGTGCTACTATTGGGAATGGGAATTGGAATTGGAATTGGAATTGGTGGACTCTTTCTTTATTAAAACTAAAAAAACATCATGTTTTAGTGGGCATTTTGAAAAATAGCTTGTACTCAAGATCACAGCTACCTTTAAACATAAATTGAACATTGGCTAGTGATGGAGTGTTTATGTTAATGTTAATTGCTTATACATTCTTGTTGCTCTTATATGCCTACAAATGGCCATATATGTATGCCCTCGTGCATATGGATGCCCTAGTGCATATGTACCTTTCATTTTATAGTAATCATAGTTAACTATTTCATACAATTAATTGTCATTATTGTCTTTTAATTTTCTATAAAATGTATGTTTAGTTTTAATTGTATTACATACAATTACATATGTACATGTTCTCTATATCCTTGACATGTTTATGTACCTTTCATTTATAACTCATACTAACATCCTAAATTTTTTATTTATAGATGTCTTACGAAACTGCAACCACGCAGCGTGGGTTGGTTGGGTGGGCCTTAATCATGGGCCGAAGGCCCTGGCTAATCCGGATGATCGCATTCTTATACAGATCCATCCTCCTCCAGAGAGCACGTAAGTTAAACATGGGTTTAATATTTCCATTGTTATAAATATATTTTAATGTAAATTATTGTATATTGTAGTGATTTTCAAGATAGTAAAATTGTGAAGTGCATTTCACAATTATGCTTACAGAACTGGCCTACGCCAGTGATTACATGGGCAAGCACACCTCTCGCCCATAGGGATGCAGTTTGGGCTGAATTTCAAGTATATTTTTTTATCACTTTGATAGATAATACATAGTTAATCAAATAATATTGTTTAGTAATGTTGGATTATGGCAATATAATAGTTTTAATATTATTATTGTTGTTTTCTTTGTAGAAGCAGTATAGATGGGACGACGCACAGGCATCAGTCATTCAGGCACTATTCTGACAGAAGTGCGTCGTCCGAACTAAAGATAATCTGAACAAGGAACGACAAAAAGCCCTGCACAATGCTGAGATTGACCATCCAGGACAGGGTGAGCAGTATATGCATAAGCATAGCCCCTGGTGTTGCGCACATCCCATATGGGTGCAGATGTGTGACCAGTGAAGAGCTGAGAGCTGGGTCAAGAAGCGCAAGACTGCAACCTCGAACAAATCCTCAGGTGTATCGACGGCGGCGAAGGCAAAAAGGCACGTGTCGGCTAAGCGATATATCACAGCTCTGAACATTCTTTGCCGAGGTACGTATGTTATGTTTCTGGTCATCTTCTGTAGCTAAAATATCATATGTTTACATAATAATATGAGAAAATGAATTGTAGGAGTCTCAGTCTCAAAGGTCAACCTATTAATTGGTTGGATGTGTATGTAGCCACCCGCGATAGTCCGCACTGAGGTACATTTCGAGATAGATGATAATAAGTTCACTTTATCCTAATATGTTGTTTATAAATTGTGACGACCTTTTTTAGTATTTTTTATTTATTTTAACTATTTAATTATTCACTTGACGAGAGACACTTATAAGGGCTTAATGAACGAGCGCTATCCTAAAGGCACCCCGCGTCCGTCGATTGATCAAGAATTATGGGAGAGGGCGTTCATCGTGAAGAAAAATTATGTCAAAGGCCAAGGACAAAAACGGCGCCCGACCATCAGTGGCACAGGCAGCTCTGCCACCCAGTCTACATAGTCATCAGGTTATCCTGCTTATCATACTCCTGCTGACTGTGTGAGATCGATCTGCCAGGATCGTGATCTTCTTCGTATACTGGGCGGACATCTGCATTCTCTGAGTCCTAATGAGTTGGCGGAGGCAGTGGCGGCAGCGGCAGCAGCAGCAGCAGCAGCAGAATGACAACCAGGTATATATATATCGTTTATTGTTTAGCTACATTATCTAATATGTTTATAGTCTCTGAGTCACTGTCTTACTTATATGTTTCACTACATTGTCTATTGTTTAGCTTTCCCTAAGTCGTAGCAGTATCAACACATGTAACATATATGTTTTATTATTTTGTTAATTACAAGATCCTAATTTGGATGATCCATGAAGAGCGCACGTCTAGACTTGTTTTTTTTAGATTTTTAAAGCCTTGTACTCTTTTAGATTAATTCTTTGGACAATTGTATTGGTTTATATGGATGTTAACGATTGTATTGTGTTGGATGAATGTTTACAATTGTATTGTGTTGAATGAAGAGCTAGACTTGTTGTGTTGGATGAATGTTTATTCATGGATGATCAATGTTTATCATATAGTAGTTATATCATGGATGGATGTTAATATGAATGTTTTATATATACTGTTGTGTTGGGATTGAAAACAGGTACAAAGCAGGTTATTTTTGGGAAATCAATAAAACAGGCAAAAAATTTAAAAAAAAAAACATCAGCGACCGCATGCGGTCGCTAACACTATATCAGCGACCGCGTTACGTTCTTGGAAACTAGCGACCGATGCGGTCGCTATTACCGGTTGCTGCCACGTGTGCCACGTCACACCTGACAGATGACTCAAGCGTATTTGACTTAGTAGTGACGGCGGCCGATTGGCGATGGCGGTCGCTAATAAGTCGGTCGCTATTAGTGGTCGCTACTGTGCATCTAGCGACCAGATTACTTGCGACTAATATCAGCGACAGGATGTGGTCGCTGATACCCATCTGCGACCGTATATGGTCGCTGATATGCGGTTGCTGATAAGCCTTTTTGTTGTAGTGTTAATAGCAATTGATTGCTCATTTATCTGATTAATTACCCGATTGGTCATTATAACCTCCAAACATCAATTATTATCGAAATAAATGTCGATTTTCACTAACACTAATAATTTCAACACAATAGAACTATCAATTTCATCTTTAATCAACACGAACTTATTCATCATTAATATTATAATTCACAATATTTAACAACCAGGTCGTTCCTAGGAAAGAGGGGGCTTTCCAATAAGGATTTCTCTCTATTGGCGCACAATTAGATTATCTAACCTCTCTTTGACAAAACTTCTAGACATTGTCAATATTGTAAATAATAATATGAATAACTTTGTCGTCTCAATTATTGATTTAATAATATAACATATTATGCAGATGATACTTTGACAATAATTGAATCAATAATATGAGAGATATGATCACGTGAATTATCGTAGCAATAATTGAGTATAAGCGAGTGACTTCTTACGTAAGCATCGATAATCAATATTGTGTCTTACTATGCAACCACACGTATTCATCGCACTTTTTACTACCGGGTAGTTCAGCGGTTTTAACGGTAACACTTTCGTCGTTATAAAAAGATAATTCTGTCGTTTTCTTACTACGACAATACTTCCGTTGTGGGGTCCACCAATGATTGTGTCGTCGTACGGATATTCCCCAACAAAAAGAATATTCCCCGACCAAACAAATATTTTATAACAACTTGCATACTTTGCAAAAATTTTCACATATCACCCTTAACTTTAACCTTTTATCAATTTAAACATTTACGAAATAAAATAATAATTATAAGAAAATTGAATACTTTCATTTCATAAAATTCGATCGGGGTCTTACATATATGGTCTAAAAGCTAGAGTTTAAACGCATTTAATTACAAAAAAGTTTAAAAAATATTCTCTCCGTTTTTTAATATAGGTCATTTTAGAGTTATGCACAAATATTAAGAAAATAATTATATAACATTAAATACTACTCCCTCCGTCCCAAATTAATTGCTCAATTTTGACTTTTTTAAGTTAAATTGACTATTTTTAGAATTAATAATTAAACATATATAAATATATTTCTAAAATTATAAAAATTGAGGTTAGTAATAAATTGTATATATTTTCTTTTGATTATAATCTCTTCACCTATATTTTAGCAAAAATAATAAAAAGATTAGTTTTAAAAGTGGTCAATTTGACTTTAAAAAGTCAAAACTGAGCAATTAATTTGGGGCAGAGGGAGTAGTAATTATCCGTATCTGAAGGCACGACGACATTAGACTAAATTGCAAATCTTACCCTCTTATTTGTTATGTTTTTGCTAAACTGTTCTCTAAATTTTTTTTAGCATAATTGTTCCTCATAAATGTGTTAGTTATGCAAAGGTGTTCCTCCAATATTCTCTAAATTTTTTTAGCCCAACAGTTCCTAATAGATGATTTATTCATGCAAATATGTTTCTTAATTTTTTTTCACCTATTAAAAACTAATTTTCTCTCCCCTCGCTCCTCTCTCCTCATTTATTTTATTTTTTTATTTTTAAAATTTATGTAAAAAGTATTCTCTTCTTTTTTTTATTTATTTATTTCTATATTGACATTTTGAATTCAATATGAAATATCTCTAAATTCAAAATTAGTATAAATTAATTAATATTAGAAATATAATTACCAAAATTATAAATTTTACTATTTTTTATTTTATCTAAATGGTACTAATAAGCTGTATGATTTATCTAATTAAAAATTAAATATATCTCAAATTGATTTAAACAAATCAAAATTGATCCTATATTTTGAACAAAAAAAATTTAAAATATTTTCAAAATTTTTATCATACGACTATTATTAAAAGTTGAACTCAAAGATCTTCAAAGACAAACAAAGAAATTTATATTTTTTTGTTCAAAATATAAGATCAAGTTTGATTTGTTTAAATCAATTTGAGATATAGTTCATTTTAATTAGATAAATAAATATGATTATTAGTACCATTTAGATAAAATAAAATAAAAATAGTAAGGTTTATAATTTTGGTAATTATATTGTCTAAAATTAATTAATTTATATTAATTTTTAATTAAAAGATATTTCATATTGAATTCAAAATGTCAATATAAAAACAAATAAATAAAAAGAAGAAGTGTATATTTTTTTACACAAATTTTAAAAATAAAAAAAAATGAGGAGCGAGGAGAGATAATCAATTTTTAATAAGTGAAAAAATTTGGAAGAACACATTTGCATGACTAATGAATTAAGAGGAATAGTTGTGCTACAAAATTTTTTGGAAACATTAGAGGAACAACTTTGCATGACTACCACATCTATGAGGAACAGTTGTGCTAAAAAAAGTTTAGGGAACAGTTTAGAAAAAACTTGACAAATATGAGGGTCAAGTTTGCAATTTAGTCTACTACATTACCTAAAGACTCTTTGCAACCTAAAATAACTTACAAATCAATTATAATGAATCTGAACCGTCTTTGTACTTTTCCTCCCAAATCAATTTGTATGTAGAAACATAACGACCGCAATATCCGAAAACAGGAAAAGGGCGTTAATGCTAAAAGGATAACCCTTATTATTATTATTATTATTATTATTATTATTATTATTATTATTATTATTATTATTATTATTATTGTTATTATTATTATAACATAACTACCGCAATACCCAAAAAACAGGAGGAAAAGAGCGTCAATGCTAAAAGGATGACCCATGTTGCTTATTATTATTATTATTATTAGAATTAGTATTAGCATTAGCATTAGCATTAGTATTAGTATAATAATAATAATTATTATTATTACTATTATTATTATTACTATTATTGTTATTATTACTATTACTGTTATTACTATTACTATTGCTATTAATTTAATTTGGGCGAAATTTTTTTTATGTGAAATGAAATGCGAGCCATTAGATTAAGTTAGAAGAATTTGATCCGTCTTTAAGCTTTGTCAAATGAAATATTCAAAATGGGTTCTGTTTTATTATATAGATTATTATTAGTATTAGTATTAGTATTAGTATTAGTATTAGTATTAGCATTAGCATTAGCATTAGTATTAGTATTAGTATTATAATTATTATTATAATTATTATTACTATTATTATTATTATTATTATTATTATTATTATTATTATTATTATTATTATTGTTATTACTATTACTATTACTATTATTATAGTGTAGGGTGAATTTGATTTGGGCGGAAATTTTTTATGTGAGATGAAATGTTAGCCATTTGATTAAGTTGGAAGAATTTATTTTTTGTCAAATGAAATATTCAAAATGGGTTCTGTTTTATTATATAGATAATATCAAGGGGTTCTTTACATAAGTATACAATAAATAGAAAGTAATTACAAGAAAAGTGCATCAACCAAATAATTACAAAAAGAGAACCCATATTATAAAAATAGTACAATTCACATTAATAAGGAAACCTAAAATCAAGGACAAATAACTGCCATAATTAATAATTCAAATTCAAATATTTGGATCTAACAACAAAAATAAATTCAAATTCAAAATAATAATTCAAATTTAAATATTCAAATTCAAATCTTCATCTCCCTCACATACACTTTGAAATAATAGTCCACCGCTACACCGCCGCAACACCTCACATACTCCGCCGCGAATCTCCGTTGTCCAAAACGCCAATGAGAATAAGAAGAAGATTCGCCTTACAAAAAATTTAAAAATAAATAGATGTAACTATTAATGTTCTAAAAAAAATTTATAACCATTTTGTTACTCATAAATAATAAAATGGTTACCTTTAAATGAATGGTTGACTACTAACTGCATCACATTCAAACAAAATTGATAACTTGATAAAATAGAATTGGTTACCATGGTCTGAATGTTTGGTTACCAACTGTACTATGAAAAAACTACAAGTGTGGATGTGAATTAGTTACTTTGGTATGAAGGTTTTGTTACCTTGGTACGAAGTTTTTCTTACCTTGATCTGAAGGTTTGGTAACCAACTGTACTAAGAAAAAATTTAAAGTATGGAGGTTGATTGGTTACTTTGATGTGATAGTTTGGTTACCTAGGTATGAAGGTTTGGTTACCATCATCTAGTATTCAAATCCATCACCATCATCCAGTATTCATATCCACCGCCACCACCGCCTGAATCTTCATACCCACCTCCATTTTGACCCTTCATTTTGCACCCTTCATTTTGAGAAGCTACTGGAGATATACTCTTCATTTTGGAGCGTGTGTTATTTGGCGGAGATGGTGATGATGGAGTGGTGTTTGAGCACAGTGAGGGAGGAGTGGCCTTGGGAGGAAGGTCTTGGGAGGTGTGGTGAAGAAGGTGATGGGGAAGGACCGGAGGCTCTGGGGTGTAGGAGTGTGACAGGCGAATGGGCATTCTTAGGTGGAGGAGTAGATCTTTCTTAGGTGGAGGAGTGGCGGAGGTGAAGGTGTAGAGTCTTGGGAGGAGTAGATCTGTGTGCACATGGCCGGTGGAGAAATAATCTGGCATACCTTGTTTTTGTCGGTGATATCTATGAATACGTTTAATGAAGAAGAAGGGTGATGACTAACTGCAGTTGTTATAGATGAAGAGAGAGAGAGAAGAAGTCATGGGTATAACTAATCCCTAAATTAAGGAATTCTAATTGAATACTAATTCTCTAAATTAAGAAATCCTAATTGCACTATTATTATAAATAAATATGGAAGTGTATTAGTTGTGTAAAGATTTTATGAGTGCACCATTGTTGTAATTATTTTTAAAAATGTAATAGAATATGTAAATCATCCTAATATCAATTGTCTATTTTGTCCTTGTATTGAAAGACGAGTGTTATTTATTGAATAGAAAATAGTGAGAGAACCAAAGTTATATTTAATACTTGGGTTAATATTGGAAACTAAACAATTAATGCTTACTTAAAATTCTCAAACAATTTATATTAACAAAAATATTTTTCTAAAACGTCTTATATTAAGGAACAGAGAGAGTAGTCAAAATTGTAGCAGCATGATCAATTAATTATTGGCATAAACCTTTATTAGGTTTCTTTTTACGGGTAAAATGCAAAGTAGACCGCTAAACTTTAGGGGTTTTTGGGTATTGAGCCCTTTTCTTTTGGTCAACACAAATTGAGACCCTAAAAAGAATAGTACTACTAATAATAATAGTAATAATAATAATAGTAGTAATAATAATAATAATAGTAGTAGTAGTAGTAGTAGTAGTAGTAGTAGTAGTAGTAGTAATAATAATAATAATAATAATAATAATAATAATAATAATAATAATAATAATAACAACAACAACAACAACAATAATAATAATAATAATAATAATAATAGTAATAATAATAGTAGTAGTAATAATAGTAATAATAATAATAATAGTACTAATAATAATAATAATAATAATAATAATAATAATAATAATAATAACCATGACTCCACAAACATAACGCCTCTCTACAATCAAAACTGTTTGGGATATGTTGTTTTTTAATTTGGGGATTTAATTATTTAGTTATAAATATTAATCTTTGCAAAATAATAATAATAATAATAGTTATAAATATTAGTTGGTCATTGGACCAATATTCCAAGTTAGAGGTTCCATGTTCAAATCTTTGTATCTACTTAATTTTGGAAAAAATTTCAAAAAGGCGCTACGTAGGCAGGTCCACTTGTAAAATAAAATAAAAAAAATTTGTGTCAAATCTGCGTAAAGAAAAAAGCTTAATACCCAAAAACCCATAAAGTTCACTACTTTGCATTTTACCCTTCTTTTTACTAGCTCCAAAAATTGCAGAGGAAGTTGGTGCCTTTTTTTGAATAATATTATATTCAATCTGTTCTTTCAAACTTTTTTTTTATTAGCAAAAATAAATTTTTATTAATGAAATCACCCCCCAAACCTTACAAAAATCTTGGCAATCCAAGAGTTATGGATTACATATTTGAAGAAGCATATACAACCATTCATTCTTATACACACAACCATGGCTCAGAACTCCATTTATGCCTATTAATCCTATCAACATTTGCATGTATCAAATCCCATTGGAAAGAATACGTCTTAAATTACTCCACTGATTCTACCCAACACACCACCTCTATATTGAAAATCCTGAGATTACTGTCGACCCATATAGTCCAAAAAGTGACTGCAACTATGATATTCCACCAACATTAAAGCTTTTTATGGTTTTCAAACCGAAAACCTAGCAGCGAAATGTATTGTTTTCCTTATATTTTTCCTTTCGCTAGGGTAGGACTGAGTATGTTACTCTATGTATGTTAAATTATATATGAGAGTGATCCATAACCAAAGTTGGATGGGAGCCCTCTGTTTATCCAATGCAGATTCCACCATTGATTTCTCTGATCCAAAAAAATAAAATTATTTTCATCCGCATAACTATTGTGCGGATATGATATAATTTTTGAATTTTCGTCCGCATAATAATTGTGAGGATATATAGGATATCACATCCGCACAACTATTGTGCGAACAAATTAAATCTTAAGTCATTCGATCTTTTTTTAAATGGTTAGAGATGAGTGTATGTGAGCGGTATGTGAGTCATGTGAGTGTGAGTGTATGTGAGCCATGTATGTGCCAGTCTACTATTCATGTGAGTGTATATGAGCGATATGTGAGCCAGTATATGTGATAGTAGACTTATTGTATTGTTTACTTTCTTTGGCAAAGTTACAATGATAGGTATTTAACAGTGTATGACAAGTTGACACCACCTATATATAAAGTTCTAACCATAGGCATTTTTGTTGTGATAAAAAAAAGATAAATTGTCTACAATGAAGGAAATTTTCATGAAAACTTGCTTGTATTCATATTTTTAATTGTTTTTGTACGGTTGCACTGTTAGGTTAATATCTAGCTATTCAATCAAACTTTGAACGGTGAGAGATCGATATGTTGTAAGGTTATAGTAATCGTTACAATTTTTAATACAGATAATTTTCCTAATATATATATATATATATAGAGAGAGAGAGAGAGAGAGAGAGAGACAAACAGGACTTGTATTATTTTTAAACATACATTATTGCTCACCAAGTTATATGTGTATATAGAAAGAACAGTGGACTGATCAAATAGTAATATATATCCAAATAAATAGAATTTTAACTTATAAACAAGACTTATTTTTGAAGAATAAGGACTTAATACATTAGGGTTTACTATAATCTTAAAGAAATTGCAATGGCATGTATTTTAAAGTTTTAGTTGGCGCTCTTGAGTGAGTCATGTGTGGCTCTCCTTGATTTCTGTTGATTCCTCTTTACATGTGATTTGTTGCCTAATTTCAATGGCCGAAGAATTAAGTATTTTTTGTTTTCTAGTTATTAAAATATCTACTGCATAATTTGAAAAAGAAGAAGAAGAATATGTTCTCATGAAATATTAACTAGGAAAATACTAATAACCAAACTTGGCAAATAAATATATCTTGATTCCCAGGATGTATGTCTTGGAAAAACAAATTTAGTAAACCAACTAAATCATCAAATGATAAACGTGGCCATTGTCTGTAGTGGAGTATTAAGTATCTATTAGATTATTTTAAACAAGATGTTAAATTAAATGAAACAATAAGACACACGATTAAAAAAATTCTGGAGCTAGTGAAACTTCATGGAAATCTTAAATTTTTAGGTTATTTATTAGTAAATCTCAGGTAAATATATAGATGAGAATCATTTCAACTTATAGTCGTTGGTTAGGATTCACATATGACCTAAATGACTTAAATGAAAAGATGAAAGTAAGTGAATAAAACCGCAATTCAAGAACGGAGCATTAAATGAGCAAAAAGGAAAAACCCCTAGGGTTCGGGCACCCTACGTATCAACCACTCTAAGATGACTCCTCCTTAAAGAAAAACTAAATCAATCTCTTTCCCGACTAGATATGGTTGGAACTATCGAAACAATACAAGGAAAATGGACAGAAGATGAACAAAAGAAGCCAAAGTACCCCCTAGGGTTTGGCCACCTAAGGCGCATCCCGCTAGGGAGCGCGCTACCTTATTTTCTCGATTTGTGTGCCAGAAGGGTTAGAATTTGCATGACAAGAAGAGTATCTTACCGAACCAAGAATCATGAGAAAATGATGAAAACTGATCAAGAAAGGCTAAAACAAACGAAAAGAACAGAAGAAGGCCCCCCTAGGGTTCGGCCCCCTAGGGCACGACCTCTCGTATCATGTGCTAAGTTATTCCAAGGTTTTTCGGCAACACGATTCTCAAATAAAGAATGAAGAGTCAAAAAACATGGTTTGAGCAACAAGAGCTTTGAAGCATGAGATCGAGGAGGAGTCTCCATGAGTTCCAAGGCAGAAAGTTTATAGAGGCAACTCATTTTGGGAATTGATTGAGTGATTAGATTGGTGGCTAAAAGGCCAAGACGATCTGGGCATTATTCTGATAACTAATGGTATTTCTGGAATTTTTCTGAAGACATGTGTCTGACATATGACCACTTTCTAGGAAATTCTATAAATACTCATTCCACTCTATGAAGAAGGGACTTTCTGACTTTTGAAAACTTTTGGAGGAATTGAAGACTTGGAGGTTCTCTCTCAACCCGAAGCACACAAAACGGTTCTCTGGATCCTTGATATCCTAGTAGGGTTCTCGGATCCTAATAGTTCTCCCAGGTGTCATTGGAGTAATCTCTCACATGTTCTTCTCCCCTCTTCAATCCATTAATTAATTCTGTAGTTTTCATGAATTTCTCTCCTACTCAACCAACACGAAACCCTAACCCTAGTAAGGTACGATATTTTTCCTTACCCGCATTTCTTTGGCGACTCTACTTGGGATGTGTAGAATTCGTGAAAAGTATGCCCACAACTCAAAGTGAGAGAATTACAAGAAAAATTTCACCACCAACAACAAAGAAGGCCAACGAAGATTTCATCGGTGAATGTCACTCGAGCTAAAGAGGTCTCACTGACAAAAGTTATCAAAAACAAGAGTCATAAGCCCACCAATCAAAGCAATCGAAAAAAAATTGAGGAAGTATTTGAAGTAGTTTTTTTAACTTTCGATTTCTCAAAATAAAAAAAAAAATTGGGGGCATGAAGGACTCCGTAAATTCCTAATTTTCATATCAAGGGAACTATATATACTACACTATTTTCTTTCAATACATTGTGACTTTTCATATATTTACAAAATAATACATTTTGCAATGAGATAATAACAAAAATTGATCCTTAAGGTTCGGCCATATAGGCGACACGGTGGTAAAAGTTATTTTTGTCTTTTCATAAGTAAAATAGAATGGCTTTATTTACAAAAATAAAAATAACATGTTTGAGTTGCACTATACTTAATAAGTGAATCTCAATATTATTTACTTTGTGATGTGTTTTTTATATGAGAATGTTTGCATAAATTTTATATTCTTTTACCTTTTGCATAGTTGAACACTCATTAATATGCATATTATCTAATTGATTCAATTTAGTGGCATGTATGACAAAATAATTATTAAACAATGATTTTGCATGGATACAAGACCCTACTTCTTTTATGCATACTGATCATGAGTTAGAATTAAAATGGATCATCAATTTAAGTAATTTGGCCTAGACATTTATGTATATGAGTATTCTCATATATACACTGAAATGAAAGACAAAACCACAAAGAAAATGGGAAATTGAATTATAGGTAAGCCACTTTTGCCTAATTCTCATGTTTATTCCTTCATTATTTTCCCTTGAAGGCTTGAACTACTTATAAACTCTTCATGAATATTAATATTCATTCCGCCTTCGACAACTTGATGCAATTTATTTCCAACATTATTAACATTATTTGCATAGTAATGTTGATGTTTAGGAGTCCACTTTTGTCGATCCCTACTTATTATGGGGCCGAATCCTACATGTTCTATCACTAATGTGGACTTAGAAAAGTGAAAATAATAAAATAAATAATTAAATGTTCACATAACATGATTTCACTTTGACTTTATTTTATTTTATACACAGGTATTCTGTAAAATTATGAAAAGAAAATAAATTGCATATTTGTGTTCACATGGCAGAGAATTGGAACACAACATTCAACACACAATTGGACTCCTCTGAAAGAAGTGTGACATAATGCATATATATTTTATTAAAATATGAATTTAAATGTGTAATTATGTATTTCATTTGTAAGCACGTACAACTTTTGCATGAATAAGCCAAACCAGGCCTTGCACTTCCGAATGAGAAAATTTTATAATTAATAAACTCCACATTGATTACATACTGCTACACATACCTTGGATACATTAATTGAATTTAATATAGAACCTATCTCTTGTTATTTTTTGTTAGTTGGAGCGTATATTAGAAGAAAATTTGCATAGTCGAAGCCACTTTTTGATTTAACCATATTTAAATATGGAGTAAATAATTGGGGTATCAATACTTATACTTCTAGACTAATATTGTTTTGTATGTTTAACATATATCAAATAAGCTTTATAATACTTATTAATGTATTTAATTAATATAATTTATAAGACATTTGTAATATTTAATGATTTTATAATCCCTCCATTTTTAATATTTATTTGTATTAAAAAATTAATATTAAAATTAACCACTTTTTGTAATATTATAACTTAATTTTATTATGTTTTAGTTCATAAAAATGAGATTTTTTAAAAATTTATTAATTATTAATAATATATTTTTATATATTTATGACGTCATTGGTTCAATAATGATTCAATCAGTGATTGAACCAATTATTCATTCACCCGGTAACTTTTTCGGTTCAATGATCGGTTTAGGTCTAAAAACATTGCTTCTAGGTTCAATTATTTTTTTTTCTTGATAAATGATGAAATTTGATTTCATAGGTATAATATTTAATTCATAGCTGAAATAGTGCCTAAAAATCTCCGTGGACTCGTGGAGGGCTCACTTCTCTTAATCAGGTCCTTAGATCATAAGGTTTAGTCATGATGTTATTTTCTATAATTAGCTAATAACAATGTAGGTTATTGACATTATAGAGATATGATTGTTCTGCAGCTCATGACTGTAAGTGGTTCATCCCTTGCATTCCTAATGGGAACAATCATAACTTGGCGAACCCTAGCTATAACCGGTAAATTGTAGTTTAAATTTTATTATATATATATTGTCATAATTTATATAGACCCTTTAAGAGAATATTAAGAAAATATTGGTTTTATACATGGTAATTAAACTCGGACTGAATTGTCGGTTTGACCAGTAAAAAGTGAAATCAGTCGCGGCTCTCCGGTTCGGTTCAAACAAAAAAACCGTTTTTGGTCAAAACTCGATAAAATCGGTGACCCGACGGTTGGACCGTTCAACCCAGTGACCCGGTAACCGGGTCATCCGTTTAACTGGTTCCTGACCTTATTTTTTTTTAAACTTTGAATTTGATTGAATGAATGTGATTGAGTTTTGAGTTTTGAGTTTTGAGTTATGATTTAATATCTTTATTTTCATATAGATTTAGTATTTATTTGAATTGTATAAAGTAATCATTGTACAAATAGTTTCTTTTTTGTATCGAATTTGATTGAATGTATCCTAAAGATGTTTATTATTTGTAATTGATTTTATCACTCTTTAGTCTTGAGTTTTGAGTTATGATCATAATTTAATATATTTCTTTTTAAATAGATTTAGTATTTATTTAGAATTGTATAAAGTAAACATTGTACAAATAAGTTTAATTTTTTTTTTTGGCAGATAAATTGATTAATTAATTTTACATATTTACTAAATATTATATATAATATATAATAATAATTAATATATTTAATTATTTATTATTTATTATTTATTATATATTAATGACATCACTGGGTCAATAACGGTTCGACCACTGGTTGGACCAGTGATCCATCCACCAAGTAGCTTTTCCGATTCGATAAACGATTCGACTGTAAAAACATTGATTTTATATGAAGGACGTGTGCCCTGCATGGTTTTGCTTGTGGGTTTATTCTTTATCCCGAAATCCCCAGATGGCTGGTGAGCTTTCGAATATGAAGCCAGATTTAATATGTTATTGTCACTGTGAAATCATTAGTCTCGACTGGGATTTTTTTTTTGAATTTTGCAGGCGAAGGTGGGGCTCCAAAAAGAAATTGAAGTTGCTTTATATAGGCTTCATGGCAAAGGTGCAAATGTTTCCGCTGAGGCTGCTAAACTTCAAGTATTTTTCTTAATATACAAATATCCCATAGATAGAGTACTAGACACTTGTAGATCAATGCTTAAGAGCATACTTATTTGTGTTAATATATGCTTATATCGAAAGCCTTCAAGCTCTTCCTAAAGCTAGAATACTGGATCTGTTCGATAGAAAATACATACGTTATGTGACTGTAAGCCATTATTCCAACCTTGTAGTTCAAGTGTTTATCTATTCAGATACTTGAAAATTTTATGTTTCAATAAACTTTCTTTAACTATTTGACAATATGTTCAGATTGCTGTTGAATTTATAACGCCTCAAAATTCGGGTACCTTGAACCTCGGACCTGATACGTTACAGTACAACATCTTCATACATATAATATAACTAATGCGGAATATATATACATACTTTGTTTATTTCAAAGGTTTCTACAACATATATTATCCCAATGTCTACAACCCTAACTTAATACATACATTTAATAACTAAAAAAGTTTACAATGTCATTAGTATCAGAAAACTTAATAGTTCTAAATGTATAATAATTTATTATTGGAATTTGCCTTTTCCTCTTTCTTTCTTCGAGCCTTCGTCTAAATCAGAAATTTGTTATCATGATATAGTAAGGGTGAACAACTAATTTGCCCAACAAGTTTAAATACAATAAAGATATATCATGATTGAATGATTGAAAGAAAGAATAAACTTTCAAATTTTCAACAATATATTAATTGTGAAAGAGCGTGAATCAGAATTTCAATAATTGAATGACTGAACCATACAATAATGTTGGGTGGTCAACAATGAACATGAACAAATTTAACTGAGCCTTATGGTAATGAAGGTGATCAGCCTTTCATATCTGATGAACATATGAAACATACACTAAATGTGAATCAATAATCATAGATGTGAAATAATCAATAATAATTATCCAATAACATACTTTGAAATAATAACTCGAGTTTGAGTTGGGGAGCTTTCCTTGCCCATCGATTACTGCTACGCAATCTAATTTTAATATCTTAGAAAAGACATATCATTAATAAGATTGATCTTTCAATCTGCATAACATATTTTAATTCAACTATTCTTAAAATAAATTATCTAACATTTAATCACATAATCAAACATTAGATAATTCCTTAACTTATAAGTAATATTATCATTCTTTGATAATATTTTAATTATTTAGTCATTATCTTAAAACTCTCGTCTAATATTATTAATAATTTAATAATATTTTATTTACTTCTTAATATTATTAACCATTTAATAATATCTTAATCAATTTTAATATCATTTAATAATATCTTAATCATTTATAAATATTATTAATCATTTAATAATATTTTAATTACTTACTAGTATTATTAATTATTTAATAATATCTTAAACATTTATAAATATTATTAATCTTTTAATAATATTTCAATCACTTAATAATATTATTAATCATTTAATAATATTTTATTCGACAAAACAAATGATTTCGTCACTATAGTTGGCAGCTTTTATTTATTACACCACTGAACTTTTACTTTTTTGAATTACACCATTAAACTAATTAAAAAAAAACAATTGAGTCATTCTGTAAATTAACTTAACGTTAGTTAAACTATTTCATGTTTTTTCCTATGTGGCTGGCAAAAGAAAAAGGAAAAAGAAAAGAAAATGACATGTTCATCTGTTTCCATCTGTTTGGGCGTCTCTCCGGCTCGCTGCTGCAGTTCGCTGATGATTGTTGTTATTCCAGTATGGGGAAGAGTGAGGTTGACCTTTGGCTGTGAAATTGGTGCCCACGCTTTCAAATTTCAAATTAGATCAAAATATGTATGAAAACTAAAATCAAAGGGAGTTTTCATTAAAATTATACGAGTCAGATTAAATTCAATGCGATTCTAAACATGGTAAACTCAATTAATAATGAACATTCACCTTCAGTTCATAATGCCAACTCCACCTTTCTCGAGCTTCCTCGTCAAGAATTGGCTCCCCAACAAAAAAGGCCGCAACTTCCTATTTTTTTGGTTTTTTCTCTGACGAAGCAGAGGCTCTAGTATTCACTGGCTTCCGGTTGTGCTCTTTATTAGGCCATTCTATCAAAGAAGAATTTGATTCGACGCGATCTGCTGCAACAACCAGAAATGGTATTTTTCTTGATCTTAAGCATTTTTCACTAGTAATATTTGAACTAGATGTCTTATTCTTCATTGGGATCCCTGTATGCTCCTTATTAGTCCATTCAAGCAAGCCATACCTTGTCTCAACATGTTCAGCCAAAGCAACAAGGGTTGTAATTTTTCTTGATCTTATGCATTTTTCACTCGTAATACCAGACCCAGACGTCTTAGTCTTCATTGGGGTTGGGGTCCCTTTATGCTCATTAATAGGCAATTCAATCAAAGCAGACTTCATTTATGCTCCAGATTTGCTCCAGATTTTTCCTTTATGCTCCAGATTTGCTGCATCACAGGGGGCGAATTATGGAAGTGTTATTAACATACTAATCTACGTAAGAACAGCGAGCCATTATGGCTGTCGGCGACAAAATTAGCCCAGATCCAAAATAGCATTAACAGCTACCACACCCAGAGAAACAAAGAGGAGATAGCAGAACATAGCAATTAATCACTTGAATCCAACCAATCAACCCAAACAATCAAAGATCAGATCAAGAAATGATTTTCGATAATAAACACTGATTATTACACCGGAAAGATAAAATCTATTTGAACAAAAAATAAACATATCAAATAAGAACACCCAAACTGATTATTGAAGGGAAAATGCAATAGAACCGCAAGAAATCAGCACAGGACTCCCAAATCTAGTCATGACTAAGATAAATAAATTAAAACATGAAACCCAATTTGCACAAGCACACGGATCGACAGGATAAGACCTCAGATCCAAAGCACCGGAGCCAGAACAGAGCCCATCAATTGAACTCAGAATCCGGCGACCAGAACAAGATCAAACCAACACCGCCAAAGATCTGAAAAACACTGAGAAGGCCACCACACCAGATCTGAAGCAACCCAAACCAAGCATAACGATGTGTGGAAACGGAGAATGGGTGGGCCGAATATGGAGGAAAGGGGTTGGAGATGGAGGAAAGGTCAAAAAAAAGCAAGAGAAATAATGTCATTTTATTTTTCTTTTCTTTTTTTTTACCAGCCACGTAGGAAAATAACATGAAATAGTTTAACAGACATTTAGTCAATTTAACAGAATGACTCAATTGTTTTTTTTAATTATTTTACTGATTTAATTCAAAAAATTAAAAGTTCAGTGGTGTAATAAATAAAAGCTGCCAACTATAGTGGCGAAATCATTAGTTTTGCCTATTTTATTTATTTATAAACAATTTAATTTAATTATTTGTCTCTTACTATTTAATTTATTTAACACACATAACTTGTCATTCATATAACATTTTGTTAAAAATGACCAAAATACCCTCATAAAGTCTTATTATATCATATAATGATCATTTAATCATTAAAATCACATTTTCAAATTTTATAACTCAATATAACTTAATTTTCTCATTTATTCTTAACTCATTCATAGGCATGAAAATACCAAACCAACTTATTATTTTTTTATATTTTGGGGAATATCAGTATATGATATTTTAGTTACCAAATAATTTTCTTGCAATTTTCCAAATTCGTTTGCTATTTTTAAATAGACAAAAAGAGTCCAAAATAGCAACATTTATCATAAATTATCTATTTGTCCAAAAATTTTGAAAATTACTCGGTAGACACCTGTTATTATGTACAAGCTCCTGTAAAAATTTCACATTTTTCTGAGTTATATAACTCAAGTTCTAACAGTTTACTTTTAAAATCACACTTGCTTGTAAAAACCATATCTCACATTCTAGACATCCAAAATTTTTTATCTTTGGACAGGACCTAGTTAACTTAACATTTTATCATACCACAAAAGATCAAGATTTTTAAAGTAAAACAAGTGGCCAAAACAGTTCACGCCAAAACAGGTCAGAAACTTTTCTATTTTTTCCAGATTTTTGGTCGGTAGGGACTGTTTTGCCAAAATTGATGTCACGGCTTGCTCGTTTAATATTTGTGAGTGCTTCCACTTGGGTTTAACAGATAACTCATAGATCTAACACACCTCTTTTATGGATCACATAAATAAATTGTATATTTTAAATGGTAAAGCCTCAAAGTGACTGATTTTTTGGGGTTTTTATATACCCAAAAACAATTTTTCACCTTCTTCCTTTTTAAAGCTCATGAACACATAAAATAGTAAGATCCAAGCATGAAAATTCATAAAACATGTAGATCTAGTAATCTAGAGTTTAAGAGCATAAGTTTATCACTAGATCTAAAACAACCATAAGAGAAAACATAGATCTAAAATAGGTTTTAGGTTAGGGAGACTTTTAAACCTTTTAAGGCTTTTCCTCTTTTTCTTGCTAGGTAGGTGAAGCTTGATGGCATGACACGATCTCTCTTCTCCTCCTCTCCCTCAAGCCCACAACTACCCTTTGTTTCCTCCTTCTCTCTAGTATTTTCTCTCTTTTAGGAACTTAGAAAGTGGAAATGAAGATTAACTTTTGCTAGCAAATGATAAGAGCTATATTTATAGGCCTTAAAATGTATAGATATATCTTGTATATATAAACACAAATCTCCTAAAATATCTTCAAAAAATCTCTTGAAATCTTCTCTTTCTCTTTCCTATCTTTCCAAATCTTTTCTTTCTCTCTCCAATATCTTTACAAATCTTTCCAATATCTTACTAAATCTTACAAATCTTAGCAAATCTATCAAAATAAATAAACATGTACTATTTCTCTTCATGTGTGAAATACTTCCCCCTCCTTTAGCCCATTTTTGATCTTTTTGTTTATTTGATAAATTTGTTAATTCAAGTGATCTAGAAATTTCCTCCCAAATTGGACAATGTTTTGGGCCATGTCTCTTAATTATTTGGGCTTTCTAATAAATTGCTTGGGCCATGTAAAATAACATAAGTCCAACACATTAGTTTTAGGATCAATTACACTTTCTAGTACATTTTTTAAAATAATTATAACAATAGTGCATTCTTCAAATATTTACACAATTAATGCATTTAAATATTTTATTTATAAAATTAATGTATTTATTATCCCTTTAATTTAGGTGGGTATTTTAAATATCAACTTCATTGTTGTCATCATCATAAAAAATAAACACAGACCCAAACCTCCTATTTGGTGACTGATGTCATTTCCTCCCTTGCGAGTTTCATTGTGATCGCCATCTCCTCCCCTCCCGATCCGCTTCCCCTTCCGCCGCCACCTCCTCTTCCGCCGCCTCCTCCTCCGCCTCCACTACCTCTGTTATGACCACCTCCGCCTCCATTATGGCCGCCTTCCTCCGCCACTTCCACCTCCTCCTCTGCCGCCTCCATTATGGTTGTCTCCTCCTCCGCCTCCACCACCTCTATTATGACCACCTCCGCTTCCATTATGGTCACCTTCTGCCGCCCCCTCCTCCTCCGCCACCTCCACCTCCTCCTCTGCCACATCCTCCTCTGCCTCCAGCAGCTCCGTTATGACCACCTCCGCCTCCATTAACCGTCTTGCCACCTGCAACACTTTCCACTACCCCACTGTTGGTTAAGTTACTTGTGCAGTTGGTAGCCAAACCTTCATCCAAAGGTAATCAATTCAGTTTTATTGGATTACCAATTAATTTACAAATTATTTCCAAGTGTTACCTAAATTTTTTTTTCATGATGCAGTTGGTAGCCAAACCTCCATACCAAGGTAACATATTCAGTTTTATTAGGTTACCAATTTATTTTGAATGTAATGCAGTTGGTAGCCAAACCTTCATACCAAGGTAACCTATTCAGTTTTATTAGGTTACCAATTTATTTTGAATGTGATGTAGTTGGTAGTCAAACCTTTATGCAGTTGGTTGCCAAACCTTCAGACCAATGTAACTAATTCAATTTTATTAGGTTACAAATTTATTTTGAATGTGATGCAGTTGGTAGTCAAACCTTCATACAAAGGTAACTATTTTAGTTTTTATGGGTAACCAAATCGTCAAAAAAAATTCAGAACAGTAACTCAGGTACTTTCAAAGATTTGCGACGGAGGAGGATGATGATGAAAGGGAGGAGAGGGCGATGTAGCGACGGCGAAACCAAGGACTTCTGGAGATTCGCGGCAGAGGAGGATGATAAAGAGGATGAGAGAGGAGGCGGTGATGAAGAGAAGGAGCGGTGAGGGAGATTAAGATTAGGATGGAGAATTTTTTTTCCCCTCCTTTTGATTTGAATTATGGATTTGTTTTTGTTGTTAGATCCTAAAAATTTAATTTGAATTATTAATTATGACATTTATTTCTCCTTAATTTTAGGTTTCCTTATTAATGTGAAATTGAATGGTTTAAATTTGAATTATTAATTATGGCGATTATTTCTCCTTGATTTTAGGTTTCCATATTAATGTGAAATTGAATGGTTTGAATTTGTTACCCTCTTTTTTGTAATTATTTTGTGGATGCACTAATTATGTAATTACTTTCTAATTATTGTATATTTATGTAAATAACCCTTAATTGTATATTATCCTAATTATTTAATAATGGTTTCTAGTACACTCATTTTGGACTTTAAATGATTACTCAAATGGATTTAATTTTATAACCCAATTAGACTTTATAATAATTAGGTTTAATAAAATAAATAGATTCAAATATTAAAATAAATCTCTTAGTGTTAGTTTACTAGTACATAGATTAAATACAATGATTTTTCAATAATTGTATCCCTTAGGTTATTTAATCCTCATACCTAATATATAATTAGGTTATATAACCTTCTTTTATTACACATATATATTTTATATATATATATATATATATATATATATATATATATATATATATATATATTCAATCACATACACATCATTCATAAGTCACAAAATATTTAATACATGGATAAATAATTAATGTGACCTAATATTCTTTTATGAATAATTTAATTAATCATTCATCTTGTTTGGCTAAAATATATATAGCACCTATATATATATATATATATATATATATATATACACACTTTCAATTTAATCTTATAATATCCCTTCATTTGAAATTTATTTCCTTAATAAATTTTTCCACATATATCATAAAAAAATTCTTTACATTCTTTCAAATATTAAATCATATAGATTTTTCTTAAAATTTTTAATTAAATCCTTTATTTTCAAATCTAGGTTTTATTCTTTAACATTTATTTTAATCATTCAAGATCTTATAAATTTTAAGGTTGTCACCCAAGCAGCCTATTTATAGGAAATTGCTTAGAACACAGCAAAAGCAGAAAATTTAATAAATTAATAATATAATTATATAAATTTCCTACACATGCCTAGAATCTGATTTCAGCCATCAAACACATGCCACATTCTAGAAAAAGTAAGAAAAACGTTTTTCTAATTTTAAATATTTTAAACTTCCAAAATCAATTATTTGAGACTTGAACTTCAATAATTCATAATAAATAGCCCTTTCATCAGAAAATTGAATCTCATGAGTTTTTATAGGAAATTCAATTCTCTACAACTTTACAGAAGAAAGTGTTTCCAAATTCCAAATAGAAATTGACCGAAATCCACAAACGGGCAATTATCAATTTATAATCAAATTTGATTCGATAATTGTGTCCACCAACACACAAAACATGTGTTAAACATTTAATGCCACAAAATACTCTTCCTCCTCATATACTCATATATCCCACATTCATTGTAAAAAATATCATCGTTAATATATTATTAAAATAATATATTTAAATGAATTATTTTATCGAGAAAAAGATAAAATATTAATTTTCAACAATTGTCACATTAAAAATTTTCTCCATCTATATCCTCATAAAATCAATATTTTTCTCATCATATAAATCAATAATTAATTATTCATAAATAATATTATGAGAATCACATTATCGACAACGAGTGCAGGTTCCTGTGAAGGGGCTTTCAATAAGAATTTCTTCTTCTTGGCCTTGCAATTAGGTGACCAAACCTCTCCTTAGAGCGAACTTTCTAGACATTGCCAATAATGTTATCTAATAATATTATTCAGATAATATGAATTATTGCTTCGATAATGAAAATATCGTAATGACAATTATCAAACAACAATGAATATAAAATATCAACGCAACAATTATTAACTCAATAAAATAATTGAGCGGTAATTACTCGTAACCATTATTGAGTAGTGCCTTCTACGTAAGAATCAATAATTGGTGCAATACTGGTAATCTTCTCTTGTGTTTTAACCACCGGCATTTTTTTAAAGATATAATTGGTAACAACTACTGTAGATTATTTTTAAACAACTTATATTTATCGTTTTTCTTCATCCAATCGCTTTCAGTTATGGGGCCCACACATTTGGGCTTGCCGTCGATGCATTTATATTCCCCGACAATACTGAATATTCCACGACCAAACGAATATTCCGACAACAATGAATATTTTATAACCACTTGCTTATTTTGAAAATTTGCGTATCTTACCCTAACTATCCACATTAATCAAATCAACCCTTACTATTTCAAAATAATAAATAGAGAAAATTAAATTTCATTAATAATAAGTTGGGGTCTTACAACCTCCCTCCTTATGAAATTTCGTCCTCGAAATTGACGTACGATACACAGTGTTTGAAAAGGTGAGGATACCTCGCTTTCATTTCCGTTTCAATTCCTGGGTCATTTCCTCTATAGCATGATTCCTCCACAAAACTTTAACTTGTGGTATGACCTTCTTGGCGTAGGACATGCTCCTTCCTATCCAAAATCTTGGTACCTCCTCACACGTTAAGTCTTGGCTATCTCGTCCGGTTCTAACTTCTATAACATGATTTGAGTCTTTCACATATTTACGAAATACAGATATGTGAAACACATTATGAACACGAGACATACTCGGGAGGTAACGCGAGTCTATAGGCTACATTTCCTACTCGGTCAAGAATTTGAAATGGACCGATAAATCGTGGATTGAGCTTTCCTCTCTTCCCAAATCTTGTAACTCCCTTCCGTGGAGCAACTCGCAACAATACATGATCCCTACACTAAATTCCACGTTCTTTCGATGAAGATCCGCATAACTCTTTTGTCGATCTTGTGCCGTTTGTATATCGTTGTCGAATCATTTGGATCTTTTCGGTGAGTCATACGCATTTAACTTTCGGGTCCCAACAATGTTGCTTCACCCACCTCATCCCAACATATTGGAAGCGACACTTTCGTCCATATAATGCTTCAAATGGAGCCACACCTATACTTGCACGATAAGCTGTTGTTGTAGGAGAATTCCACCAATGGTAAATACTTATCCCAACCGCCCTTGAAGTTCAGGACACAGAGTCTTAATAGATCTTCAAGAGTTTGAATAGTCCTCTCGATTGTCGGTCCGTTTGGGGATGGGTATGTCGAACTAAATCGCAAATCCGTGCCCATAGCTTTTTGCAAGCTAACCCAAAATCTTGAAGTGAATCTTGGGTCACGATCCGAAACTATGGATCTTGGCATGCCATGCAACCTTACAATCTCATTCACGCACATACTAGCAAGGCGTTCGAGGAATAAGTCTCCGTATCGGCAAGAAATGAGCGAGACTTGGTTAATCTATCAACAATAACCCAAATAGCATTGATGCCTTGAGAAACCGTAGGAAGACCCGTAACGAAATCCATGGTAATATGTTCCACTTCCATTCGGAATCTCAAGTGGTTGCAGCGGACCCTTAGGTACTAGATGCTCCGCCTTTACACGTTGATAAGTTAAACACATCGAGATAAACTTTGCAATCTCTCTCTTCATATTGTTCCACCAAAATGTATGTCGAAGATCACGATACATTTTAGTACTTCAGGATGGATTGCAAATGGTGTATTGTGTGCCTCCATCATAATCTTGTACTTCAAATCGAGTCGTTAGGAACACAAAGTCTAGAGTGGACTCAAGTATTCCTTCTTCATCAATTCTCGCTTAGGAATAGCTCCTTCTTGTACTTTCTTCTTCATACGCATCACTCCGGTCGATGGCTTGAGCAACCTTAACTTTTTCTATTAAAGTTGGCTCTATCGTATACTTGACATCATCGCTTTTCGTTCCGCATATGATCTTCTACTCAATGCGTCGGCTACCACGTTCGCTTTACCGGGATGGTATTGAATAGTGTGGTCGTAGTCTTTCAATAGTTCGAGCCAACGTCATTGCCGCATATTGAGTTCTTTTTTGAGTGAAGAAATATTTAAGGCTTTTATGGTCGAATATATCTCCACTTTCTCCCCATATAGATAGTGCCTCCATATCTTTAGCAGCGAAAACTTATGCCGCCAACTCTAGATCATGAGTAGGATAATTCCTCTCATACTCTTTAAGTTGTCGTGAGGCATAGGCTATGACTTTCCCACGTTGCATGAGAACACATCCTAACCCTTTGCACGAAGCATCATTGTGAGATAACAAATCCATCAAGAACCGGATGGTATTGTTAGAACAGTCTTAGAAATAAGTCTCCTCTTAAGCTCTTGGAAACTCTTCTCGCATTCTTCGCTCCAAATGAATTTTGTATCCTTCCGAGTTAATTTGGGTTAATGGAGTAGCGATTCGAGAGAAAACCTTCCACGAATCTCCGATAATAACCATTTAAGCCCAAAAGCTACGTGCTTGATCCACCGACTTGGTTGCTCAACTTTGTATTGCTTCAATCTTCACGGATCAGCGAGATACTCCATGTTTCGACACCACGTGCCCAAGGAATGCTACTTCCTCAAGCCAGAACTCGCATTTCTTTAATTTGGCATATAGTTTGTTTTCACGAAGCCTTTGGAGTACCAGCTTCAAATGGTGCTCATGATCTTCACGACTTTTGGAATATATAAAGATGTCATCAATAAAGACAACAACGAACTGATCCAAATATTCCTTGAATACTCGGTTCATCATATCCATGAAAGCCGCAAGAGCATTAGTCAATCCGAAAGACATGATTAAGAATTCATAATGCCCGCATCTGAGGAGTTCTAAGCGCGTCTTTGGAATATCCTCGATTCTAATCTTCACTGATGATATCCGTAAGCGAAGATCGATTTTGAAAAGAATTGTGCCCCTGCTGGTTGGTCAAACAAGTCATCAATACGAGGTAGAGGATACCTATTCTTGATGGTGATATGGTTCAATTCCGATAGTCAATACAAAAGTTGCATACTCCGTCTTTCTTCTTTACTGAATAAAAGCAGAGCACCCCAAGAGAGATGTTGGGGACAGATGAAGAAACCGATGTCCAACAATTCTCGTAGTTGGACCTTTAACTCCACGAAGTTCAATAGAGCCATTCGATATGGGGTTTTAGAAATGGGCTTTGTACTGTGTTCAAGATCAATAAAGAATTCAACTTCACGTTACGGGGTAGACCGGGAAGTTCTTTGAAATACGTCGGGAAAGTCAATAATAACAGGAATATTATTCAAATTTGGCGTGTCTTTATTCAAATCCATAACATGGGCTAAGAAAGCTTGACATCCGTTTTTCAATAAACGAATAGCTTTATGATTAGATATGACGTTGATTGATTTTAATGGTTTAGTTGCTTGAATTGCATACAGGTTGGTTAGGAATATGAAAACTAACAACCTTACGAAAACAATCAATTTTGGCATGATGAGTAGTTAACCAATCAATCCCAAAATCACATCAAAAGCAAGTATCTTTAAAGAGATAAGGTCAACGGGTAAGGTGATGGTGCCAACTTGAATCAAATAAGATTTATAAGCGATTGGATGTGATGAAAGTTTCTCCTAACGGAGTTTCCACAGATAGGTCAAAGTCTAATTTCTCGGTGTCAAGTTTAAGCGTTGAGCACATGCAGGAGAGATAAATGAATGGGTAAGCACCGGTATCAAGTAAGGTATAAACTTCGCAAGAATTTATTAATAGCTTACCCGTGATCACCTCGTTTGGGTTCCTCGCATTATGACCAAATACAACAAACGCTCTTCCGGAATCGTTGACTTTGACTTTTTTCGGGACGATCTTTTGAGTCACCAAATCCTCATTGAACTAGGTTTCGCACAAGTATAATCTCGGCGATATGTCCTTCCTTTCTACAATTATAGCATACCTTGAATTGTGTGGACAGTTTGGACTAATATGTCCTCTCTTTCCGCATTTATAGATATATGACCGGTGGTCGTTCTCCTCCCTTAGAACCGATTCTTTCGCCAAGACTTTGTCGTCTTCACATGGTCGTTGTTAAATCTCCTCTTTTAAAATCTCCTCGACTCGCTTCTTCTAATTTTATGGCTATGATTACCACCAGAGTGGTTACCATTTTGTCCGTCTGTTTCTTTCTCCATTGGTTATCATTATTACATTGTTCGCTATCTCCAGTACGATCCTGGTTATGGTCCTCGGTTGATAGTACTCGTTATCTCGCTTCTAATAATTGAGCCTTGTTTACAACATCCGAATAGAGAGAAAATTTATGAGAAATGAGATATTGTCGTATCTCGGGTTTCAAACCTCTCAAAACATCCGCGTCATCGTTCCTCATTCTCCACCAAATGAGGTGCAAACACGGATAACTCTACAAACTTTGCCTCGTCATCTGAGAGACACCGTCGTGTTGTTTTGTTCTAATCGATGAACTCCACTTCCTTCATATATTGAACACTTTCGTGAAAGTATTTGTCATTAAATAATTTCTGAAATGTCTCCCCAAGACATGCCGAAGTCTGGTTGGATGGGTACGCTTCACAGACTCCCACCAAGTGGTCCGCCTCGCCACGGAACATAAAGGTGGCGAATGGAACCTTCTGTTCTTCCGTGCATCCCAAGACATCGAATATCTTGGTAATTTGCTTGACCCATGTTTCACGCCATGATCGGATTTGGCTTTCCCTTAAATTCGGTGGTCCCAACTCTTTGAAGCGCTTGGTTGTGACAACCCGTGAATTGCTATCATTTCTCCTCTGTATTTTGAACACGAGAGTCTCCTAAATCTCGATTTTGCATGAAGCGCAAAAAGCTTCTAAACATCCCCTCGTTCATCATCTCGCTTAGTGGTGTTGTTTGTTCATGGAGGAACATTGCCGACTGTTGTAACGCGTTCTCTTCGTTGGTGAGTACAGGCGTCTCCACGGTCTCATTTCCATTGTTAATATTCTCGATCGACATTCTCAAATCTTGTGATAAAACAAGGGTTAATTAAGGAAATCAATATATCACATAATATCCTTATATCTTGACCAACTAAAAAATAAGCTTAAGTAGGACACACTAGCGAAGGATTTACTCGTCTCTCCCCTCTAGTTCTATTCCCCGATCTCCGCCGGAGATCATATCCTAAGCTCGATACCAACCGTGACGCCCCCAAAATAGGTATACATCACCCATTCCGAGTTGTCAATACATGATGCACGTAAACAACTACAACTTTATTATTACAACAAGAAAGCTGTGAGTTTGAATACAAATATTATCTTCTGACAATATCTATACTCAAATAAATCCTCATCACATTTATTGATACATTATTTTACAAAATGGTGAGGACTACTAAACAATTCTTTCTAAAACCTTCATTCCATACCCCGAGCTCATACTCGCTATATTCTCGCCTCACGAGAAGAAAAATGGAACAAAAAGGAAAAGGGTGAGCTCAACTAGCTTCGATAAAGAATATTATGACTAAGATAATATACAACAAATTATCGTTAGTCTTCAACGAGGAAAAATCTAATAGAATACAATAGACAACAAATTTTAAATCAATATTCGCAATGGAAATAATAATTCATTAGAAGAGTTAAGTAGAGAATGCAAACTACCATCTTCATGTATGAATTTAAAAGTTCATCGCTCATCTTTTATCCCCGTAACATCAATCATATATATACGGAATAAAATATTCATCTTTGCACTACAGCCAAAGATATTCATCGATTGGTCGTGTTCATCTAAACACTCATTCATCTTTGCTTTCACGGGCCAAAGATATTAATCGATCGGTCGTGTTCATCTCAACACTGCTCATCTTTTGCACTACACGGCCAAAGATATTCATCGATTAGTCATGTTCATCTCAACACATTCATATTTGCACTACTGGCCAAAGATATTCATCAAGAAATCATTCATCTTTGCACTACTGTGCCAAAGATATTCAATAATATCATCATTTAAGACCGAGGATGATGAAAATAATTTTAAAGAAACGAATCCAAATTGAAACAAAATGACAAGGATTAAGGATTAAGGATTCGTACTTTGTTTTATCCATGTCCAAAAATACCTCAAAAATAATCATAGTGGTGTAAAATTCAAGAATGATCAAAACATGGATACAATCAAAGCTAGTATCCGAATAGATATTTTGGACGAAAAGAAGAAATTTCATTTTTAAATTGAATAGTCTTCGTGATTCGTGAATAAGTGTCATTATCACGTGAATAGTACAAGATATCGTGAATAGTAACTCCGATACCAAAAGATAGAAATTTCACAAAAAACATCTTCACGCTTTCGTGAATAGTACTCGTGAATAGTAACTCGTGAATAGTAACTCATGAATAGTAACTCGTGAATAGTAAATCATGAATAGTAACCCCGATATGAAAAAGTTCCAAATTTGATAAAAATTCCAACCAATATTTCAAAGATAATGATATTGAAGAAATAATATCATTTGAGAAGAAAATAACATCCCTTACCTCGAAAGATCAAGATCTTCTAAATAAAAAACAGGATATAAAGCTATGACTTGGACTTGCACAGTATAGCAATACTCAAAGTATACTCAAAATACTCACAAGAATACGCTCGATAATATAGAGAGAGAAAACTTCAGTTTACGGTGTGATTTTCAATTCTAACCCAAGACCCTATTTATAGGAAATTGCTTTAGAACACCAAAGCAGAAAATTTAATAAATTAATAATATAATTATATAAATTTCCTACACATGCCTAGAATCTGATTTCAGCCATCAAACACATGCCACATTCTAGAAAAAGTAAGAAAAAACGTTTTTCTAATTTTAAATATTTTAAACTTCCAAAAATCAATTATTTCGGAGCTTCGGAACTTCAATAATTCATAATAAATAGCCCTTTCATCAGAAAATTCGAATCACGCGAGTTTTTATAGGAAATTCAATTCTCTAAAACTTTGCAGAAGAAAGTTTTTCCAAATTCCAAATAGAAATTGACCGAAATCCACAAACGGGCAATTATCAGGCTATAATCAAATTTCGGTCAATAATTGTGTCCACCAACACACAAAATATGTGTTAAACATTTAATGCCACAAAAATACTCTTCCTCCTCATATACTCATATATCCCACATTCATTGTAAAAATATCACCGTTAATATATTATTAAAATAATATATTTAAATGAATTATTTTATCGAGAAAAAGATAAAATATTAATTTTCAACAATTGTCACATTAAAATTTTCTCCATCTATATCCTCATAAAATCAATATTTTTCTCATCATATAAATTAATAATTAATTATTCATAAATAATATTACTGTAATCACATTATTGACAACGAGGCGGTTCAGAAAGAGGGGCTTTCAATAAGAATTTCTTCTTCATGGTAGCATGATTAGGTGACCAAACCTCTCCTTAGATGTAACTTTCTAGACATTGCCAATAATGTTATCTAATAATATTATTCAGATAATATGAATTATTGCTTCGATAATGAAAAAAATGTGTAATGACAATTATTGAAACAACAATGAATATAAAATATCAACGCAACAATTATTAACTCAATAAAATACTTGAGCAATAATTATCGTAACCATTATTGAGTAGTGCCTTCTTCACGTAAGAATCAATAATTGGTGCAATCTGGTATCTTCTTGTGTTTTAACCACCGGGTATTTTAACAAGATTAACTCAGTAACAACTACGTAATTATTTTTAAACAACTTATATTTGTCATTTTCTTCATCCAATCGCTTTCAGTTATGGGGCCCATATTATGGGTCGCTACAATTGTCGTATGAATATTCCCGACAAAGAGATTAATATTCCACGACCAAACGAATATTCCCACAACAATGAATATTTTATAACCACCACTTTGCTTATTTTAAAATATTTGCATGATTCACCCCTAACTATCCACATTAATCAAATCAACCCTTACTATTTCAAAATAATAAATAGAAAATTAAATTTCATTAATAATAAGTTGGGGTCTTCTTCTATGAACTGGTTAGTTATTTATTATTCTATTGGAATAACACATGCGTGCTGATCTATCGCATGTACGGTGATTTCTTTTGTTATTCTATTCTTTATTATACTCAGTTGGTTAAAGTTTTAACTTCTATACTCCATGAAATTAGTGGAATATCATTGATATTTGCACTTCATCCAGTATCTTTTCATGGAAATATTCTTCTGAGCATTCTTGAATTTTACTCTACAAAGAAGTATCATGTTGACAATTTGGACGTTATTAATTCCTAGATAAATTAATTCTTGAACTTGTTTTATTAAATTCTTATATCATTGTCATCATCCTCATGTTTATATTATGTTGAAAGTCTTCTGTGGCCTGTAGTGCATAGATGGAGTTGTTATGATTATGACCAGGGATTATTCGGTATAATCATGACCGTAATGTTACAAATGAAGTGGTAAAAGTCCTCATTGGCCCGTAGTGCATTGTTGGACAATTGTTAGCATGATCATGACCATTGATGAATACACGAATATCCTTGGCCCGTAGTGCATGGATAATTTGTGGTTGTGATACTAATGAATATCCTTGGCCGTAGTGCAAGGATGATGTGGATGATTTATTAAGCTGAGTCCCTGCGATAAAAGTGATGAAAAACCTTTTAAATCATAAAAGATAGTAGATTTTATTCTCTACTTGACTCTTTTAATGGATTGCTTGTTCATTCCACGCAGATTAAACTTGATGTTTGTTATATTGTATCAGTTTAACACTGCTGAAGGCTAACGATAATTTATTCTGTATTATCTTAGTCATAATATTTCTTATTGGGCTAGTTTAGCTCACCCTTTTACTTTCATTGTTCTCTTCAGGAAATAAGAACTTAGCAGGGACTAATCGGGGAACGGAATGACGGTCCAGATAATAGCATTAGTAGTCCTCACTATTCTGTTAAATAATGTGATAATAAATGTAATGAGGACTCAATTGAGTGTGGATATTGTCTAGATGACAATATTTGTATTAAAACTCACAAGATATGTTTTTGTCATTATTTTACACATTGTTATATAATTAAGTTGTATTTAAATTTTGTACTATGTATTTGGCGACTCAAGATGGGTGATGTATACATATTTTGGGGGCGTCACATACTATAGGAGTTTATATGCTAAAAAGAGAGATTATTGTTATCGAGCTAAGGAGGACAATGAAGATTGAAATGGATTTAGAAATCGTTTAGCTGTATACCTTCTCCTTTACTGTGCCTCCCGTAACATTAGCCATTCTGGTAATAGTTGTTATTTTTATTAATAATTATTAGTATTAGATAGTTAATAAAATAATATACTTAACTCACGTATACCTAAGTTACGGGACCAACATAAATCTAAGTTGCGGGCTGCTAGAAGAGATTCTGAGTCGTTAGATTCTACCATCCCTCTGATCGAGATTAGCTTATCTCAGGATGAGGAGATGACTCTTTGGGTTGCGTCTCAGTATCCCCTAGTAACACTACCATCATATATCGAGTGTTGGGTCAGTCGATGGTACAAACATATACACTAGCTGGAGGTATTCATTTTAGAATGTTTCTCAATATTTAATAAACTATATTGCTTCATAAATTATTAGTAAAGTTATTTTTATTTTTGCAGGCTCTAGCCAACATTAGCATCTAAAGCACCGATTGGACTATCTTATACTTGTGCTGGCTTGGACGGCGAGCTATTCTAGAGGGTTAAAACGGCGGTGACAGAGACGTTTGTTACGAATTCGATATTCTGTCATCAAAACATGTCTATTCGTGCTCGCCTTCATTAGCTTACTCGGGACATTACAGTAGGGGACCACCGCCGAGAGTACAGGTATCCCTCCAGAGCAGTTCGCCGCGATATGCGATGAGGTGGTACGGATAGTGCTTACCCTACTGTTGGAGGCTTTTAGGTCGATGCTGAGTCTGCCCCCGACTACTCAGTTATTTTATTCATTTTAAGTTATATATTCTACATTTTATTTAATTATCATTTAGTTGTCTCTTTAATTCTCAACTATGAACTAATAAGTTATATTTTTAATTATATCAACAAGGTGGCGATGTCGGGGGGGGGGGGTGATGGCGATGATTTTTAGACATTAGATCAGCATCGTTGACCCTCGCCCAATTATCCTCATCATACCGATGGTAGTACTAGCTTGATTTAGTTTTCTAAATCATTGTAGTTTAATTTATCTCCATTTAGATTAGTTTAGCTTTATTTTTGTAAATCATTGTAGTTTAACTTAATTTAGTTTTGTTTTGTTTTTTAATTCATATAGTTTTAAACAATTTTTTGTATAACTTATCGTAAATTAGTATATATTTGGTATAATTAAGAAGGTGTATATATGATGTCGAAATAAGTAGTATGCACACAAGCCAATCATGTTTGATGATAAAGCATATACTTTGTAACAATCTTATTCATTTATTAATAAAAGTATTAATTTATTAAAGGCTTTTAATTATCTACATGATCTTTGTTTTATAATATGTGATAAACCCATAGTTTTAAGCAATGCTTTTAGAATAATGATGATGATCATTCTAATGAGATCTAAATTCTTAGAAAGCTTAAAACTAAAATAGTTCCCAATCATTGGATTACTAAATTGGGGATTAGTGAATCAGGATAGATTGGTACATCGTTCTTGCTTTCATTGGATGAGGATGATTGATCTCATGATCATTTGTGTGGAGACACTAAAGCAAGTATGTAGGTGCTTATTAGAGAATAAGTTCTTTGAGCATTGGCTCGCTAAGGAATACCTAATGGAGTTTTATTTGCTGTCGATAGGAATTTCTGTAGTGATAGTAGTACAAGTAATCCTTGGACTTGAGATCATCATAGTATCTTATGTATGATGAGTTATACTTTGACTTATTCCTTAAGACCCTTAGGGTATATCAAAGGGTATGCTTGGGTATAATAAGTTATACATGGAGATAATGTATGATCGATAAAGAATCTACCACTTCTAATAAAAAGAGAAATGTCTATGTGATTCGATAAATGACAACCCAGTGTAGTCCTTGGCAATGAGCGAATGAAATTAGAAAGGAGTTTCTAATTTGCATTATTTGGAGTTGTGCATTTTAAGGATCGAAATACATATAATTAAATAAAATAAGACTTGACGGTAATTCCATGTCTTATATTTAATTGGGACATTGTATGGTGGAAGGATTGAATTATGCGGTAACTATTTACTCAAAGGTTCTTTAATGATTAATGTTGAAATCTATATTATACGGAAAGTCGTTGATCATTAGGGAGGCTTATCCTATTGTAGAATAAATATTATTTATTTAAATAAATTAATTGTTTAATTTATTTATTTAAATAAGATTAGAATTATTCTAATTGATTTATTCACAATAGGTTTAATATGGAGAACCTAAAGGGTCACACCATAAAAGGAAGAATAATTATTTAAGAAGTTAATGGCATAATCGTAATAATATGTTAAGTATATTTAATTTAATCTATGGTGATAGAATAAATTAAATAGCTTAATATTATTATTTAATATTTTAGAAATATTAAATATAAATTAATAAGAGAGTCTTATTAATATTATTACAATTATTATTATTTTAATTTCTAAAAGAGTTTAGGAATTAATTTAATATAAGTACTCTCATTTATTCTAATAGGATTAGGGAGGAAAATTAGTTAAAGGAGTTTAATTAATTATCCTAATAAGATTAGGGAGCTTAATTAATTAAAAGAATTTAATTAATTAAATAAAACCCAATTCCTTAATTGTTAAGGTGGGTTGCCCACATCTATAAATAAGAGAGTCTTATTATGGGTGAGTGGGTTGTTGACTTTTTTATCGACATAATTCAATTTGTTGGAGAGTCGCCCTTTTTCTATCTGAGATAGGAAAAACTAGGGTTTGAGCCAATACTCCTTCTTCTTGAAAATTCCTATTCCTTGGTGGATCACCTCAGAGGCCAAACACTTGGGTGGCTTACGTTGATCAAAGGAAGGAACCAAACCGGTGGATTCAAGGAGATCAGCGAAAAGATTTGGAGGTGAACTTGTACACGAGGAAGCTCGCGATCAAGGGTATGATTTCATAATTATTTATTATCTTCGTTTAATTAATAATTGTGCATAAAGGGTGATCAGGGTATATGGTTTGTAAAAATTTTAAACTACGATTTTTACACGCTTTAGCTTTTTTATGCAATTTGATTGCGCTTATCATGAATATTACAAACCTAACGGTGGCATCGAGCCAAACTTTTATGTGAATTATTAATTGTTTTAATTTATGTATATTGATATATGTTTAGAACAATTTATTTGGGCATAATTTTAATATATTGTATAAAAAAAAAAAAAAAAAAAAAATCGGTAATTTTTTTTTTATTATTACCGAATACATGTAAGTTCACACATGTAATAATAATGACTTAAAAAGAAAAATCGAGGCAAGCAAATCATATGGATTAGTGAATTTTTAAAGAAAAGAACTTAAATATATATATATATATATATATATATATATATATATATATATATATATATATATATATAATTAAAGTTACCAAGTTTTTATTATATATATATATTATATATATAATACTAGTACTAACTATATATATATTTTATATTTATATATATATATATATATATATATATATATATATATATATATATATATATATATATATAAAATAATATTTTATTTATATATATATATATATAATATAATATATATATATATATATATATATTTTTTAATTAAAATAAAAGTTTATTTTAATTTTAAAATAAAAGGTTTATTTTAATATTAAAATAAAAGATTTATTTTAATTTTAAAATTAAATTTCATGCTAACTAATTAGAGTTGGAATTGGATTCCATAATAACTAATTGGAGTTGAAATTGGATTTTATTTTCCTAAAATAAAGGAGTTTATTTGTGAATAGGGAAGTAAATCCATCTTTCCTTAAATAAAGAGTTTATTTAGATATGAAATAGATTTCATATTATTCAAAAATAAAAGAGTTTATTTGTGAATAGGAAAGAAAATCCGTATTTCCTTAAATAAAGAAGTTTATTTAGATATGGAATAAGATTTCATATTATTCAAAATAAAAAAGTTTATTTGTGAATAGGAAAGAATATCAAGTGTTTCCTTTAATAAAAGATTTTTTTTTCATGGAATTGGATTTCATAATTAATTAAAATAAAAGAGTTTATTTTAATTAAAGTTTTTTTTTACATGGAATTGGATTCATAATTAATTAAAATAAAAGAGTTTATTTTAATTAAAGATTTTTTTTTTATATATATGGAATTGGATTCCATAATTAATTAAAATAAAGGAGTTTATTTTGATTAAAATTTTGATTAAAATAAAATAGTTTATTTTATTCAAAATTGGATAAATTAAAATAAAATAGTTTTATTTTGATTTAAATTTGGATTAAAATAAAGGAGTTTATTTTGATTCAAAAATTAGATTTTATACTAACTAAAATTTGCCCATTAAATGATATCAATATATATATTAAATGTTTATTATTCATAAGATGAATGTTATTTATTGATGCGTATGATGATGTGTATGATAATAAATGGGATTGATTATGGACTATTGACCCGATATGATTGGATTTTATTTTAGTTGGATGCATGAATGTATGGGTTTTATTAAATGAAGATCTGCGTACCTCGTCTTCTCTAATTTTTCTTAATGTAAATTCTATCTCTCTCTCTATGTACTTCCCTTATTTGCTTTGATCAAGGTTTCTATTTATTTTAAATAGTTTTGTAATAGGAATATTTAGAATTAATTTTGAAAAATTGGAGATTAAAGAACAAGAGCGCTTGAAGACCCGTTTGTAATGGAGCCGGGTTTAAATGTAATAGTTATATTTAAATATTATTTCTTGCACCCCTAGGGTTTGACCTTTTGGTTCACTTGGTGGCTCTAGTGAACAAACTAGAATAAAAGTCCATAATCAATCCGGGTAGAATATAGTATTCTATATGTGCATGCTTATACTATATATATTATATATTATGCAAACATGCTTGGCATGTTCATTAATATAATGGCGTATTTTATATATATATATAAAGCAGCTAAACAAGATGAGACAAATTAATAACAAACCCCTCAATTTTTATATTAAGTCCTAAGCGTTCAAAGATATTTGGAATATCGAGCGTAAGCCTTCTAGCATGATAAAATTAATAGAGTATTAAATATTTAATATGAGTTTGTTGTGTCACCACAAGGCAAGTATTAAGTATTTAAGATGTTAATTTATCACATTTGATGCTTATAAAGAAAATTGAACAATATTGTTTTGTTGTGTCACCACAAGGATGATATTTTCTTTTTGAATATATGGAGTGCTAGGTCGGACTTAACTTGGATAATTTTGATTCGGATGTGCCACCACTTGATCAAAATAATCTAAGAGAGCAAAAGAAAAGGAGTTGCATAGTTGATGTAATTGACAAAAGTTGTCTACCTATTTATTTATATATAGTTTGTTGTGTCACCACAAGGCTATATACATTTGAAATGGGATCCTTATTCTCACTAGCAAATCTTTAATTAGATTTTCTTAGAACTATATAAGTGAGGTAATATAGTTTGAAGAAAATAGTGGGAGATACCAATTTAAAACAAGACCTAATTTATTTTGGTAATTAATAAAAGAATGTATGTTAAAATGTTGTTAATTACAAATTCATTTACAAAATTTTACAATGTCTAAATTACTATCCTTTGCGAAGCATATTAGATGCTAAATTAACGAGACCAAATTAAGCGGATTGGTTAAGGAATTTGAGAATAGTTCTCATGGTTTGAAAAGCTATCTTATGTCATAATCGCCTATCCCCGCAATGGTTGCAGAACAATACCTCGAGGAAGAGATTGCTACTTTTAGAAAGTGGCAAGATGATGCGCTGATTGGCTCGATGCATCATGCTCGCATCCATGAAAGTAATGAGCTTGACGTCGACATGAAACTATGGATGCTCTACTATATTTCTGCACATCAAGTAGTTGATGGTGAGGAAAATGGGGTGATAGATATCGAGATATCTAAGGAGCTCTTAGATCTAGAATGGCCGATGGCACTATAAATGCAGACAAAAAGTTCTTAACATAATCAATTTGATTGATCAATTAGGACAACTGGTTTTTTGTCATGGATGGAGAGTTGAGCCAAGATTTGATCTTGCACTCACTCCGGACTCCTTTCACAATTGTTGTGAATTTTTCATATAAACAAGCTAGATATCGACCATTTGATTTGCTTAATATGTTGAAAAATGTTGAGAGTCACTTTCAACCAAGAAAGATCAAGTCTTCTTGGTAGGGGCCAAAGGATCTTACGAAAAGAAGAGCGATTCAAAGAAGGTATATAGAAAGGCATAAACAAAGGATAATAAGAACAAAAGCGATATGGATAGCAAAGGGTTTGCTTCCTTTGCGCAATAACTTTGGACCTTTGGAAAGAAAGCTGCGAGAAGCATCTTGCGAGAGGATAACAAAGAAGCTTAGTGAAGTTTGGTTGCAAATACAAATTTGTTCATGATTTAAAATAAATTTTTCTTTAAGTCGAGAGGTTCTACTTGGGTATTGGATACCAACTTTGGTTATCATAAATATAGATTTATGAAAGGACCAAGCGAGTAGAAAGCTAAACAAATATAAGTAATCATATGTGTGGGAAATGAAGCAAAGGTTGCAACATTAGCCATAGAAACTTATAGTTTAGCAATACTACGGGCAAATATATTAAGTCGATAAGTTGTTATTGTATTCTAGTTCTTGTTAAAAATATTATTTCCATTTTATTGTTGGATGATGAAATCTTTGGTATTATAATTAAGAACAATTGTTGTTCTATTTATAATAATAATGTTTTGTATAAAATGGAATATTACTTAATAAATTTTGTATACTTGACTTACGTGAAAATAATTTTGCAAATTGAACAAACTAGTATAAGAAAAGGAGATGATCATTCAAAGAGTTGAATGTGTGTATTTCTTTGAAATACAAGTGTGAATTATTTGAAAGGTTCAAAAAGAATTCAAAAGTGAAACAAATTGCAAAGTATTAAGATTCTTTGATTAGATCGAGGAATAAATACTTGTCTTGATAAGTTTCTAGATCATCTCAAATGGTTTTCTCATAATGGACACATCGATACATAATAATTGATTGATGTATACGAATGAAAAATCGTACCTTATTGGACATAGTGCGGTCCATAATGATTTTACTGACATTCCGGTATTCTTACAGGGTCATGTCCTAGAAATGGTTTGTATATCTACGAAAAAGGTAACCTCAAAATCCGATCCCAAGACTCCATAAAAGTTATGGGCGGGGAGGATTTCTAATCTTAAGTATGTTAAGTTAAGGGGTTGTCGACTTATGTGAAAATGTTTCAAAGGATAAGCTTGGGACAAGATTTGACAAGTCTGATTTGTGGGACATCCTAAAATAAGTTTAGGGTATATGTTCTATAATCCTACTTAGCAAAAGGTGTTTGTTTGAAACACGCATCCTTCTAAGATAAAGGTGTTTATCATTGAAAAGGGGCTAGTGGGAGGATAATAGATCTTGAAGAGTTCAAGAACCACAAAGCTTTATAAGTCGAATAAGAGGAACACTGTAGATAGACCTATTGTACCACACCAAGAATCATAAATACGGAATAGTATCGAAGATACCTAGGAGGTATGGATTCATCATGGATGATGATGATGAGGTACACATCATAGAAGATGATGATCCGATTACATCGATGAGGTAAGTGTTGTAGACACTCGAGAGAAATGGATTGAAGCAAGTTTCTCAAATTTGGAACATTCGTTTTAATGAGGCAATCAAAAGAGTTTGATTTTATCAAAATAAGAATGAACCTAGTGTGTACTAAAAGGGTCGATTGGGGAGCATCGTGACATTCCTAGTACTATATGTTGATATACTACGGATAAGGAATGACATACCAATGCTACAATCAGTAAAGATAAAGTTGTCTAAACATTCCTCCATGAATGATTTGGGAAGAGTATCTTAATTGGGGATATAAATCTATATAGATAGATTTAAGAGGATGCTCGACTTAACCCGAGGCGTATATTCATTTGATGCTAAAGTCGTTTAGCATGGCAAACTCAAGAGATGTCTCATATGGATGAGCTATGGAGTGTATCTCTCTTAATAGTCCCCACAGAGACTCAAAAGAGAGATCGCATGAATAACAATCATGTATGCAATGAAATGTACGAGACACGATGTTGATCGGTCGTATTATGGAGAAGTTCACTATGAGTCGGTGAAAAACATCTTAAAGTGCTTAGCAAGGCACTAAGGATGTGATCATATTCATGGTGGGTCTAAATTAAAACTAGAGGGCTTACTGGACTCAAGTTTTTCAGACGAGACCAAGATGACGAGAAAATCCACTTTAAGGTAAAGTGTTACCTTGAGCAGGTGGTGTAGTGAATTGGAAAGGTTCCAAACGATGAAAGAGTTCTTTGGTTTAGTGATAAAGACAAAGTATATAGCTATAAATGAAGCTGCAAGTTGATTGTTTGGATTAAAAGTTCATTCTGAGAACTAGGAATAGTTCCTAAGTCTCATCTTGGATCTAAACATGTGTTGTGGCACTTTCATTTGATTATTAGAATCATTGAAAGATGGAAATCACTATAGAGATAGTGGACTCTCAAGAACAACATTACATATCCATTAACTAAAGCTTATCCAATGACGAGGATAATCGTCACTTAGAGAAGAAGAGTATAAGATACCATGACGATTGGCTTTAGTGCAAGTGGGAGATTGAAAGTAGTATGCACACAAGCCCGATCATGTTTGATGATAAAGCATATACTTTATAACAATCTTATTCATTTATTAATAAAAGTATTAATTTATTAAAGGCTTTTAATTATCTACATGATCTTTGTTTTATAATATGTGATAAACCCATAGTTTTAAGCAATGCTTTTAGAATAATGATGATGATCATTCTAATGAGATCTAAATTCTTAGAAAGCTTAAAACTAAAATAGTTCCCAATCATTGGATTACTAAATTGGGGATTAGTGAATCCAGGATAGATTGGTACATCGTTGCTTTGCTCATTGGATGAGGATGATTGATCTCATGATCATTTGTTATTGGAACACTAAAGCAAGTATGTAGGTGCTTATTAGAGAATAAGTTCCTTTGAGCATTGGCTCGCTAAGGAATACCTAATGGAGTTTTATTTGCTGTCGATAGGAATTCTGTAGTGATAGTAGTCTGAGTAATCCTTGGACTTGAGATCATCATAGTATCTTGTGTATGATGAGTTATACTTTGACTTATTCCTTAAGACCCTTAGGGTATATCAAAGGTATGCTTGGGTATAATAAGTTATACATGGAGATAATGTATGATCGATAAAGAATCTACCACTTCTAATAAAAGAAGAGAAATGTCTATGTGATTAGATAAATGACAACCCGTAGTAGTCCTTGGCGGCGAGAATGAAATTAGAAAGGAGTTTCTAATTTGCATTATTTGAGTTGTGCATTTAAGGATCGAAATACATATAATTAAATAAAATAAGACTTGTGGTAATTCCATGTCTTATATTTAATTGGGACATTGTATGGTGGAAGGATTGAATTATACGGTAACTATTTACTCAAAGGTTCTTTAATGATTAATGTTGAAATCTATATTATACGGAAAGTCGTTGATCATTAGGGGAGGCTTATCCCTATTGTAGAATAAATATTATTTATTTAAATAAATTAATTGTTTAATTTATTTATTTAAATAAGATTAGAATTATTCTAATTGATTTTTACAACAATAGGTTTAATATGGAGAACCTAAAGGGTCACACCATAAAAGGAAGAATAATTATTTAAGAAGTTAATGGCATAATCGTAATAATATGTTAAGTATATTTAATTTAATCTATGGTGATAGAATAAATTAAATAGCTTAATATTATTATTTAATATTTAGAAATATTAAATATAAATTAATAAGAGAGTCTTATTAATATTATTACAATTATTATTATTTTAATTTCTAAAAGAGTTTAGGAATTAATTTAATATAAGTACTCTCATTTATTCCTAATAGGATTAGGAGGAAAATTAGTTAAAGGAGTTTAATTAATTATCCCTAATAAGATTAGGGAGCTTAATTAATTAAAAGAATTTAATTAATTAAATAAAACCCAATTCCTTAATTGTTAAGGTGGGTTGCCCACATCTATAAATAAGAGAGTCTTATTATGGGTGAGTGTGGGGTTGTTGACTTTTTACAATGACATAATTCCAATTTGTTGGAGAGTACGCCCCTTTTTCTATGAGATAGGAAAACTAGGGTTTGAGCCAATACTCATTCTTCTTGAAAATTCTTATTCCTTGGTGGATCACCTCTAGAGGCCAATACACTTGGGTGGCTTACATTGATCAAAGGAAGGAACCAAACCGGTGGATTGAGAGATGAGCGAAAAGGAGGTGAAGGTGAACTTTGTGAGGGAAGCTCGTTTCTTCAAGGGTATGATTTCATAATTTCTTATTTTTTCGTTTAATTAATAATTGTGCATAAAGGGTGATCCGGGTATATGGTTTGTAAAAATTTTAAACTCGATTTTTACACGCTTAGCACTTTTATGCAATTTGATTTAACACATGAATATTACAAACCTAACAACTTACTTGTGATAACTTCATACTCCCTCTGTCCCTAAAAGATTGTCTTTTAAGGTTAATTCACATAGATTAAGGAATGTAATTAATACCTATGAAAAATACTACATTACCCTTATTAATTGTCTCAACCAATTATAAGCTTTGTAGATTCCAAAAAGGAGTACTGTATTTTTTTTCCACAAAAAACTTACTATACTACTTTGATTATAACATTGAATTAAATAAGAAACATTAGGAAAGGAAGAAAGCTTTTATTAGGAGAAAGCTTTAAACAAGGGTAAAGTAGAGAAAAAATAGTTACTCTATATTGGTAAACTCAAAACGACAATCTTTTAAGAACAAAAATTACTTCCTAAAATGACAATCTTTTAGAAACGGAGGGAGTAATTTAATCTTTACTCACATCAAGATCTCTTCGTGTCACAAAAAAGGACTTGGTGACCATTCTATTGATACAATACAAAAAGAAATATCAAATGAGGTGACAACTGAGAGTCCTGCAACATCCATTTCACAAGTAAAGGAGAGCAACTTGGAGCTAGAAATCAAAGTCAGTAAAGAACAAATCAAGGAGAATGGTGATGGAGCTAAGGAAATTACTGAAGATGATTGGACCGATGAAGAGACGATCAATAAGACTGAGCTCGAAGATTTACTCACCTTTAATGGGCTAAGAAGGTGTAGAAGGTGATGGAATAATTAGGTAGAGAATATATTTTAGGGAGGAAGTGAAATATAACTTTAGAGAATATAAGAACACTTTAATTTCAATTGATTAAAAATGATTCAAGTACAAGCTATTTATAGGACTCATAAGATATTTCTAGAACCACGTTAATAATAACCATATTCATGTACATGAACCTAACACTTGAACACATTCATGAACATACATGTATCATGTACTTGGATATCACCAATTCATGTACTAATATTAATTATGACAATTCTTTAATATTCTAGAATATATTTGGTTTAGTTAATAAGGCCTCCTGTAAACCAAATTTATTCTTCACTCCGAACTTAGCGATTTGCTTCTTGAATACTTCTCCAGAAATTGGCTTTGTAAAAATGTCAGCTAGTTGTTCTTCAGATTTACAATACTTGATATTAATAATTCCATCATTCACAAGTTCCCTTAAGAAATGATATCGAATGCGAATATGCTTTGTCTTTTCATGAAGAACTAGATTTTTGGTAACTGAAATTGTTGAAGTGTTATCACAAAATAAAGTTGCATTAGCTTCTTGGTTTTGCCTGAGATACTTCAAAATTCCTTTTAACCAAACTAGATGACATCCAGCATGTGCAACCGCTATATATTCAGCTTCAGTTGTTGAAAGAGCAACAATTGGTTGTTTCTTTGAACTCCAAGAAATAGCTCCACTTTCTATATTAAAAATATAATCTGAAGTACTTTTGCTATCATCAATGCTACCTCAAAAATCACTGTCTGTGAATCCTGTAAGATTAACTGGAACACCAGCTTCATAAAAAATTTCATAATCAACTGCGCCTTTCACATATCTTAAAATTTGTTTTGCTGCCTCCCAATGATCTGAGTAAGGCTTCTCCATGAATTGAACCTGCTAATTATACTAACAACAAACATTAAATCTGGTCTTGTGGCAATTAAATACATTAAATTTCCAACCAAACTCCTGTAAATAGTTGGATCCACAAGTTTTCCTTCATCTTTCTTTCTTAACTTAAGCCCAGTAACACATGGAGTTGAAACAGAATTAGCATTCTCAATCTTGAACTTTTTCAAAATTTCCATTGCATATCTCCCTTGAGAAATAAAAATACCCTTACTGGACTGACTAACTTCAATACCTAAAAAATGATGCAACTCTCCCAAATCAGTCATGTCAAACTCTTGTTTCATTGAAGCATTGAAATCATTAAGCATCTTCATATCATTGCCAGTAAAAATGAGATCATCAACATAGATACTTACCACCATATAAATCTTCCTTTTATAGGATAAATTTTTGTGTATAAAGTATGCTCTTGAGGACATTTTTGAAAACCATTCTTCTCAAAGTACAAATTAATGCGGCTATACCAAGCCCTTGGTGACTGCCTCAAACCATATAAAGCCTTCTTTAACTTGTAAACTATCTCTTCTTCACCTTTCTTCACAAAATCGGGTGGCTGATCAACATAGATCTCTTCCTCAAGAAACCTGTTTAGAAATGCTGATTTGACATTCATTTGGAACAACTTCCAATTATTTTGAGAAGCAAGTGATATAATTAAATGAACAGTATCAAGTCTTGAAACAGGTTCAAATACCTCATTAAAATCTTCTCATTCCTTTTGTGCATACCCCTTTGCAATGAGTCTCGCTTTATACTTACTGACGGAGCCATTTGAATTTAACTTTGTCTTAAAAATCCATTTAACTCCAATGGGTCTTTTGTTAGGTGGTAAACTGACGAGCTCCCACATGTTATTCCTTTCGATAGCCATAATTTCTTCTTTCATGGATTGTTTCCATTTTTCTTCTTTTGCTGCATCTTCATGGGAGATTGGATCTTCTCCTGCATAGAAAGCAAAGAAAATAGCTCCTGCATCTATTGGCTTCGTAGTATCATAAATCTCCTGCAAATTTCTTGTCTTGATTCCTTCGGGACTGCTACCAGAAGACGCTCCTGTTGCGGATGATGGAACATCAGGTGGGTTCAAGGATGAATCATCTTCACTTAGTACATGAACAAAAATACATTTTTCTGCCTTGTCGTCAAATTTTGTCCTTATTGTACTTAGTACATGAGCAAAAGCTACACTTCCAAAAATCTTCAAGTGTTGGACACTTGGTTTTCTCCCATACCAAGCTTCATGAGGAGTACAATTTTTTAAACTTTTTGTTGGCGACCTGTTAATTAAGTAAACCGCACAAGAAACAGTTTCTGCCCAAAATTGGTGTGGCAACCTTTTTCTTTTTAGCATGCATCGAACTATGTCCATGATTGTATGATTTTTCCTTTCGCAAACACATTTTGTTGCGGTGTATAGAGAACTGTCAATTCATGCCTTATGTGTGAGACCCCAGATTTTATCAATAAAGATTTAAATTTTGTCGAAATAATTTTTAATATTATGGTGTGAATTTGAGATAATATTATAGTTGTGGGTAGTATTTATAAATTTTGCAAAGTATGCAAGTGGTTATATTATATTCGATTGGTGGGGAATATTCGATCGAGCGAGGAGGAATATCCGCACAACTACTCAATCATTGGTGGACCCCACAAGCGGAAATTATTGTCGGATCGAGAAAACAACAAAAATATTTTATTGAAATAACGGCGGAAGTTTTTCTGGTTGATCTTTGTTGAACTACTTTCGGTAGTAAAAATACAAGATACGTCGTGTGGTTGCATAGTAGCATTACGGTATTGATTATTGATGCTTATGTGAGAAGTCACTCGGTTTGATTCCATTATTGTCGATTAATAATATGAATTATTATAGCGATAATGACGTTTTGTTTTATTATTATTATTAACGTAATAAAAGCGAAACATCTTTTTATATAAAATGAATACTTTATTAAAGTTATTCTATAAATAAAATATATTATATTTTATTATGCATAGTGTTGCATAGTGTTTTTGCATAGTGTTTTTGCATAGTGTTTGCATAGTAAAATGTTTTTATATAAATCGAATATATTATATTTTATTTAAAAGATTTTGCTTTAAATATGGATCGTCAGATTAAAGTAAATCAATCTGGACCGTTCATGGATTAATTACTATGCATTCTATTTTCCTATAAATAAGCTCATTCCTTCATTATTTTCTTACTTAATTCACTTTGAAACTCTAGAGAGAAATTATATAGAGAGAAGCTATAGAGAAAATCTATATAGAGAAAGAAGAAAAGTATTCTGCTACTTCACTTTTCCAATATTGAGTTCTTCTAAGGTAGGAATATTATTTGTTTGTACCGTAAGGGTGTTATTCTTTCTTATTCATGAAGAGAACTTACATTATTCCATTCATTATTATTCTTGGAATAACTCGTAAAAGTGGCATACCCTATACATAACCTCGTATATGCGGCATACCTATACTTGGTGAAATCTTATGTTATTCCATTCTTATTTATTCATTGGAATAACTCAGATCATGAATCCCCTATACTTGGTGATCTTCTTCATTATTCCATTCTTTATTATTACATTAGAATATCCATCGTGTGTTTTACACCGGACTCGGTTCCATTGTTTATTATTCCGCATTTATTATTACATTGGAATATCACATTCGTGTGTTTTACAGGACACGGTTCCATTGTTTATTATTCGCATTTATTATTCATTGGAATATCTCTGCTCAGTATGTTTTACAAGGACTGGTTCCATTGTTTATTATTCAAAGATTTATTATTCATTGGATCATCACATCGATTGTGAATTTCACGACGAATTCGGTTCCGTTATTATTATTCATTTGAATAACTTTTCCATCATCGCAATCACCGCATGCATGGTGATTTCTTTTGTTATTCCATTCTTTATTATACCCGGTTAGTTAAAACTTTGACTTCTATACTCCATGAAATTAGTAGAATATCTTTGATATTTGCGTTTCATCCAAAGATCTTTTCATGGAAATATTCTTCCGATCATTCTTGAATTTTACTCTACAAAACAAGATATCTTGTTGACAATTTGGACGTTTATTAATTCTGGATAAAATAATTCTTGAACTTGTTTTATTGAATTATTATGTCATTGTCATCGACCTCATGATATATTATGTTATCTTTGGCTTACGTGCATAGATGAACTTAGTATGATTATGACCGTGGATCATTCGATATAATCATGGCTTGTTATAAATGATGTGATAAAAGTCCTCGGTGGCACTGTGAATGCGTTGATGGATAGTTTTTGGTATGATTATGACCGGGGTGATTCGGTATAGTCATGACCATTGATAATTTGATGAAAATCCTTGACCAGTGGTACGGGTGATGATTAGATGTGGTGGTTTATTTATTGTTGAGTCTCGTGATGATAAAAATTGATGAAAACCTTTTAAAACCTAAAAGATAGTAGATTTTATTCTCTACTTGACTCTTTTAATGGATTGCATATTCCGCTGCAGTTAAACTGGTTGTCTATTGTATTTTATCAGTTTAACACTGTTGAAGGCTAATGATAATTTATTACGCATTATCTTAGTCATAATATTTCTTCTTTGGGCTAGTTGAGCTCACCCTTTCTTTCACTGTTCTCTTCAGGAAATGAGAACATAGCTGGGAAGAGTCGGGGAACGGAGTAATGGTCCAGAGGATAGCATTAGTAGTCCTCACTATTCTGTGAAATAGTGTGATAATAGTTGTAATGAGGACTCCTTTTGAGTTTGTATAATATCTAGTAGACAATATTTGTATTCAAACTCACAGTTTATGTCGTATTTATACCACGCGAGTTATATTAGTAAGTTGTATTTGAATTTATGTACCATGTAAGTGGCGACCCAAGATGGGTGACGATATACCTAATTTGGGGGCGTTACGATTGGTATCGAGCTTAGGATATGATCCCTGCCTAAGATCGCGAGATAAGAACTAGAGAGGAGAGAGGCGGGAATTCCTTCGCTAAGTATGATCTACCTAAGTTTATTTGTTATTTAATTGGTCGGTCGAGTATAGGGATAATATTTGATATATTAATTAACCCTTGTGTTGTGGCGGTGTTTGGAAATGGCAATTTGAAAATATTCACAATGGAGTGAATGTGACCGTTGTGACACCTTTAATCACTAATCGGAGTTAATGCAAATTGTCAGACGAGGAACAAATTAGAGATATCCACGTAGTGAATGAAGAACTAATTGTTGCACCCGAGCTAGTTCTGCAGAGGTAAAAATGAGAGTGAGGAAGAAGAGGAAGATGATGAAGAAGAGGAACACGAGGAGAATTGGTTAGAAGAAGTTTATGATCAAAACTTAGAATTACAAAATCGTGTTCGTGAGCTAGAAGAACAAAGTTGAAGAACGGAAAATTAGGTGGAACAAAGGGATACAACAATTCAAAATTGGGTTACCCGATATGTGATGCTCGAACAAAATCACGCTTTGGCGAGGTGTAAGATATTAAAGTTGGAATCGAGAATTTAAAAATCAAAGATCATTTGAAAGAAGAAACAATGAATGAAGGAGAATAAGCGATGAATGGGTAAAAGGTTTGCACAACGCGTTGATAGTGTAGAAAAAGACGTCCGATCCAATAAAGCCAAAATAGATGAAATGGAATTTGCTTTTGGACAACAATTGGAGAATTTAACATCGAATTGAATTACCACATGCATAGCGGTCAACCCGAATTCGATATGGATCGGAGAATAATGGTTCAAATCATGGATCGGGGAATGTGAAGAAGCACTTAAGGGTGGAATGTACCCTATAGTAAAGTCAAACTTCGGTAATTTAAGCGAGGCGTTTGTCCGTAAAAACCCGAACGAAGTTATTACGGGTAAATTAATTATAAATTATTACTAAGTCTATACTTTATTCAATACAAGTTCTACCCACTCTTTTATTCTACCTAGTTGTGTTCAATATTTAAATTTGACTCAAAAAATTAGACTTTGATTTATCTATTGAAACTTCGTTGGGAGAAACCTTCGTTACCTCCAATCGTTTATTAATCTTGTTGTTTCAAATAAACACTTTCACGATCTTATCTCTTTGAAAATACTTGCCTTTGAGGTAATTTTTGAAAACGATTGATTAACTACTCATTATTCTTTTGTAAGGTTGTTAGCTTTCATATTCCTAACCAACCTGTTATCTAATTCAAAGTAACCAAACCCTAAAGTTAATCTTTGTTATATCAAGCCATAAGTAAAGAGCCCCGATCCTTTCGTTGTTGACTTCCTTGTGTGGAATGCAAAGCGGACTTTTCAGTAGGCGGCACGCCGCGGATGAAGATGGCAAGTTGATAGGTATCATTGTGAGGTTTATCCGGGTTAAGGGATAGAAGTCACAGATTGGTATCAATGTGATGTCTTATCCAAGTGTTGGATGAGAGTCACAGATTTTTGAATGATATTTCTATTATTAATAAATTTCTGGCGTATTCTCAAGACTTCTTAGCCTACTTAGAACGTGAAATCGAATTTTTATCAACCCCAATACAAAAAACCCATTTCTTAAACCTCAAATATTTCTTCAACTAAAAGGATGCATTTACGAGGATTATGATGAAAGTCATAATAAAAGCATTGGACTAATGAAAATCATGGGTATATGAAGTATTAGTAAGTGTTATGATGACTTATGTTGGTTATTATGTGAAAACATGAAAGTTTCTTAGAAATCACAAAGAGTTGAAAATTAGATTTTGGTGAAAAACGTAACATGAAATTCAATTGACCATATCTCCTATTATATTTTGAATTTTTGAGTGTGGTCCAGTCCTAGAGTTAGATCTATGAGTTACCTAACTAATCCAAGTGGAATTCTTTGGAAAAGGTGTTGTAGATTTTTGTGTGGACTGATTTTAGCAAAGGAGTGCAAAGCTGCAAAAATCGAAAAAGTTCATTGCCATGATTTTAGAGAGGCTGTTTTGGCCACTTAAATTATGAGAAAAATTCTGGCCTTTTGGGACATGAAGGTATATGGTATAAAGTACCTCCTGTCCAAAAATGAGCTCATTCTCGACTCAAAATGAGCAAGTTATGACTATTTCAATATTTAGGTTTTTCCGACGAAAAAGCTATAATCAAGTTCTATAACTCAGATGACCATGAAATTTAAAGCTGGAAGCTCACGTTAACATGTGTAAGGTCCCGCCAATATTTGGGAATTTTGGAGTTAAACTTGAGGTAGCTAATTTCTTAAGGAATTAATTAGAAATTGATTTTTGAAAAATAGTAAATGAATTTTAAAAATTCGAGAAAATATATTTTCATTGTGGGACTATATTATGCTAAATCCTTAAAAGAAATATTTTTGGGACTGATTTGGTATTTTTCATAAAAATAGTTTAATTCTGAACATATGAGTTAAATATGTTATGTGAAGTAACAAAGTTGAAAATATGATTTTATGGCTAGAGAATCCTATATAGAGTATATGCATATTTTTTTGATGAGGATTTGATAATTGGTGATGATATCTTATGAGTATGGCATTTTGAATGATTAAATTCATTATATGGTAAAAGCGTAAACAATTGAGATAAATTGTTTATAAATTTAAGAAGTGATTAAAATATTGTTATAATATTAATGATATTAGATTATGAGATTATTAAGTGATTGATAACATGGGGATATTCTTGAATCCTGGATAAATTATATTATAAATGTTTAAATTTATCCTTTATCTCATTTGATTGATTCTTTATATCATTATCCTCATGCTTATATTATGTTGAAAGTCATCTGTGGCCTGTAGTACATAGATGGACTTGGTATGATTATGACCAGGGATTGTTCGGTATAATCATAACCGTATATGATAACACGATTATCTTTGGCCGTAATGCATGGATAATTTGTGGTCGTGATACTAATGAATACACAATTATCTTTGGCCGTAGTGCATGGATAATTTGTGGTCGTGATACTAATGAATACACAATTATCTTTGGTCAGTAGGTATGGATAATTTGTGGTCGTGATACTAATGAATACACATGGATAATTTGTGGTCGTGATACTTAATGAATACACAATTATCTTTGGCCGTAATGCATGGATAATTTGTGTGGTCGTGATACTAATGAATACACAATTATCTTTCGTAGTAGTCATGGATAATTTGTGGTCGTAATACTAATGAATACACGATTATCTTTGGTAGTAGTGCATGGATAATTTGTGGTCGTGATACTAATGAATACACGATTATCTTTAGTAGTAGTGCATGGATAATTTGTGGTCGTGATACTTAATGAATACACAATTATCTTTGGTAGTAGTGCATGGATAATTTGTGGTCGTGATACTAATGAATACACGATTATCTTTGGTCAGTAGTGCATGGATAATTTGTGGTCGTGATACTAATGAATACACGATTATCTTTTGCCGTAGTGCATGGATAATTTGTGGTCGTGATACTAATGAATACACGATTATCTTCGCCGTAGTGCATGGATAATTTGTGGTCGTGATCTTAATGAATACACGATTATCTTTTTTGTAGTGTATGGATAATTCGTGGTCGTGATACTTAATGAATATCCTCGGCCCGTAGTGCAGGGATGATTCGATGATATGAATTAATTATTGAGGTGAGTCTCAAAGAATGAAATATTAATTCATGGATGTGGTAAAAGTCATCTTTGGTCAGTAGTGCAATGATAGACTTGGTATGATTATGACCGAAGGATTATTCGGTATAATCATGATCAGATTGAAAACACGAATATCCTTGGCCGATGGTGCATGGATAATTCGTGGTCGTGATACTTATTAAGTCGCTGCGTCTCAAAGATTATTGGTTTTTCTGATTTGTATATCTTTGGCCTCAGAGTGCAAAGATGAGTTGTTAATGAATATCTTTGGTAGGATTGCGAAGATGAATTTAATATTTTTTTTTAACGATAAAGGTATTCAAGGTATCCTCATCTCTTTATCATATCAGGTACGTACCCTAATTTCTATGGCGAAATTCCATAAGGAGGGGAGATTGTGAGACCCCAGATTTTATCAATAAAGATTTAAATTTTGTCGAAATAATTTTTAATATTATGGTGTGAATTTGAGATAATATTATAGTTGTGGGTAGTATTTATAAATTTTGCAAAGTATGCAAGTGGTTATATTATATTCGATTGGTCGGGGAATATTCGATTTAGCAGGGAATATTCGTACAATGGCTCAATCATTGGTGGACCCCACAACAGAATTATTGTCGGATTGAGAAAACAACAAAAATATTTTATTGAAATAACGGCGGAAGTTTTACCGTTGATCTTTGTTGAACTACTCGGTAGTAAAAAGTAAAGACGATGTCGTGTGGTTGCATAGTAGTTACTGCGGTATTGATTATTGATGCTTATGTGAGAAGTCACTCGGTTTGATTCCATTATTATTCGATTAATAATATGAATTATTATAGCGATAATGATGTTTTGTTTTATTCGTATTATTAACGTAATAAAAAGCGAAACATCTTTTATATAAAATGTAATACTTTATTAAATTTATTCGATAAATAAAATATATTATATTTTATTATGCATAGTGTTATATATAGTGTTTTGCATAGTGTTTGCATAGTAAAATGTTTTCATATAAATAGAATATATTATATTTTATTTAAAAGATTTTGCTTTAAATATGGACCGTCGATTAAAGTAAATCAATCTGACCGTTCATGGATTAATTACTATGCATTCTATTTTCCTATAAATAGAAGCTCATTCCTTCATTATTTTCTTACGAATTCTTTGAAACTCAGAGAGAAATTATAGAGAGAAGCTATATAGAGAAAATCTATAGAGAGAAAGAAGAAAAAGTATTCGCTACTTCACTTTTCCAATATTCAGGTTCTTCTAAGGTAGGAAATATTATTTATTTGTACGTAAGGGGTGTTATTCTTTCTTATTCATGAGAGAACTTCATTATTCCATTCATTATTATTCATTGGAATAACTTTTGTAAAAGTGGCATACCCTATACATAACCTTGTATATATGTAGATACCCTATACTTGGTGAAATCCTTATGTTATTCCATTCTTATTTATTCTGTTGGAATAACTTTTGTATCATGGAATCCCCTATACTTGGTGATCTTCTTCTCGTTATTCCATTCTTTATTATTCTTGGAATATCACATACGTGTGTTTTACAGGACTGGTTCTATTGTTTATTATTCGCATTTATTATTACATTTGGAATATCACGTGCGTGTGTTTTACCGGACACTCGGTTCCATTGTTTTTTATTCATTTTTATTATTACATTTGGAATATCACATGCGTGTGTTTTTCACCGGACTGGTTCCATTGTTTATTATTCAACATTTATTATTCATTGGATCATCTGTCGGTGTGAATTTCACCGACCGGTTCCGTTATTATTATTATTTCATTGGAATACTTTCGCATCATCAATCCGCGCGCATGGTGATTTCTTTTGTTATTCCATTCTTTATTATACCCGGTTGGTTAAAACTTTGACTTTATACTCCATGAAATTAGTAGAATATCCTTGATATTTGCGTTTCATCCAAAGATCTTTTCATGGAAATATTCTTCCGATCATTCTTGAATTTTACTCTACAAAACAGTATCTTGTTGACAATTTGGACGTTACTAATTCCTGGATAAAATAATTCTTGAACTTGTTTTATTGAATTATTATGTCATTGTCATCATCCTCAAGATATATTATGTTATCTTTGGCTTACGTGAGTAGATGAACTTAGTATGATTATGACCAGGGATCATTCGGTATAATCATAGCTTGTTATAAATGATGTGATAAAAGTCCTCAGTGGCCTGTAATGCAGTGATGGATAATTTTTGGTATGATTATGACCAGGGGTGATTCGGTATAGTCATGACCATTGATAATTTGATGAAAATCCTTGGTAGTAGTGCGGGGATGATTAGATGTGGTGGTTTATTTATTGTGAGTCTCGTGATAAAAATTGATGAAAACCTTTTAAAACCTAAAAGATAGTAGATTTTATTTCTACTTGACTCTTTTAATGGATTGCATATTCATTGCAGATTAAACTGGTTGTCTATTGTATTTTATCGGTTTAACATTGTTGAAGGCTAATGATAATTTATTCGCATTATCTTAGTCATAATATTTCTTCTTTGGGCTAGTTGAGCTCACCCTTTTCTTTCATTCTCTTTAGGAAATGAGAACATAGTGGGGAATAGTCTGGGAAGCGGAGTAATGGTCCGAGAGGATAGCATTAGTAGTCCTCACTATTCTGTGAAATAGTGTGATAATAGTTGTAATGAGGACTCCTTTTGAGTTTGTATAATATCTAGTAGACAATATTTGTATTCAAACTCACAGTTTATGTCGTATTGTACACGACAGTTATATTAATAAGTTGTATTTGAATTTATGTACCATGTAAGTGGCGACCCAAGATGGGTGACGTATACCTAATTTTGGGGGCGTCACATTATGCCATTATCTTTACAAAAATGCTGAAAATCATTTGAAAGATACTTTGATCCTTGATCTGTTCTCAAAGTCTTTATGTGACAACCAAAATAATTTTCAACTTCTGCTTTAAAAATTTTAAAAGCTTGAAAACTTTTAGAATTTTCATGAAGAAAATAAGTCCACACTTTTCTTGTGTAATCATCAATAAAAGAAATTAAGTATCTGTTACCTCCAAAGGATGACACTGTCATAGGTCCACACAGGTCTGAATGAACAAGTTCAAGTGGTTGCCTTTCACCCCAAGAAGATTTTGAGGGGAATGGATTACGGTGTAACTTTTCCAACTGGCGCATGCTTCACAAATCTCCTCCATTTTATTAATCTGGGGTAATCCATTCACCATTCCTTTCACTGCTAACAATTTTAGGCTATCAAAATTCAAGTGGCCATACATGTCATTCCATAACATGGAAACTTCTTCATTAAAACCAGCAAAATAATGAAAAATTTTCACATGGAGAGGAAGTGGAAATAAATTATTCTCCGCCAATCTAATCTTTCCCACAACCTGATTATTTTTTGATAGAGTACATAATTTATCGTAAAAGAATATATCAAATCCTTTTCGCAAAAGTTGTCCAGTACTCAGCAAATTGCTTTTGATCGATGCCTAGAACAAAATAAACATCTGACATTTTTTAAAATTTTCCAGATTTTGTTTTGAAAGTGACTTCTACAACTCCTTTAATTGTATAGGCTCTAGCATCTCCAATTTTTATTTGCCCAAAATTTGACTCCACTAGGGTAGAAAATAAATCCTTATTCCCTGTCATATGTTTGCTGGCACCACTATCCAAATACCAAACATGATTATTATTTTCTTGACAAGCAATAAATAATGACTCTGAACAATCTTTCTCAACTAATTCATTTTCATGAACCAATCCAGATTCTTTTTTGTTAGATGGTGCAAACCAGCATTCACTAATTTTATGACCAGGACAATGAAAACATTCAATATAGCCTTTTATCGCTCTTTGATTAATAACACGACCTCTTTCTCTTTGAGAATTGTTTGAATACTCAAATGACTCTTCCTTAAAATTATTATTGTTACCTTGTGATCCTCTTCCATTGCCACAAAAATTAGAGCCTCTACCTCTGTTTCCTTGGAAGCCACCTCTTCCACGTCTACGACCTTCTCCACGACCGCGACCATGGGAGCACCTCGGCCACCCATAATTTCAGACTTAAGGGCTTGATCATTTGAAGGTGGATTTCTTTGATTAACACGGAACTCGTGTGCCTTTAAAGAAGCCTGTAAATCTTCCAAAGACAGTTTTGACACATCTTTGGACTCTTTAATAACTACCACGATAAAATCAAACTTTTGTGGTAAGCTCTAAAGAATTTTCTCAACTACTTTTTGATCTTGCAAAACTTCTCCATTGGTTGCCATTTGATTAACAATTGAAGTAACTTTTGAAACATAATCAGCAATAGTCTCATTTTTTTGCAGTTGCAACTTCTCAACTTCTAAACGCAAAGATTGGAGTCGTACCTTTTTTACCTTTTCTTCACCTTTATATATTGATTGCAAAATATCCCAAGCTTGTTTTGAAGTTTCTGCCTTCGAAATTCAATCAAAATTTGGTCTTTCAATTGCTTGATAAATTTGGAAGAGCGCCTTATTATCCTTCTCCCTTTTCTCATTCAGACTATTTTTCTGAGCTTATGACAAACCCTCTTCAATTTCTTGTTCTTCATAGCTATCTTCAACAATGCTCCACAACTTGAAGGACTTCAATAGTACTTTCATATTATGGCTCCAATAATCAAAGTCTTCTCTGTTAAAACGAATAATTAGAGAGACTAAATTATTTGAATTTGCCATCACCACGTTGCTGCTGAAAGACTTCTCTGGAGGAAAAAAATAATAATCACTTGTTCACTTTAGTATGTAATATCTCAAAATTGACTCCTATTTCTTTCACGTTAAAGCAAGACTAAAGAATCCTTTTGGTATTGACGATTATGATGATGGGACCACGTGCCTTTTGAACCTTCTTGGTGGAATTTTGTTAACATCAGATCAAGGCGCCTAAACTATTTACTTTTAACAGGCTGCTTCATCTATTGACTTTGTTAGTTGACAATTGAGATTACGGATGCTCCTTTTTTTAACTAGCTTTGATGCCACTTTAATGGAATAATTAGGTAAAGAATATATTTTAGGCAGGAAGTGAAATATAACTTTAGAGAATATAAGAACACTTTGATTTCACTTGATTAAAAATGATTCAAGTACAAGCTATTTATAACACTCATAAGATATTTCTAGAACCACATTAATAATGACCATATTCATGTACATGAACCTAATACTTGAACACATTAATGAACATACATGTATCATGAACTTGGATATCACTAATTCATGTACTAATATTAATTATGACAATTCTTGAATATTATAGAATATATTTAGTTTAGTTAACAGAAGGTCCATAAAGGAACCAAGCTGGCTCACTATAAGAAAAAAGCTAATTTTCGACGGAATTTTCCCTAGCAATTAAGCCTATTCCGTCGGAATGACTCTATTTCTGACGGAATATACCGTCAGAAATTTGGTCTTATATATACGCGTCGAAGATAAGATCTGTCAAAAATTTCGTCGAATCTATCTTATCTTCGACGGAATTGCGTCAAACATAAGATATCTACAACTGAATAAGTAGGACGAAATTTTTCATTAAATATAATAGAACTTATTTCCAACGGATATATTCCCTCGGAATCAACTTATTTCCGACTAAAAATTAAAATCAATCGTTATTTATTTAAAATGGCTAATTATTATCTCCGATAAAATTTTCATCAGAGATACCTTAGTTTCGACGGCCTTATTCCCTCGAAATTACGTATTTCTGACTAGAAATTAAAATATCCTGGTATTTATTAAAAATGGGAGATAATTAAATCCGACGGATTTTCCGTCGGAACTACCTTATTCCGTCGGACTTAACAATATTTTTTTTAATGTAGTTTTGAAAAGTTCAGTTTCCAGGTGTTTAAACCCATTTATGTATCTGTAACCTATCATAACCCAATACACAGTAATATAAACCTGTAATTCACATTCAAATATTCATCGTAACGCTAAAACGTAATATCCACCAAAACTTAATCTTCAATGTACTCATTATCATTCACATACATTCACATTCAAATATCCAGCAAAACGTAATCTTCAACTCATTATCATCAACACTACTAAGCTAACCAATTACAAATATAAGTTAATGTTCCATAAATGATAAATAATATAATTTACAATACTTGTACAAACGCAATTAGACACTACAATATATACAAATGTTCTACAATAAAATGAATACAAATGAACTATAAACTAGTAAAAGTATCATCATCGGTGGAGGAACATAACGACGTCGCTTCTAGTGTATGGAAATCGGCGTTAGGCGCCTTTCGTCATATCGCCATCGCTTCGCCATTGCCACCCTGTTGATAGAATCAAAAATATAAATCATTAGTCCGTATATATATATATATATATATATGAATTAATAAGCTAGCCTTAATTAAAAAAAACATAAACAATAAGAATACCTGAGTAGATGGGGGGCGGACGAAAAACCTCCTCCAAGAGGGTAATCACCATCCGGAGCATCTCGGCGCTCCAAGCGTCGAATTGCTCCTATGGTAATCCGCATTTCTGAGAGGCCCTCGCTATAATATCCCGAGTAATCTGGTGAAGACGAGAATCGGAAGGCAATCTGGCGATGGCGAAGACCGGATCGGACAGTGAACCTATCCGACACGGCCCCTATCAGCCACCAGAAGATATCGTCATCCAAGCCAGCGCCCGTATGAGATGGTCTTACATGTGCTCTCGGATGCTGGCTGGAGCCTATAAAGATATACAAATTCGATTACTAATAATAATTTATATAATGTGATAAATTCGGATAATTTTGTGAAATATAATAAAATATTACCTCTAGGAAGTGTATATGCGGGTATCCTCGGTAGACCCAACACTCGATATCTGTCGCTACTGCTAGTAGGGGAATCCTGAGACACGACCCATAGTCTCAGCTCCTCATCCCGATCTAATACAATATCGGGAAAAGAGGTGGTGGAATCTAACGGCTCAGAACCCCTCCTAATAGCCTCCAACTCAGCTATACGCTCGTCTCGAAGCCTCTGAAATCGGTCATGTAATGTATTATGTATACGTATGTTAATAATATCATTTTATTTACGATTGAATATTATTAAAAGCTAAATAGTAAGATGAGTTTTATCCGTATAGCTAAAGCTGCCTGAGACAAAGAAAGCTCGTCCTTAGGCGTGTGGGCTCGATCCCAAAACTCTAGAATGGTAGGATCTCGGCCCAAGGTCCTCCCCAATGCCTAATAAAAACATTCATAAAACAGGTATTAAGTATTTGTGTGAGAACTTGATGCCTAAATAACTAAATACAACGCATTTACCGTCTTCGCCTCCTCGAACGACTGAGAACCAGTGGTGTATACTATCCAGAGCTGACCATGGTTCTTCTTCGCCTGCTCAGACTTTTTCTTGAAGTCATCAACCTCCCAGTGCGCACACATAGCCTCCCAGGCTAAATCGGAGACTATGCGGGGCTGATGTTCTCTGATGGTGGTCCGGGGCTGGTCCTTAACTGCCTGGGCTTCCCTCTGTCGTATCTCATACATCCATCCGGAGTAATTCACAGCGACATGATGCTCAATCACATCGTCACCAATTGCCTGAGAGATGCTCAAGTCAAATCTATAATAAACCTATAACAAAAGTTAATTTAAAATTAGGAACAAAATATTTCGTCATCCTAATACAACTATGTAGTAATTAATATAATATACTTAACTTACGTGGAACTCCCGCAAGACGGTCTGCATAAAAGTGGCATCGTAGCGCGCATACTGACTGAACCGCATGCACCCTCTCGGGAGATGCGTCAAACAGATCGTGTGTAGGGTGTGCTTAGCCACCGAGTCTAGTATACTATAGAAAAAGTATAACAATATGTGTTATGTGAATTATGTTTTATAATAACTGATAGAAATATTACCAATATATTAACACTTACTCCTGGGAAGCGACATCCACCGGTACTGTAAGTGGCACTGCCGACGGACGACCGAAGATACCGAGGTTCGTCCCTCGGTGTCGTTGATGAGGTGCATTTGTAATAATTATATTTAACTTAGTCAATAAATATTGTAACTAATGCAGCTTGAGATATATTTAAATCCTAGTTAATTAAGATAACTTACTAGCGCCTGAAGAATAGCCTTCATCGTGCCTACCGTCTCCAGTACCGGATCGCCCACCACCTGGGCGACCTCCACCGCTATGTCTAGCCATGAATATCCTACTGCAATAACAAAATTGGTAGATTATGAATATGTAAGGTTTAACAATATGTGGAATATACTAATATGAATGCTTATTTTCCATTACGCACGTCATCAAACCCATCAGAATCAACGTGTATATCATTCTCGGATTCGGTATCTTCCTCATCCTCAGTCTCGAGATCAGTTTCATCATCGTTATCATCCTCAACGACTACATAATTATTCATGTGTATGTTTGCCTCGATATCCGCATCGTCAGGTACATCAATGACATCAGTACTCACCATATCTTCAGCATGGAACACTACGACAAAAGGGTTGCTAACATCTTCTTGCAATGCCTCATCCATACCAAACATGTTATCAGCATTAAATGAACGTATTTTAGTAGTGACTCATCATGTACCGTGGGGCTTCGAGTATTTACTGATTTACATTAGGAGCGTAATACCCTTGAGTCGCTTGACTTGCTAACACGAACACGTCATCAGACTTTAACACTGACTTGATATCCACGGTTGTGATTCTATTATGATCTATTTTAACCCTCTTTTCAGTATCAAACCAGCTACACTTAAATGTAACTACCTTTTTGCCCCCGTGATAATTGAGCACAACCACATCCTGTAAACGTTCATAGTAATTGGACTCAGAATCTTGGTAGCAGCTTCCTAACACCACAACCCCAGAATTGACTCATGTGAGTTCATTCAAGTCATCGACTCTAAATCTGTACCCATTCACGATGCAACCAGGAAAAGAACTAACAACTTTGTAAGGTCCTTGGATGACATCTATAAAACGCTCAGAATTGTTCTCCACTTCAACCCTTTTCTTAAACCACTGTTGGAAATTAACATTAGTGAATGTTTCCAATTCTGTTGCAGTAAAAGTTGGGTTAGAAGCATACGCTTCCTCTTCAAATGAACTGCAAAATTAGTAAAATGTCTTTAACATATATAGATGACTACACTTGTAAATTATACTAAATACCACAAATAAGCTGAGACTTACGTGATGTATGATGATACTTCGGGCATATTTAGAAGCACGTATGTAGATACAATCTTCAACTCTTTGTCGCCTAAGTAAGTCAGTGTCTCATGGCCAAATGGTTTAGCCAGATATGTGAATACAGCTAACTCATCATCAACATGAGTCATTGGACCAACAACCTCATTCCTTCCTAAACGGTTGTGCTTCGTTGGGACAACATCGTCAAAATACAATGAGCAGAAGTTGACAAGCTCTTCCTTCGTATAGCGTTCAGCAATAGAACCCTCTACACGAGCTTTGTTCTTGACCTTTTGTTTTAATTGACGCATATACCTAAGATAAATATACCGACAAATTGAAGTATTATTAATATGAGCAGGATAGAGAAATTAGCAGTTTATATTACCTCTCAAAAGGATACATCCACCGATATTGCACCGGTCCTCCAAGTTTGAGTTCATACGGTAGATGAATAGGCAGATGTTCTATTGAGTCAAAGAATCTTGGAGGGAAGATCATTTCGAGCTTGCAAATGGTAAGCACAATATTCTTCTCCATATGCTCGACATCATTGTACTTAATTATAGTTGAGCAAATATCTCAAAAGAAATTTCAAAGCTCGGTCAATGCATCTAGAACTTTTCTGGGTAACATCTCACGAAATGCAATTGGGATCAACTTCTGCATGAATACATGACAATCGTGACTCTTGAATACAGAAATTTTCAATTACTCAACCTTACAACAATGTGTTATGTTCGATGCATATCCATCTGGGAGCTTCAACCCACTAACCCACTTACACACGTCTTCAACTTGTTGCTTAGTAAGACAAAATGGAGCTTTAGGTTTCGTAATATTAGGGCGAAGCCATAATTCTGTCCTAATGTTCAATGCCTCTAAATCTTTTCGAGCATTGTCATTGTCTTTGGTTTTACCACTCGCATCTAACACAGTGTAAAACAAGTTCTCGAAAACATTCTTTTCGGTATGCATGACATCTATACAATGACGAACTGAAAGTGTGCCCCAATACGATAACTCAAACCATATAGGCAAGTGTGTCCAATTATGAGTCTTCCCGTACTCGGATGCTCTTAATTTACTTTGTTCCTTCCCCGGCAAAGGAAAATCAAGCTGGTTCAACCAGCCCAAGACCTTACTGCCCGACAGCCGACCAACAACCCCCTTCTTCTCTATCTTTCTGTTCAAGTGTGCAGACATCTTTCTGTAATTGTGATCAAGAGGCAAGAATCTACGAGCAGTTCCAAAGAAACTACATTTTCGCCCATGCTGCAACTGGTTACCTTGCACATCCCCCATACACATTGGACAGGACAGCTTCTCGTGAGTTAACCAACAACTAACAATCCCAAGAGCCGAAAAGTCAGTGATAGTCCATAACAAGGTTTCCTTCATCACAAAATTCTCGCATATCAATTTATCATACGTCTGGACCCCTGTCTCCCACAACATCTTTAGTTCATCCACTAACGATCGAAGGTACACGTTAAGGTCTTTTGTAGGACTTTTATCCCCCGGAATGAGTAAAGTCAAAAACAAATATGGATCCCTCATGCACATTGCCGGTGAAAGATTATAAGCGACCATAATGACTGGCCAAACTGAGTACGGCTGGCTAAAATTATTAAAAGGGCAAAAGCCATCAGTAGCCATGCCAAGCCTAACATTCCTAACTTCTTCCGCAAACTCAGGATAATTTGTATCAAATCTCTTCCATTCATCTCCATCCACTGGGTGAGTTAGCTGACCAAGCACGACATCCCTTGTTCGATGCCAACTCATATGTTGAGCCGTATGAGACGATATGAATAGCCGCTGAAGTCTCGGCGCAAGTGGAAAGTACCGTAAGATTTTCCTGGCAACATGTTTCTCCTTCCCCCCCATGTTTTGTAACTTTATAGCGTGGTAAGCTGCATATATCACATTGTCCCTTATCTCTGTCCTCCCCATAGTATAACATGCAATCCTGCTCACAAACATCAATTTTCTGATACCCCATATTTAACCCCTTGACCATCTTCTTCACTTCGTAATAATTCACAAGAAGAGTATGATCCTTGGGTAAGAACTGTCCAATTATAGCAAACAAATCGTTGAAACCTCTCTCACTACAGTCGTGCTCATTCTTAAAGTGTAAGAGTTTTGTCACTGCAGAAAGCTTGTGTTAGAGTTTATGCCCTAGAGGCCAATTATTTGATATAATTGCTTAACGTTTTGATATTATATTTGATTGAATAAATGAATGATTTTATTATGGTTTTATTTACTGCGTTATATAAATGTTAACATAATAAAAAAAATCCTTAGAATAATGATACAAATTATATAGTTTCAAGTATGTGGCTTGAACATGAGATTATATAATTACAATTAGTATCATTGTTCTTAAATGTCCCTAGTTGAGTATCATTGTTGATGGGACAACAATGATGCATTAAGACTAGTATGTGGATTGATCGATGACCAAATCTCATTGGTCATAAATATATGAGATATTAAGTCAATGCATACAGTACATGTTAGAGAAACGATGTATTGGATGGACCCACCATGAGAATTCTATGTGGAGCATTATGCGAAATGTCATTAGCAATTCTCATAGTGACAATGATGTAATGGTCCTCCGACCTGAAATCACTATATTTCTATACGGGAATTTATGTACTTTGATATCATCAAATGTCACCTTTAATTGGGTGGACTATAAAGGTGATTATTAGGTACATCATGAATCGTGTGAGGAATATGAGTGATCTAGATGGAATTTAACCATCCTATATATTAGGAGTGATATCCATAGGCCTCTTGATTGAGTAGGACTATGAAATGCATGGTCATGCTCAAATAGTGAATTATTTCATATAGTCTACTCATTGATCAAGAAAACTCAGATTAAATTATGAAGAGTATGACACATTCCATGACTCGGGTTTAATCTAGGATATTAAGGTTAAAAGGATTAAATTACATTGAAACATTGGTCATGAAAAGGTTGCATCGAATCATCGATCTTATTATTACTTGGGTAGCAGTGAAGCATTACTAGATGTCGTTCACTGTTTATAATTTTATAATATGATTTTAAAATTATTGTCAACGTAATAATAACATATAGGGTCACACACATGTAACGTAATTTAAAATGGAATTAATTTAAATTTGAAGGATTTAAATATATTAATATGATTAATAGTATTTAAATCATTTAATTTAAATTAAAAGGATAATTTGTATATATGTATATTAATTAAGTAAGACTTAATTAAGATATATATATATATATATATATATATATATAAATTCGGATTTTATAAAATTAGGTTTTGATTAATCCCCTTTTTAACTACTATATATATGATATAGTAGCCACTTAGGGTTAGATCATAACTTCATAACCCTAGCCGCTCTTAGAGAGAGACTAAAGAGAAACAGTTCTAAAATCCATTCCTTTTGGTGGCTAGTATCATGATTCCTTTTATCGCAGATGGTACGAGTTCGCTCACGGCATTCGTGTGGATACCGTAGAGGCGCGATTCGTTTGGATTGCGTTGGAGATTCGAGCGCATCAATTTCAGAAGCATTTTCATATTCGGTATAATTTCTAACCACTGAATTAATTATTTTCGCATGGATCCTATTTAGGGTTTCAAATTTGGTTTAAATTGTTCTATTTCCACTGCGCGTTTCTGTGTCGAAACCCATCAGCTTGGTGTCCGTATCATTTCCCGGATACAAGCGACCCCAGATTCAGAAAGCAACTTGTAAAAAGCAGCAGCTGTATCATTTGGCACTTTCTTCGCACTTCTTGAAGAAGGTTCATTTTTCAGCCCAGTCAATATTAGTAGGGCCATAAGCATTGACCAACATCTTAACTGGATCATAGTTTTCGATGTATGAATCTCGTGAAATTGGTTATTCCATAATATTTTCAATCACTTCTGATTCCCCGTGATGAGTCCATATGAAGTACCCATCCACAAATCCACGGGAAAATAAGTGGAATTTAATCTCATCGACTTTCTTCCAAATCAGGTTTTTACACTTGACACACGGGCATCGAATCTTCCCGTTCAGATCATTCGTATGTTCTAGTGCTTTGTTCAAGAAATCTGACACCCCAACATGATAAGCTGTGACTAATCCCCTCCCATCACTGGGTATCCTACGATACATCCAACTCCGGTCGGCTTACATTTTTAACTACATAGAAGACGGATTCAGTTAATTTGGATATTTATGCATGAATTAGATTTACCTAGTATCTCCACTCTACAGGACAGGGATAAGGCTTCTATCCTGATGTTGGATGCGTCTCGTCACTAGTGCAAACACGTTGAGTACGTTTCATGAGTTTCAAAAAAAATTTGGTAGCACCTCCCCATGGTCTCCAAGCACACGAAATAGACTAAGATAACTTAATATTCTCTCAATGCACTCGGAGAACATATAGAGATGACAGTCAAAAAAATCCTCAAAATAACAAAAATTACTATTTCGTATTGGCACCGGCCTAAGTGAGAGACATAACATCCAATAACAGTCCCAAACTAGGGGCTGTTCGACATTCACTCCTACTGAGTGAATGTTAGACGGGTTTCTAAGTATATTGAAAATTGTGGCAAACTAAGCAAATGCTACTTAGTTTATTTTACCAATGATGATAAACTAAGTAAGTGGTACTTAGTATATGAGAATTGTTATTTGGAATCTATAGAGACTACTTGAGTCGGCAATCGGGAAAAAAGGGTCGTAGTTCTTGTTTGTGTCCTATACTCGAATAATAAAGTTAATTGAATTACTGCAGACATTCCTCACTATTCTATCATAACAGATGACAACATCCCGAAGGAGTTCCATTAAGTTATTGAACAAAGTTTCAGGTTAAGTAACCCTCTAAATGAACGAACGATCACTTCTCTGCTAAGAATGAATCATCTCCCCATACGATCGAGTCCAATCCATGACATAGATTGGACCCATATGGGGAAATGATTCATTCCTAGCAAAGAAGTGATCGTTCATTTATCTAGAGGGTTGCTTAACCTAGAACTTTGTTCAACAACTTAATGGCACTCCTTCCGGATGTTGCCATCTGTTATGATGGAACAGTGAGGAATGTCTATAGTAATTCAATTAACTTTATTATTCGAGTATAGGACACAAACAGGAACTACGACCCCTTTTTTTTAATTGCTGCCGAGGAATCGATTGGAGTACTATTAGCTGCAACTGCTATGTCAAAACCTGCATACAAGAAAGAGTACATATATGTAGGGAGAGTATTATTGCATTTATTAAAAATTGTGGCAAACTAAGCAAATGCTACTTAGTTTATTTTCCCAATGATAAACTAAGTAAGTGGTACTTAGTTTATGAGAATTGTTATTTAGAATCTATAGAGACTATTGTTCGACATTCACTCCTAGCTACTTAGTTTATTTTGCCAATGATAAACTAAGTAAGTGGTACTTAGTTTATGAGAATTGGTATTTCAAATCTATAGAGACTACTGTTCAACATTCACTCCAAGCTACTTAGTTTATTTTGCCAATGATAAACTAAGTAAGTGGTACTTAGTTTATTTTGCCAATTATAAACTAAGTAAGTGGTACTTAGTTTATGAAAATTATTATTTGGAATCTATAGAGACTACGTACTGTTCGACATTCACTCCTACTTATCAAACTGGTTTCTAATTAAGTTTCAAAGTATATTATTTTACTTAATCGAAAACATTCTTATTCAGTTCCTTTTAATTGCATCCCAGCTAAGCAAATGCTACTTAGTTTATTATTATATTTTTCTTTTATTTTATTTTGTAGTATATTATATTATAGTATATAATTGGTTTATTTATTTATTAAATTTAATTTATCTTGTATTATATTATATAGTTTTTAATTTTTTTTTTCTAAATTTGTTATTAAATTTAATTTAAATTATTTTAATTTAATTTAATTTAATTTATTCTATTTTATTGTATTATTTTTATTTTATTTTATATTTTATTTGGTTTTATTTTATTTGTATTATATTATATATTTTAAAATATTTTTTATTAAATTTAATTTATTTATTAAATTAAATTTTTTTATTTCATTGTATTTTATTAAATTTAAATTATTTTAATTTATTATTATAATTTTGTATTTTATTTTATTTTATCTTATTATTACTCATATTATATTATATTATTTATTTTATTTTATTTTATTTTATTTATTTATTAGATATAATTTAAGTTATTTCATTTAGTAACTTATTTTATTTTAATTTAATTATTTTATTTCATTTCATTTTATCTTAAATTATCTTATTTTATGTTATTTAATTTTATTATTTTATCTTATATTATGTTATTTAAATTTATATTATTTATAATATTATTTTATTTTATTTAGTTGTACAAAACTAAGTAAATATTACTATAAACTAGTTTATTTTAGTATTGGAAAATTAATTAAGTAACATCTTTAAATAGTTATATGGGCCCACAAAATTTGCAATTGAAGAATTCTGACAAAAATTCAGTCAGAAATTTCATCGGAAATATCAAATACACTCACCAATATTATGAACATACACTGTAATAAGCTGCAATTGATACACTATAATAAGCTGCAATTGCATAAAGAAAAAAATTAAAACATTTACTAGATGTTATACACTAAACAGAAGCTGCAATTATCAATACACTAATATTAATCCCAATTTGCACAACAGTTAGGCTTAGGTAGCCACAAGCAATAGCCAATTTCGGCAGAACATCAATATATATATATATATATATATATATATATATAGTACCAATTTCAGCAATTCATCCCAAATATATATAGTAGCAGTTATCATCAATATATATATATATATAGTACCAATTTCAGTGCAATATGCAGTACAATATAGGGCAGGAAATTATACCTAAATATACAACTAAACCATTACTAACCTTAGGCCTTAGTTTGAAAACCGGTTAAAGGAAGAGAAGGAGAAAGCAGAGTCCAACCCGGCCAGAACGCGAGTCGTTGACGTTAATTGCGATGTGGAAACTAGGGTCTGCAAGTAGTGTATTGTGTGGAAGGGTGGTGGGCGGTGAGTAGCAATGAAAAGTAGAGAGAAAGAGAGAGGCAAAGTGAGAGAGCGGTGCAGATCGAAAAGAGAGAGGCGAGAGAAAATAAAAAGACTGAAATGAGAAGGAGTCTATGTTATAGGTTTTTATTAGATAATTCTGACAGAAATTTCGTCAAATATAATTCCCTCGAACATAAGATACTTCCGACGGACTTTCCCTCGGATATAATTATATTTTCGTCGAAGATAACTTTCGCGTTGGCGGGAAACTTGGCGTCAATGTGGCCTTTATACTTCCGACTGATTTCCGTTGGAGGTAGTCTATGTTCGATGGACTTATCTTTGAGGGATAATTCAGTCGAAAGTATACTATTTTTGAGGGAAATTATTCCGTCGAACTTAGCCTTTTTTCTTGTAGTGGCTCCAAGGTTATAACAAGGACAAAAGTGGAAGGATGAGGACCAAGGATTGGGGGGAGGACCGGTACATAATGTATCGGTCATAAGTATAGTGCAAAATTTGGGCCATTAGATTTTTTAAAACTGATATGATGGTCACAATTTAACCTTCACTATCTCACTAACTCAGCTTTTTGTCTCTCCAGTTCCCACTTTCCTCAACATCTCGCCATTTCATTTCCACCACCACCTCACCACCGGTAAATTCCACCCCAAATTTCAGTCACCCTAAACAAGCCCAAACTTTCTTACGGGTGAATTTTTCGGTATGTCATCATTTTATTTTGATCTCTATAGCACTTTTTATTGTTTGATCTTATGTGATTGTTGTTGGGTTTTAAGAAATCTTGATTAATTTTCTTTAATTTTGGGAACCCCTTTCAAGTTATGATGAGAATAGGTAAGGAAGGCCCTATAAATTATTGATATTAAATTATTTTGATTGTTTTTGGGTTTAAGAAAATTTAATTATGATAGGAAAACTTCTAGTATTCTGTACAATCTAGGAGTTTATCCAAAAGAAAGTATTGCAAAGGTGAAGAAATACGGGCTTCCATTGCTACTTAGTCAAGATGAGGGTGTTAAGAGTTTCATTTCGAACCTAAATGCTCAGCTTCCCGGTATCATATTTAGTTGTCTTTTGCAGGTACTATTTTTAACATGGATACCTCTATTGGCAGACTTGATGATAGTCCTCCAGTGATATATTAGGAGCAAGATTGGATACCTAAGATTGGTATAGAGTTTGACACAATAGATGGTGTATTTCAATTTTGGAAATACTACTCAAAGAAGGTGGGGTTTGGTGTTAGAAAAGAGTATGATAATAAGGATCGAAAAACTGGAGTTATAATTAGTAAATTGTTTGTGTGTTGTAAAGAGGGTCAAAAGAGAGGAAAGAAAAATGATGATGATGACATGATTCGCCACCGCTCGTCCTCGAGAACCGATTGCAAAGCAAGGTTAAAAGTATTTTTAGATAAAGAAAGAAAGAAACATATAGTGAAAGAGTTTGTAGAAGAACATAATCATGAGTTACAACCTCTGTCCACTGCTTACATGCTCAGATCACATAGAGAGCTTACTACGGCGCAAGCATTAGAAATTGAATTGGCTTTCGATTCGTGGCTTACTCTAATGTAATGTAAGAATTATTAGCGTGGAAGGCGGTGGTAGGGGTAAGTTTGGGTTTGTTATGGAAGAACAAAAATCATACTTAAGATCTAGGAGAAAAAAAGATATGGGTCATGGGGAGCTTGGTAGTATTTTCACATATTTTGAGAAGCAAAACATGAGTGATCCTAAGTTTTATTATGCTCTACAACTTGATAGTGTTGATCAAGTCAGTAATATATTTTGGGCTGATGCAAAAATGGTTGATGATTATGTTACTTTTGGTGACGTGCTAACTTTTGATACCACTTTTGGTATTAATGATGGAATGAGGCCCATAGGTGTGTTTACTGGATATAACCATCATAGACAGATAGTGATTTTTGGGGCTGCACTTGTGTATGATGAGACTATTGAATCTTTCAAGTGGCTTTTTAACACTTTTATGAATGCACATAGCGGTAAGGAGCCTCGTTCAATTTTTATAGATCAAGACGCTGCTATGGCAAGTGCTTTAGAGAGTGAATGGCCAAAAGTATCTTATGAATTATGTACTTGGCACATTAGACAAAATGTGTGACGCCCCCAAAATAGGTATACACAACACCCATTCTGAGTCGCCAAATACATGGTACAAAAAGCAAACTACAACTTCAATAATACAAATGTCGTGTGAAATACTTGACAATATATCTTAATGAGTTTAAAATATAATATTGTCTTCTAGACAATATCCACATGCAAATAAATCCCCATCATAATTATTGATTCATTATTTTACAAAAATGGTGAGGACTACTAAACAACTCTCTCTAGAACCTTCATTCCATACCCCGACTAAGTACTCGCTACATTCTCGCCTCCCGAGAAGAAAAATGGAACAACAAGGAAAAGGGTGAGCTCAACTAGCCCAAGAAGAATATTATGACTAAGATAATATACAACAAATTATCGTTAGTCTTCAACAGAAAAATCGATAGAATACAATAGACAACAAGTTTCAGATCAATATTCGCAATGAAATAATAATTCATAGAAGAGTTACGAGAGAGAATGAAATCTACTATAATCTATGAATTTAATAAATCCATCATCAATATTTTATCCCTCGTAACATCAATCAATATACATCCGAATCAAATATTCATCTTTGCACTTCTGTGCCAAAGATATTCATCATTGGTCATGTTCATTTAAACACTGCTCATCTTTGCACTACTGAGCCAAAGATATTAATCAATCTGGCCATGTTCATCTCAACACTTGTTCATCTTTGCACTACTGTGCCAAAGATATTCTTCAGAAATCATTCATCTTTTGATCACAGCCAAAGATATTCAATAATATCATCATTTAAGACTGAGGATGATGAAAAATATTTTTAAAGAAACGAATCCAGTGAAACAAAATGACAAGGATTAAGGATTAAGGATTCGTACTTGGTTTTATCCATGCCCAAAAATACCTCAAAAATAATCATAGTGGTGTAAAATTCAAGAATGATCAAAACATGGATACAATCAGAGTTAGTATCCAGAATAGATATTTTGGACAAAAAGAAGAAATTTTATTTTTCGGTGAATAGTACCGTATACGTGAATAGTGCCGTATACGTGAATAGTAACTCCGACACCAAAAGATAGAAATTCCACAAAAACATCTTCACGCTTTCGCTTAATAATAGTACTCGTGAATAAGAACTCGTGAATAAGAACTCATTAATAGTAACTCGTGAATAGTAACTCATGAATAGTAACCCATGAATAGTAACCCCGACATGAAAAAGTTCCAAATTTGATAAAAACTTCAGATCAACATTTCAGCATAATGATATTGAAGAAATAATATCATTACAAAAAATAATATCCCTTACCTCGAAAGATCAAGATTTAAATTAAACACAGGATATAAAGGCTATGACTTGGACTTGCACCGAGATAGCAATACTCAAAGTATACTCAAAATACTCACAAGAATACGCCGATAATATAGAGAGAAAACTTCATTTCGGTGTGATTTTCAATTCTAACCTAAAGACCCTATTTATAGGAAATCGCTAGAACACCAAAGCGTAAAATTTAATATAATATATTATAATTTTTCCACAACTTCATACGCACACTAACAATCTGAATTCAGCCTTCTAACCACATGTTAAATGAGTTTCAAAAATGAAAAAACGTTTTGTAATTAAAATATTTTAAACTTCAAAAATCAATTATTTGAACTTCGTAACTTCAATAATTCATAATAAATAGCCCTTTCATCAGAAAATTCGAATCTCGCGTGTTTTTATAGGAAATTCAATTCTCTACAACTTTGCAGAAGAAAGTTTTTCCAAATTCCAAATAGAAATTGACCAAATCCACAAACGGGTGATTTTACAAGTTTATAATCAAATTTATACCAATAATTGTGTCCACCAACACACAAAACATGTGTTAAACATTTAATGCCACAAAATACTCTTTCTCCTCATATACTCATATATCCCACATTCATTGTAAAATATCATCAAGTTAATATATTATTAAAATAATATATTTAAATGAATTATTTTATCGAAAAAGATAAAATATTAATTTTCAACAATTGTCATTTTAAAAATTTTCCATCTATATCCACATAAAATCAATATTTTCCTCATCATATAAATCAATAATTAATTATTCACAAATAATATTACGTAATCACAATATTGACAACCAAAAGTTCTAGAGGAAGAGGGGCTTTCCAATAAGAATTTCTTCTTCATGAAGCGCAATTAGGTGACCAAACCTCTCCTTAGATGTAACTTTCTAGACATTTCCAATAATGTTATCTAATAATATTATTCAGATAATATGAATTATTGCTTCGATAATGAAAGATCTTTGTGTAATGACAATTATCAAACAACAAAGAATATAAAATATCAACGCAAAGAATTATTAACTCAATAAAAATCTTTGAATAAAGAATTACCTTAACCATTATTGAGTAGTGCCTTCACGTAAGAATCAATAATTGGTGCAATACGTGTCTTCATTGTTCAACAACGGCAGATTAGTGTGTTTTAACCACCGGGTATTTTAACAAGATTAATCTGTAATAACTACTGCTAGTTATTTAAAAACAACTTATATTTGTCGTTTTTTCTTCATCCAATCACTTTCCGTTATGGGGCCCACATGGTCGCTGCTTGGTCGCATTTAATATTCACACAGCATTTAATATTCCACGACCAAACGAATATTCCCAAGCGATAATGAATATTTTATAACCACTTGCTTATTTTGAAATATTTGCATGATTTAACCCTTAACTATCCACATTAATCAAATCAACCCTTACTATTTCAAAATAATAAATAAAGGAAATTCCTTTTTATTTAAAAATTTTCGGTCTTACAACCTCCCTCCTTATAAAATTTCGTCCCTCGAAATTGGACGTGACGTACACGGTGTTTTGAAAAGGTGAGGATACCTCGCTTTCATTTCCGTTTCCAACTCCCGTGTCATTTCCTCTATAGCATGATTCCTCCACAAAACTTTAACTTGTGGTATAACCTTTCAAGCGTAGGGACATACTCCTTCCTATCCAAAATCTTGACAGTACCTCCTCACACGTTAAGTCTTGACTATCTCGCCTAGTTCTAACTCTATAACGTGGTTCTGGTCTTTCACATATTTATTTAATACGAGATATGTGAAACACATTATGAACACGAGACATTCTCTTGAGGTAACGCAAGTCTATAGGCTACATTTCCTACTCTGGCCAAGAATTTGAAATGGACCGATAAATCGTGGATTGAGCTTTCCTCTCTTCCAAAATCTTGTAACTCCCTTCCATGGAGCAACTCGCAACAATACATGATCCCCTACATTAAATTCCACGTCCTTTCGATGAAGATCCGTATAACTCTTTTGTCGATCTTGTGCCGTTTGTATATCGTTGTCGAATCATTTGGATCTTTTCGGTGAGTCATACGCATTTAACTCGGGTCCCAACAATGTTGCTTCACCCACCTCATCCCAACATATATCGAGAATCGACATTTTCGTCCATATAATGCTTGAATGGAACCATGCCTATATTTGTTTAATAACTATTGTTGTATGAGAATTCCACCAATGGCAAGTACTTATCCCAACTTCCTTTGAAATCTAGGACACGTAGTTTTAATATATCTTCAAGAGTTTGAGTAGTCTTTTCGATTGCCCATCCGCTTTGAGGATGGTATGCCAAACCGAATCTTAAATTGCGTGCTATAGCTTTCTAACCCAAAATCATGAAGTGAATCTTGGGTCACGATCTAAAACTATGGATATTGGCATGCCATGCAATCTCACAATCGCATTTACGTACATACTGAGAGAAAGACGTTCAAGGAATAAGTCTCTCGTATTTCGGAAGAAATGAAAGCAGACTTGGTTAATCTAATAACCCAAATAAGCATTGATGCCTTGAGAAACCGCAGGAAGACCCAAGAATCTGAAATCCATAGTAATGTGTTCCCACTTCCATTCAGGAATCTCAAGTGGTTGCAACGGACCCTTAGGTACAAGATGCTCCGCCTTTACACGTTGGCAAGTTAAACACATCGAGATAAACTTTGCAATCTCTCTCTTCATATTGTTCCACCAAAATGTATGTCAAGATCACGATACATTTTAGTACTTCTAGGATGGATTGCAAATGGCGATTGTGTGCCTCCATCATAATCTTGTACTTCAAATCGTAGTCGTTAGGAACACAAAGTCTAGAGTGGACTCAAGTATTCCTTCTTCATCAATTCTCGCTCCTAATAGCTCCTTCTTGTACTTTCTTCTTCATACGCATCAACTCCGGGTCGGTGGCTCGAGTAACCTTAACTTTTTCTATTAAAGTTGGCTCTACGCGATACTTGACATCATCGCACTTTTCGTCCCGTGATATAATCTTCTACTCATCGCGCCGCCTACCACGCGTTCGCTTTTTCAGGATGGCATGATCGAACATGTCTTTGAAATGAGTCTCCTCTTGAGTTCTTCAAGCTCTTCCCACATTCCTCGCTCCATTCAAATTTTGTATCTCTACGAGTCATTTGCATTAATGGAATAGCGATTCGAGAATATCCTTCAACGAATCTCCGATAATAACCAACTAAGCCTGAAAGCTACGTCTTTCGATAATCGACTTAAGTTGCTCTCAACTGTGACTCATATCCCAATCTTGGATAAGACGTCACAATGACACCTATCGCTTTACTATCGCATCTAATATGACGCCCCTACAGAGAGTTCGGCTTAGGTGAATTCCACAAAGGAAGTCACAAAATAAAGGCTCGGTACCAAATTTATAGTTGAATTTTTAACTCCCGAAGTTCAATAGAGCCATTCGATATGAGATTTTAGAAATGAGTTTTGTACCAGGGTTCAAAGTCGATACAAAATTTAATATCGAAGCTTTGGGAGTAAGCCAAGAAATTCTTCAGAAATACGTCGGGAAAAATCAATAACAATGTGAATATTATTCAAATCGACGTGTCTTTATTCAAATCCATAACATGGACTAAGAAAACTTGACATCCGTAATAAACGAATGACTTCATGGCTTGATATGAAAATGTTTGACTACAATGGTTTGATTGCTTGAATTGAATAACAAAGTTGCTTAGAATATGAAAACTAACAACCTTACAAAAGCAATCAATTTGGCATGATGAGTAGTTAACCTTAAAATCACATCAAAAGCAAATATCTCTATGAAATAAGGTTAACAGTAATGTGATAGTGCCAACTTGAATCAAGCAAGATTTTTAAACAACGGATGTAATGAAAGTTTCTCCTAATGGAGTCTCCACAAATATAGGTCAAAGTTTAATTTCTCCGTAGTCAAGTTCAAACGTTGAGCGCAAGTAAGAGAGATAAAAGAATGGGTAGAACCAATATCTAGTAAGGTATATACTTCAAGAATTTATAATTAACTAACCGTGCTAACTTCATTCGGGTTCCTCGATTTTGACCAACCACAACAAACGCTTCTTCCGGAATCGTTGACTTTGACTTTTTCGGGATAGTCTTTTGAGTCACCGCCCCGCATTGAACTAGGTTTCGATATCGTATAATCTCGGCGATATGTCCTTCTTTTCCACAATTATAGCATACCTTAAACTGTTGGGGCGTTCAATGACTGATATCCTCTCTTCCGCATTTGTAACATATGACCGATGGTCGTTCTCCTCCCTTAAAACTAGTTACTCTTGGCGCCGACGTCTTCACATGGTCGTTGTTGAATCTCCTCTTTTAAAATCTCCTCCCACTCGCTTCTTCTATTTTCATGGCCACGATTACCACCGGAGTGGTTACCTTTATTCGTATTCTTCTTTCTCATTTGGTTATCGTTATTCGATGATCGCTATCTTGAGTATGATCCTGGTTATGGTCCCTCGGTTGAACGCATTTCGTTATCTCGCTCTAACAACCGAGCCCTCGCTGACAACATCCGAATAGAGAGAAAATTTATGAGAAATGAGATATCGACGTATGTCGGGTTTCAAACCTCTCGTAAACATCCGCGTCATACGTTCCTCATTCTCCACTAAATGAGGTGCAACTCGGATAACTCCGCGAACTTCGCTTCGATCTTTGGGACACCGCCATGTTATTCTCGCTCTAGTCTAATAAACTCCACTTCCTTCATACGACGAATACTTTCGTGGAAGTACTTGTCATTGAAGCTGCTTCAAACGTCTCCCATGCATACGCCGAAGTGCGATTGATGGGTACGCTTCACGATTCCCACGAAGAATCGCCGCCACTTTAACATAAAGGTGGCGAATGGAACTTCTGTTTCTCCGTGCATCCCAAGACATCGAATATCTTGGTAATTTATTTGACCCACGTCTCGCCTTTAATCGGATCCGGCTTTCCCTGAATTCGTGGTCCCAACTCTTTGAATCGCTTGGGTTTGTGACCACCCGTGAATTGCTATCATTTCTCCCAGTATTTTGAACACGAGTCTCCTAAATCGATTTTGCATGAACCGCAAAAAGCTTCTAAACATCCCTCGCTCATCATCTCGCCGGTGGTGTTGTTCACGGGAGGAACATTGCCCGACTGCACGCGTTTCTCCTCGTTGGTGAGTACAAAGCGCTCCACACGGCCTCATTTCCATTGTTAATATTCTCACGACATTCTCAACATCATCATAAAACAAGGGTTAATTAAGGAAATCAATATATCACATAATATCCCTATATAATCGACCAACTAACAAATAAGCTTAGGTAGGACACACTAGCAAAGGATTTACTCGTCTCTCCCTCCTAGTTCTATTCCCGATCTCCGCCAGAGATCATATCCCTAAGCTCGATATTAACTGTAACGCCCCCAAAATAGGTATACACAACACCCATTCCGAGTCGCCAAATACATGGTACAAAAAGCAAACTACAACTTCAATAATACAAATGTCGTGTGAAATACGACAATATATCTTAATGAGTTTAAAATATAATATTGTCTTTCTAGACAATATCCACATGCAAATAAATCCCCATCATAATTATTGATTCATTATTTTACAAAATGGTGAGGACTACTAAACAACTCTCTCTAGAACCTTCATTCCATACCCCGACTAGTACTCGCTACATTCTCGCCTCCCGAGAAGAAAAATGGAACAACAAGGAAAAGGGTGAGCTCAACTAGCCCAAGAAAGAATATTATGACTAAGATAATATACAACAAATTATCGTTAGTCTTCAACAGGAAAAATCGATAGAATACAATAGATAAACAAGTTTCAGATCAATATTCGCAGTGAAATAATAATTCATAGAAGAGTTACGTAGAGAATGAAATCTACTATAATCTATGAATTTAATGATCCATCATCAATATTTTATCCCCTGTAACATCAATCAATATACATCCGGAATCAAATATTCATCTTTGCACTATCAGCCAAAGATATTCATCGATTGGTCATATTCATTTAAACACTGCTCATCTTTGCACTATGTGCCAAAGATATTAATCAATCGGTCATGTTCATCTCAACACTGCTCATCTTTGCACTACTGAGCCAAAGATATTCTTCAAATCATTCATCTTTGACTACAAAGCCAAAGATATTCAATAATATCATCATTTAAGATCGAGGATGATGAAAAATATTTTTAAAGAAACGAATTCAGTGAAACAAAATGACAAGGATTAAGGATTAAGGATTCGTACTTGGTTTTATCCATGCCCAAAAATACCTCAAAAATAATCATAGTGGTGTAAAATTCAAGAATGATCAAAACATGGATACAATCAGAGTTAGTATCCAGAATAGATATTTTGGACAAAAAGAAGAAATTTTATTTTTTAATTGAATAGTGTCAGATATCGTGAATAAGGCCGTATACGTGAATAGTAACTCGACACCAAAAGATAGAAATTCCACAAAAACATCTTCACGCTTCATGAATAGTACTCGTGAATAAGAACTCGTGAATAAGAACTCGCTTAATAGTAACTTCGTGAATAGTAACTCATGAATAGTAACCCATGAATAGTAACCCCACATGAAAAAGTTCCAAATTTGATAAAACTTCAGATCAACATTTCAACATAATGATATTGAAGAAATAATATCATTACAAAAAATAATATCCCTTACCTCGAAAGATCAAGATTTTAAATTTAAACACCTGATATAAAGCTATGACTTGGACTTGCAGACCAGATAGCAATACTCAAAGTATACTCAAAATACTCACAAGAATACGCTCGATAATATAGAGAGAAAACTTGATTTCGGTGTGATTTTCAATTCTAACCCAAGCACCTATTTATAGGAAATTGCTTAGAACACCAAAGCGTAGAAAATTTAATATAATATATTATAATTTTTCCACAACTTCATACGCACACTAACAATCTGAATTCAGCCTTCTAACCACATGTTAAATGAGTTTCAAAAATGAAAAAACGTTTTTGTAATTAAAATATTTTAAACTTCCAAAAATCAATTATTTTAACTTCGTAACTTCAATAATTCATAATAAATAGCCCTTTCATCAGAAAATTCGAATCTCATGAGTTTTTATAGGAAATTCAATTCTCTACAACTTTGCAGAAGAAAGTTTTTCCAAATTCCAAATAGAAATTGACCGAAATCCACAAACGGGTGATTTTACAATTTATAATCAAATTTCTATTAATAATTGTGTCCGCCAACACACAAAACATGTGTTAAACATTTAATGCCACAAAAATACTCTTTCTCCTCATATACTCATATATCCCACATTCATTGTAAAAATATCACCGTTAATATATTATTAAAATAATATATTTAAATAAATTATTTTATCGAGAAAAAGATAAAATATTAATTTTCAACAATTGTCATTTTAAAATTTTCTCCATCTATATCCACATAAAATCAATATTTTCCTCATCATATAAATCAATAATTAATTATTCACAAATAATATTACGTAATCACAATATCGACAACTGTGTAGGTTCAGAAAGAGGGGCTTTCCAATAAGAATTTCTTCTTCTTTGCAATTGATTAGGTGACCAAACCTCTCCTTAGATGTAACTTTCTAGACATTGCCAATAATGTTATCTAATAATATTATTCAGATAATATGAATTATTGCTTCGATAATGAAAGATATTGTGTAATGACAATTATCAAACAACAAAGAATATAAAATATCAACGCAAAGAATTATTAACTCAATAAAATAATCGAATAAGTAATTATCGTAACCATTATTGAGTAGTGCCTTTCACGTAAGAATCAATAATTGGTGCAATACCGTGTCTTCTTGTTTCAACAACGCGTATTAGTGTGTTTTAACCACCGGTATTTTAACAAAGATAATTCAGAATAACTACTGCCTGTTATTTAAAAACAACTATATATTTGTCGCTTTCTTCATCCAATCACTTTCCGTTATGGGGCCCACACATGGTCAAGCTACTTCGTCATACGAATATTCCCCGACAAGCATTTAATATTCCACGACCAAACGAATATTCCCAAGACGATAATGAATATTTTATAACCACTTGCTTATTTTGAAATATTTGCATATTTAACCCTTAACTATCCACATTAATCAAATCAACCCTTACTATTTCAAAATAATAAATAAAGGAAATTCCTTTTTATTTAAAAATTTCTGGGTCTTACAAAATGCATTGAAACATCTTGGTTGTTACATGAGGAATAAGTCTACATTTTTGATAGATTTTAATAAGTGCATGTACGAATATGAAGATGAGGAGGAATTTGAGAGTAAATGGAAGAAAATGCTTGATGATTATAATTTAATGGAGAATAGTTGGTTGGCTCGCATATACAAAAAAAAAAAGAGAAATGGGCTAGGGCATATATGAAAAATTCATTCACATTGGGCATCCGAAGCACACAAATGTCTAAAAATTTAAACAGTGATTTGAAAGATTATTTGAAAAGCACTTTGAGCATCGGTGATTTTTTCAAATATTTTGATAGGGTGGTGGACCAAAAGAGAAATAAGGAGCTAGAGGCTGAGTTTAAAATGAGAGAAAATGTCCCTTCATTAGGTTTCTCCAAGTCTCCAATACTAAGACAATTATCAAAAAGGTACACTCCTAAATTTTTTCATCTATTTAAAGAGGAGTATGGTTGTGTTGATTCGTTTATAGTGAAGGATGACATATAAGACACTTATGCATATATTGTTTCTCTACATTGGAAAAAAGAGAAAGAATATAAGGTGTTTTGTAACACTAATAATGAAGTGGTGACTTGTAGTTGCAAAAAGTTTGAAACTGAAGGGATGTTGTGTTGTCATATATTGAGAGTATTTAGTCGGCTAAATGTGACAAAAATTCCAGAGAAATACATTTGTAATATACTTACAAGGGTTGTAAAGAGTCGGATTGTATTAGATGAAGAGAAGCCAAATGAAGAAGAAGATGCAAAATATTGGATTAGAAGAGTCCAATCACAACTTGTGACGCCCCCAAAATAGGTATATATCACCCATCTTGGGTTGCCAAATACATGGTACTGAAAACAAATACAAACTTAATTATACAACATGAGCTGAGAGTTTTTACACGAATATTGTCTTCTAGACATATCCAAACTCAAATAGAGTTCTCATTACATTTATTGTCACACTATTTTATAGAATAGTGAGGACTACTATAACACCATCTCAGACCATCACTTTGTTCCCCGACTAGTCCCGGCTACGTTCTCATTTCCTGAAGAGAACAATGAAAGCAAAAGGATGAGCTCAACTAGCCCAGTAAGAAATATTATAACTAAGATAATGCAGAATAAATTATCATTAGTCTTCAACAGTGTTAAACTGATAGAATATAATAGACAACAAGTTTTAGATCAACAACTGCAGCGGAACAAGCAATCCATTAGAAGAGTCAAGTAGAGCATGATATCTACTATCTTATATGATTTAAAAAGATTTTCATCAACTTTATCGCTGAGACCCGGCCTAATAAACAAACCACATCATCGAATCATCCATGCACCATGGCCAAGGATATTCATGTAATCATTAATGGTCATGACTATACCGAATAATCCATGGTTATAATCATACCAACAACTGTCCATCAATGAACTACAGTCCAATGAGGACTTTTACCATATCATTTGTAACATTACGGGTCATGATTATACCAAATGATCCCTGGTCATAATCATACCAATTAACAGTTCATCTATGCACGTAAGCCAAAGATGACTTTCATTACAATATAAGCATGAGGATGATGACAACGATGTAAGAATTCAATTAAAAGAAACAAAGGATAAATTTTTAAAGATTTATAATTTAATTTATCTAGAATTCAATAATAGTACCCCGTGAATATTACTTTATGAATAGTACCTCGTGAATAGTACCCATGAATAGTACTTTTGTGAATAGTACCTTATAAATGAATAGTACTCATGGACAGTACTCTGGCATGAAAAGCTTAAAATTTAACAAGAATGTGCAGAAAATATCCTTGTGAAACGATACTAGATGAAACACAAATTTCAAGGATATTTTACTAATTTCACAGAGTATAGAAGCAATACTTTAACAAGATGAGTATAGAATTCAAAATCTGAAACAAAATAATATTACTTACATACTACAGAGTATGGAAAAAAATATTAATTCAAGCGAATATTGAACAAAAATAACATCCCTTACAACTGTTGAACGAAAATAATATTCCAACGAATATTTAACGAAGATAATATTCCTACGAATATTGAACGAAGATAATATTCTTTATGAATATTAAACGAAATTAATATTCATACGAATACGAAAAATAATCTCTTCAAAATATGAAATAAATAATACCCCTTAGCTCAGAAGAAGACTCGATACTGGAATAGTGAAGTAGCAGACTTCTCTTCTTCTTTCTCTCTATAGCTTCTCTCTCTATAATTGCTCTTGTGAGTCTTAGTGAATTGGTGAGAATGAAGGAAGAATGAACTTCTATTTATAGGAAAATATAGTTTCGATAATTGCACGTTTTGGGGCTCAAAATATTACAGTATAATACCTTCATCTTTACTTTCATTTTTAATTTAGTCCTAAAAGTATTATCAAACTTGCACCACCTCCCCTAATAGTACATCATGTGAATCAATAGTACAATCATGTGACTCAATAGTTCTACACATTTCAAAAAAATAATTACAGTATAGTACCTTTATCTTTACCTTCATTTTTAATTTAGTCATGAAAGTATTATAAATCTTGCACCACCTCCCCTAATAGTACATGCATGTGAATCAATAGTACACACATATGAACAAATAGTTATAAGCATGTGAATTAATAGCAATTAATTGCTCATTTATCCGATTAATTACCCGATTGGTCAATATAACTTCCAGACATCAATTATTATCGAAATAAATGTCAATTTCCACTAACACTAATAATCCCAACACAATGGAACTATCAATTTCATCGTTAATCAACACGAACTTATTCATCATTAATATTATAACTCACAATATTTAACAATCGTGTCGCTCCGTGGAAGAGGGGCTTTTCGATAAGGATTTCTCCTTATTGGCGCGCAATTAGGTGACCAAACCTCTCCTCGACAGAACTTTCTAGACATTGTCAATATTACAAATAATAATATGAATAACTTTGTCGTCTCAATTATTGATTTAATAATAATAAATATTATGCAGATGATACTGTGACAATAATTGAATCAATAATATGAGAGATATTATGCAACAATTATTGTAGCAATAATTGAGTATAACTGATTGACTTCTTACGTAATCATCAATAATCAATACCGTGTGCTACTATGCAACCACGCGTAGTACTGTACTTTTACTACCGGGTAGTTCAACGGTAAAACTTTCGCCGTTATTTTTATAAAAAGATATTTCTGTCATTTTCCAACTACAAAAATACTTCCGTTGTTGGGATCACCCATGATTATGCCGTCGTATGAATATTCCCTGTTAAAACAAATATTCTCCAACCAATCGAATATTCCCCGACAACGAATATTATATAACCACTTGCTTACTTTGCAAAATTTTCAAATGTCACTCTTAACTTGAACCTTTATCAATTTAACCATTTACAAAATAACATTATAAGAAAATTGAATACTTTCATTTCATAAAATCTGGGGTCTTACAATCTCCCCTCCTTATAAAATTTCGCCCTCGAAATTTACGTGCCTGGTAGTTCCTAGAGATGAGAATACCTTGCTTTCTTTTCGGATTGTACCTTCCCGGTTATTTCCTATGTATCATGATTTTTCCATTGATCATCTCCTATATTTCAGATATCATTCTAGAATACATCTTCAAAACAAAGGCTAATTGACATGCCACATATTATCCATATACTCTGATCGACCAATTAAATACCAAATAAACTTAAGTAGGTTATACTAGCGAAGGAATTCCCCATCTCTCCCCTCCTAGTTCTTGTCTCACATCTCAGCCAGTAATTATATCCCTAAGCTCTGATACTAACTGTTACGCCCCCAAAATAGGTATACATCACCCATCTTGGGTAGTCAAATACATGGAACTGAAAACAAATACAAACTTAATTATACAAAATGAGCTGAGAGTTTTTACACGAATATTATCTTCTAGACAATATCCAAACTCAAATAGAGTCCTCATTACATTTATTGTCACACTATTTTATAGAATAGTGAGGACTACTATAACACCATCTCGGACCATCATTCCGTTCCCCGAATAGTCCCGGCTACGTTCTCATTTCCTTGAAGAGAACAATGAAAGCAAAAAAATGAGCTCAACTAGCCCAGTAAGAAATATTATGACTAAGATAATGCAGAATAAATTATCATTAGTCTTCAACAGTGTTAAACTGATAGAATATAATAGACAACAAATTTTAGATCAACAACTACAGCGGAACAAGCAATCCATTAGAAGAGTCAAGTAGTGCATGATATTTACTATCTTCTATGATTTAAAAAGATTTTCATCAACTTTATCGCTGAGACTCAGCTTAATAAATAAACCACATCATAGAATCATCCACTACTAGAAATTTGACTTATAACGACGAGATATAGCGACGGTCGGAACGGAATCATCGTAATAGGGTATCTATAGTGACGGTCATGGGCTGACCGTCGGTATATGGCTTTAAAGGTAGTTTATTTTGAGGGTCATAATCTGGCCATCACTATACAGCTTTTTTTTTCCGGCACGCACAAATCCCTCCCAGTTTTCCCGCAAATTAATATCAACATTTTCCCCCAAATCAAATTAACATCAGTTCTCTTCTCACTCACTCGATCAGCCCTCTCTCTTCTGGTTCTCGTTGCCCTCCTTGCCGCTCGTTACCCTTTCTCACTCGATCGCTTCTCATCTCTGCCCTTTGATTATTCACTCATCAGATTGGCCATCATGTGGGCGCACATCACATTTAGGGTTTCGGAGATCTGTTTTTGGACGATCAAGAGTCAGGCAACGCCAAATTTCTCTCATTCCTCGGCGGCGCTGCCTCCTCTATCGCCGCAGCTGCTGCCTCAGTCGTTATCAGACATGTGAGATGCAGGTAAACTTTAAATGTAACTGATCTTCTATGATTTAAACCGAACATAGAATTTTTAGAGTGAAGCCTATTAGATTGTACCGTTTAGTGATAGAAAGATGATTTATTGCCTCATATTTTTTTACAGAATTTGGTTAGGGTTTTGTAATAGATTAATCTGTATCCGGCAAGTGTAGTTCTATACTTTTTTAGAATGTAATAATTTCATAGTGATTCTCTTATTGATTTTTATTTTCCTAAAGTTGTGTTCTATCCTTTTTCTTAAAGTTATGTTCTATCTTTTTACAACGTGCTGGTAAATTTCTTCGGAATACAGGACAAGATATTGATGCAATTGCAAAGGAATATTCATCACTCTTTGAAGGGTTCATTTTGTAATTGCCTGTGCAGCAACATGTTGATTTGAAGTTCCTCATGTTTCGGCTTGACTTCACAGAATTCAACAGCCGTGCATCTTAGAGTAGGAAAAAAGCTGTCTAGTGGAGGACTTGGGTTCAAGTATTGATATTCTAACTGCTGATGTGTGTCCCAATTCATCAAATGCAGCCTGACAACCATGTCATGGCTATCTGACTCACGGACCCAAGTTGGAGCAATGAAGAAAAAAAGAACAAGTCCGACGATGAGGACCTAACGGCGGACGGAGAGGTATACAAGAAGACACTGAGATTGGTAGAGTGTTTGATGTTCGCTGTACTTGGTGGGTTAGCTTATATCCTCAGCAGTTCTCTTGCAATTGAGGTAATAGTATTACTACTAATATGCTTCATTGCCGAATTTTCTCAAATAGTTAGTGTGCTTGTTTGAATGTTGGTTCAAGACATAATATTTGTGTGATGAAATGTTGATTATATATTGATATCCATCATTTTTGAAATGGTTGATTACTTGATTTTGATTTAATTTCAAACGTCGATATTACTGCTCCAGTATAATTGTGTCTAGGAGCCTTAGCTTTTACTTTTTTTTTTAGAATTGATATTTCCAAAAAGTAAATTTTGATACTTATAACAAAAAAAGTGTTCAAAATAAAAAAATGAGTCTTTTTTTATTTTCATTTTCTCCCCCTCCTTTTCATATTTGAGTGTCACTTTGAATATTGTGCTATGCTAAGACGTTAAAATTTGAAACCACATGCCCAGGGGAAATATTTTAAATTTGTTTATGTTTTTCATATCATTCTTTAGCAAGTAAAGTGCAATTTTGGAGGGAAAAAGAAGTAATGAAAAATAATATCTAATTGACCTGTCAGCACCTCTTTATGCAATAACTATCATTTTGAAAATGATATTCCTTGGAAGATCAGAATATATATACCTATTGTTTGGGGGAGGTGGTGTTGCAAGTTCATAACCACTGAAGTTTTTATCAGCTTTCCATATTTCTAGTCTTTTCTTCCTTTCGTAGGCTGACGTTCAAGTAGAGCTTTGATACGGTTGTTGTGAAGTGGTATTGAACCTAGCTTTAGTTCATAGATTTGTCAATGCATTGATATGGCTGTTACGGTATTTTCATATTCTAAGATATGAGAAAGTTGTTTCAAATGAAATGCTTACACTATGAATATTTGACAGAATTACTTTGGCTGTTTCTTTGCCTTGCCAATAGTATTCTCCTCTATGAGATGGGATATAGCAGCTGGCAGAAAAACTATGGTTTGTTAATATCCATACCCAGTCATCAAAAACACATTAACGTTTTTGGTGTGTTACATGTATGTTTCCTAAGCATCGTATATTCTTCACATACTTGCAGGTGGCAACTGCTACACTATTGTTTGTCTTGTCTAGTCCATTAAAAGCTTTAACTTATCTGGTAAGCATGCTCTTTGGTCACACTAGCTATTACATATTGCCTATTCTTCGGCTTGCTTCCATTGATAAATCTCTGGTTTACTCTCCCGAGTGTTCCTCCTCTATCAATTTGAGGCTTTGAAAAGGTTTCATAATTCCTGTAATGGTTTAGGCTTTTTACTTAAATTTTATGTGGGACTCCTTCCTTGAATATGTGATATCTGTTATTGGAAAAAACATCTTGCCAGTCCCCCCCCCAAGACAAGTATGTCAGCATGTAATTATACAGGGTAACCTTTAAATTCAGTGTTGGACTTTGTTTGGTTGATAATGTTATTAGCTCATGTCAATAAATGGAAACATGAACAAGGTGCTTAGTCTTTGGAGGGTTAAAATACATAATTATCCTCTCGTCCTTTATAGCTCTATAGAGTGTTAATGTGCTATTGGCCTTTTCTAAAACAGCAGTTATAGTTGTTTTGTAGTTTATGTTTTCATGTTTAAATCCACACACGTACACATAGATGATGTGTATATATCATTATGTACGCTATAAATACGTATATGCATTTTATTCTTAATTTTTTCCAACATGGAGCTATACTCAGCTGGCTAATTGAACCCTTCTTCTTTGTCTCACTCAAACAGAGTTGAGATTATTGGAAAATATGGCTGCCTCAGCTTCTACCCAACCGCAGTTCATGACCAGCATGGGAAATGGGAATTCTTCTTCGAATGCACCGCTCATCGAGAATACTGATTCTAACCAGATTGTTGTACCTGATGTGAGTATGTTATTTTTAATTTACTGTATCATGCTATGTTGTTAAAACCCTTACATAAATGTGGTTTTTAAGCATAATGAGATATGGGTGAATTAATTCAACCCCAAATTATTCCAAGTGAGTCCTTTTGTTTTAATTGCTCAAGTATATTAAGATTTTTTTTGTTGTCGATTGTTTGAGGGTAACTATGACATATGTATATATTTTCTAATAATTATATAAAAGAAGAAGTGTCAAATATTTGAGCACACCCTAACCTAGTTTTTTTTGGTACTGAAAAAGTCAGTTCTGAAACCGGGCTGGATGATATTATGGGTTTGGCAAAAAGCTGAATTTGAATGATAATTGAATTTCACTGGCTTTTAAATGTTAAAATTATAGCCTACTGATCATTTGTGCTCAACTACTCTAGATTGTGTTTTTGAATCTGATGCAAGTATTAGTATGATATTAATGGATGATATTGCTTTCACCTGTTATTTCATGACAACTGCCTTGTCTTCATTATTTTTTAGTGAAACATAAGTGCCTTTTTCGGTTATACTTTTGTTGTTTCCTTGTTACCAATTATCATTCGTGCTTTGTACTTCTCTATGTTAATGTTTTGAGGATATATAGCTATGTTAATGTTTTGAGGATAAATAGTGAAGGGCTTTAGGTAAATTGGGGTTTAGGTAAATCTAATTGTAAAAGTGATTTTTTTATTACTTTGCCCATTAAATTCTTAAAATTATAATTGAATCTGCTAAATGGCATAAACTCCTGATATAGGAATATGATTCAGAGACTATTTGTGTTTGCAGCTGTAATTGTGATTTTTAAGAATTATATATAAATTTATATTTTCTTGGCCCTATATTTGGATAAGCTTGAATAGGCAATCTTCTCATCACCATTGCACCATTGCAGAATTTACAAATACTTCAAATGTACTTTTTGGTTAGGTAAGAAAGCATTCTTTTAGGATCAATTCTAATTAGGAGTCATTGTTTTTGTGTGGCAGCTTTAATAAAAAAAACATCTGATCTACACGGAAAGAATATATGGTGAGGAATCTGATTGGTATGGTTATGAGGTTTCTTGAATTTTGTAACAAGAAAATGCAAAGAAAAAAAAAACGGACAGATAAATTAAGGAAAATGATATTTCCAAATGCATGTCAAATGATATCTCCACATGAGTCTCTCTCACATGGAGATGAGACTCATTCACTATTCATATGAGAGGGATCATGTGGAAATATTAATTTTTTATGTGGAAATATCAATAGATTCCATTATTGGAGGCTATATAATAGTTGGTTCCACCGTTAAAGAGCTTTTCAGTTCAGATCTTGTAAAGTGAAGCCTACTAAAAATTAGGAAATGAGAATTTGGGTAGATATGTAAACTTTTGAGGGTGGTTCTTAGTGTTTCACAAACGAAGTATAAAATGACATAATCAATAGGCAATAATTTGAGTATATGCCTCTCAAACACTAGCATAAGGTGGGTGGGGTCGGGGAGAAAGATCGGAGCTTAATTTCTTCTACTTTCTTAAAACCATTCCCTTTTAAAAAATTCTTTGTTTCAAAATTGATGTTGGCCTAAGGAAAATGATTTTGATAACTTGATCTAATGTTAGATAGCAAACAACGAATGTAGTTTATAGTTCTATTTGTAGATTCTACCAAATATATGGTTAACATGCACTGATAAAATTGATAGGGATGTTATCCATAATGTTTAGGCATCAACGTATTAATTATTGTTCTTCATCCTTTTTATTGTATATGATTGTTATTTAATAATTTTTTCCGTCTCTAAACAACCAATCAAGAGAGCCAAAACCATTGAGTAGATATACTTTCACACAAAATTCTCGCTGATTGGTCATTGAGATACTTGTTAATGTGGGCATTCCTTGGGTTATTCTTGGTCATTCTGAAAGAAGAGCTCTTTTAAAAGAATCAAATGAAGTAATTCATTTTTAGCTATCCAATTATAACAATTATATATTCAATTATGACACTAATACTTCAGAATGCTCTACTTGATCGCTGATTGGGTTCACTATTTTTTTGTTTCAGTTGGAGATAAGGTTGCGTTTGCTCTTTCTCAGGGTCTGAAAGTTATTGCATGTGTTGCGGAGACTTTAGAGCAACGAGAGAATCAATATCTACTATGGAGGTTGTTGTTGCACAAACCAAGGCAATTGCAGGTGCACACATTCGGTACAAGTGATAGTGCAACATAAGAACTTAGCTCTTCTACATATCACTGAACTATTGTATTAGAAGGATGATGGTAAAAGTTAGTTTTGTATTTTGGTATAATAATATTCATCATATTTTAGGGGATGAATTATCTAACGATTATATTGTAATGTTGTATTTTGAATGATTTTAAATAATATATATAATATTTTTTTATGTTTTATTTTATATTGTATGTGTTTGTTGAATAAATGTGCATTATTATTATTATTATTTGAAATCTAAAAAGGCTATAGCGACGGTCATCGACCATAGCTATAGCGTTATAAAACACATGCCTATAGCGACGGTCGCCAACCGTAGTTATAGACACCTACAGCGACGGTCATGACCGTAGTAATAGCTTTCAGCGACCGTTGGTAAAGATCTAATACACGTTTTTGTCATGACCTATAGCGACGATCGACGACCGTCGCTATAGGCCAAAAGACCGTCGCTAAAAGCTTTACCTACAGCTTCTATGGCGACGGTCGGCAACCGTCGCTAAAATTTTTAGCGACGGTCTTTTAGCCTATAGCGACGGTCAGCGACCGTCGCTATAGGCCGATTTTCTAGTAGTGATCCCCTCACCACGACCAAGGATATTCATGTAATCATCAAAGGTCATGACTATACCGCATTATCCCTTGCTATAATCATACCAACAACTGTCCATCAATGAACTACAGGCCAATGAGGACTTTTACCACATCATTTGTAACATTACGGGTCATGATTATACCGAATGATCCCTTGTCATAATCATATCAATCAACAGTTCATCTATGCACGTAAGTCAAAGATGACTTTCATCACAATATAAGCATGAGGATGATGACAACGATATAAGAATTCAATTAAAATAAACAAAAGATAAATTTTTAAAGATTTATAATTTAATTTATCCAGAATTTAATAATGTTCAAATTGCCAACATGATACTACTTTGTGGAGTAAAATTCAAGAATGATATTGTATTAAAAATAATTTGGACCGAAAAGAAATCAATTTTTGTCATGAATAGTACTTTGGGTGAATAGTACCCGGGTGAATAGTACCCCATGAATAGTACTTCGGGAATAGTACCCCGTGAATATTACTTTATGAATAGTACCTCGTGAATAGTACCCATGAATAGTACTTTTGTGAATAGTACCGTATAAATGAATAGTACTCATGGGACAAAGACTGGCATGAAAAGCTTAAAATTTAACAAGAATGTGCGAAAATATCCTTGTGAAACGATACTAGATGAAACACAAATTTCAAGGATATTTTACTAATTTCACAGAGTATAAAGCAATACTTTAACAAGATGAGTATAGAATTCAAAATCAAAGCGGAATAATATTACTTACATACTACGTAGTATGGAAGAAAATATTATTTCAAGCTTAATATTGAACAAAAATAACATCCCTTACAACGGTTGAAGCTAAAATAATATTCCAAGCGAATATTTAATCGAAGATAATATTCCCTACGAATATTGAAGCGAAGATAATATTCTTTATGAATATTGAAGCTAAAATAATATTCATATGAATACGAAAATTAATATCTCTTCAGAATATGAAATATATAATACCCCTTACCTCAAAAGATGATTGGATACTGGAATAGTGAAGTAGCAGACTTCCCTTCTTTTTTCTCTCTATAGCTTCTCTCTCTATAATTGCTCTTGTGAGTCTTAGTGAATTGGTGAGAATGAAAGAAGAATGAACTTCTATTTATAGGAAAATATAGTTTCGATAATTGCACGTTTTGGGGCTCAAAATATTACAGTATAATACCTTCATCTTTTTCTTCATTTTTAATCTAGTCCTGCAAGTATTATCAAACTTGCACCACCACCTCTAATAGTATATCATGTGAATCAATAGTACAATCATGTGACTTAATAGTTCTATACATGTGAAAAAAATAATTACAGTATAGTACCTTTATCTATACCTTCATTTTTAATTTAGTCATGAAAGTATTATCAATCTTGCACCACCTCCCCTAATAGTGCATGCATGTGAATCAATAGTACACACATGTGAACAAGTAGTTATAAACATGTGAATTAATAGCAATTAATTGCTCATTTATCCGATTAATTACCCGATTGGTCAATATAACTTTCAAACATCAATTATTACCGAAATAAATGTTGATTTCCACTAACACTAATAATCCCAACACAATGGAACTATCAATTTCATCTTTAATCAACACGAACTTTTTCATCATTAATATTATAACTCACAATATTTAACAACCAAGTCGTTCCCAAAAAAGACAAGGCTTTCCGATAAGGATTTTTCCTTAATGGCGCGCAATTAGGTGACCAAATCTCTCCTCGACAGAACTTTTTAGACATCGTCAATATTGCAAATAATAATATGAATAACTTTATCATCTCAATTATTGATTTAATAATAATAAATATTATGCAGATGACACTGTGACAATAATTGAATCAATAATACGAGAGATATTATGCGTTAAATTATCGTAGCAATAATTGAGTATAACTCGAGTGAATTTTACGTAAGCATCAATAATCAATACCGTGTGCTATTATGCAACCACGCCAGACATCATTACTTTTACTAATAGGGTAGTTTAACAGTTTAACGGTAAAACTTTCGCCGTTATTTTTATAAAAATATATTTCTGTCGTTTTCCAACTACGACAATACTTCCGTTGTGGGGTTCCCCAATGATTATGCCATCGTACGAATATTCCCTGTTAAATCGAATATTTCCCGACACAACGAATATTATATAACCACTTGCTTACTTTGCAAAATTTTCAAATGTCACTCTTAATTTTAACCTTTTTCAATTTAACCATTTACTAAATAACATTATAAGAAAATTGAATACTTTCATTTCGTAATTTAAACTTTTATATATATGCTTGTACTTTACTTGATTGCTTTAGTTATGAATGATAGTTTCAACTTTTTTATTTCTCAAACTTGTAGGAGGATTGCTCGAGTCCACATATAACACACAATGTTCGTTTGCAAGAACCAATTTTTGATCTTAATCTGATGCCAATTCAAGAAGTGGCATGGAGCTAGATCATCCGTATTTCATCATTTTTGTTCGACAATAGCTTTAACTTTTTTGCCCAAGTTGCTGTTTTAATTTTTTTACTAGGTACATCGCGTGTTTTCCATTTTTTAAGTATCGTCGTGTGTTTGTTTGGACCTTCAAGTTTGGATGACCAAATGAGATTCAATCTAAATTCTATTAAAACATTTGGGAAAAAGTTGGATGTAAATATGTTAAAAGGTTAATAATATTTTTTTGTAATTTGTATATTTCATTTAGTTGAGATATTTTTGAATTGGATTTTTTGGTTTTGTTGCAAGTTTGTGTTGAGAAGGTGATTCAAGAAAACAAATACTTGAAGCAAGAAGTGAAAGGTTTATATGATGAAAACTTTAGATTGAAAAGGGAGGTGAGACTAATGAAGCAGCTAAAGATTTTTGTAGGAAAAAGCAATTTTTCACTAGCTGTTTATAATATTTTTATGGTTTGTGTATTTTGTTTGGTTAAGATATTTCTGATTTGGTGTCTTTGTTGCAGGATGAGAGGTTGGTTGGCAAACAGAAATTTGGTGGAAGAAGTGAAAGCTTTAAATCAAATTGGAGAGTGAAGCTGAATTATTTCATGTTTTTATTTGTAAATTTGTGAATGCCGTTTTTTAGAGTATCTGTGTAGTATGGAGTACTTTTGGAGAAATTAGGGATACAATCTTGATTTAGTTAAGGAAGACCATACTCCAAAACACTATTGAGCAGACATGCTATTGACATTCTTGTTTTAGTATGTTCACTTTATTTTATCTTATTATGTTGGTTCATGGCCTGATTTTCTCGACTAGTTTTAGTTGATGGGCTATCATAATGCATATACGTAAAAGATACTTATTCCCTCTGCTTAATAGGCATCTCAACTGACTTAGTTTGCATAAAAAAGTGCCTTGATTGTTGAGAGGTTGATACATGGAATTTTGGTACGAAAATGTTGTTTTAGATAGACAACAACATAGTGTTCAGGAAATAGTTTAGGTTTATGAACGAGGTTCAAGAGCGTCTCAAGTGTTTGGATATATAGCATGCATACCAGAAAGAGAGAGGGTCGGGGAGTTGCTGAATCAAAAGATAGAAAAGTTGGCTCAGAACTATGCCAGAAAACATTGTTTTACTTTCAAAAACATTTTACAAATGAATTCAACAAAAAGTAAAAATGCCATTAGAATATTTTTGATTCCATATTCTCTCTCTCTCATCCACACATAGAAAACATCATTCGTAGTTATCAAATTACAAAATGTGAATCAATGATTCACGCTACATCTACTACTCAACATATGTTAATGAGAGGCCCACAAACAAACAACAAAAGGTAAAAAATGCCAATGACTTTTTTCTCTACTGCTCATCCCATTCATCATTCTTGTAGGATATCAGAGTGTCAACTTTGTGTATCTGCATAAACAAACAAACAAAACTCGAGCAAGTTAACTACCATTACAGACAGATCTTTATTTAATTTTAGTACCTTAGTGTCAAAAGAGTGCAATTTCACCATTTTAAGATTTGCAATCAGTTTTAGATCACTCTCAAACCAAGTGAATGGAACTGCAACATCTTTATTAGTATATGCTAACACGTCAAATACGCCTGTCAATATACAAATATCATAGCTCAATAAAACTGTCAAAAACATGCATGTTAAAAACTAAGGGTAATGCTAAAAATCTCAATTTTTTTCTTTTTTTGGTTATACCCCTAGCATTATCCAAAAACTAATGATGAGACAATTAAACCATAGATCCAACACCAACTCTAACAAGTAAATAAACACATAATGATTATTAAACCATAGATCAACACCAACTCTAACAACTTTAATTAATGAATATATTTGCTCTTCTTACAAGTAAGGCTAAAATTGAATTTTTAATTTCCAAAGCTTCTCAAAATAAAATTAATAAACAAAATCCCAACTTGAATGCTTAAGAGGTACTTATTATGATAACACCTATAAATATGTGTAGTTTGTGTAATTCCATCTGATCTGAAAAAATATGAAGCCAAAAGAAACAAACAAAAAACAGCAAACAACTACATTACTGAAGCTCTACCATCTAGTATAACAGAAACTATGGTTTCACCAAATTTTTTTCAATAAATTCGGCAAAATATTATAAGCAAAATTAATTCAGCAGAGGCAATCGAAAAACAAATGACAGATGATTCATACCTTGAAATTCTATCTGAAACGAGAGTTAATCATAAATCTTCTTCTTAAAAAATTATTCTGAGAATGCGAATGCCAAAGCGAAAATATAGGGAGATCAGAGATGAATTAGAAATTGAAGAGGAAAGTAGATAGTAGTAGTATATTATGAGTTGAAGTTTGATGATGTGGAGGGAATTAGCATGATTAAAATAATCACAAAGTTTTTTCATCTATTTGTTGGGATGGAACTTTACAAGGTTCATCAAGGCATGGCAACTAGGCAATACTGGATATTATTTGTCTCATAATTGTTTGGATTTCTCATAATTTCTTTATCACTCTTTTCCCTTGACACACTGGAAATTCAAAGAATTGGAGAAGACCATTAAATCAAACAAAAATATTGAGAACACATTTAAAGGATAAAAATTGTACAGATTATTATATATATTACCCCTTCTCAACAACCTCGTTGTCAGTCTCAATACTGAAATTCCACCTCTCTAAAACCTCATTAGTGGCTTTACTCATTATCACAAGAACTACCCTTTGCAATTTCCCAGCTTCCAGCCATTCTTAAAAGAATCAAATTCAAACAAGTAAATAAAGAGGGAAATTAAACTGCACATATTACACATGAAAATATATGTAGTACTATATATAAATTAGGAAAAAATTAAAATAAATTATATAATACCGGAAAGCTGAGCATTTAGGTTCAAAATAAAACTCTTGACACCCTCATGTTGACTAAGTAGCAATGGAAGCCCATATTTCTTCTCCTTTGCAATACTTTCTTCTGGATAAACTCCTCGATTGTACATAATACTAGAAGTTTTCCTATTATAATTAAAATTTCTTAAACCCAAAAACAATCAAAATAATTTAATTTAATATCAACAATTCATAGGGCCTTCCTTACCTGTTCGCATCATAACTTGAAAGGGGTTCCCAAAATTAAAGAAAATTAATCAAGATTTCTTAAAATCGAACAACAATCACATAAGATCAAACAAGAAAAAGTGCTATAGAGACCAGAATAGAATGATGACATATATACCCAAAAATTCACCCGTAAGAAGGTTTGGGCTTGTTTAGGGCGACTGAAAATTGGGGTGAAATTTACCAGCGTGGGCGATGAAAAGGTCTGGGGCGAAGGCGGTGGTGGCTAAGGAGAGAGAACGAGCGACGGTGATGAGGTGGTGGTCGTGTTGGTGGAAATGAAATGGCGAGATGTTGAGGAAAGTGGGAGCAAAAGGCTGAGATGGTGAGATAATGAGGGTTAAATTGTGACCATCAGATCAGTTTTAAAAAATCTAATGGCCCAAATTTTGCACTGTACTAATGACCGGTACATTATGTACCGGTCCTCCCCTTATTCCGAGGACCAAAGGGGAGTTATGGTAGACAAGACAGTTGAGTTATTTTGATCCATTGGACTCGTTGAATGACTAGGATTAATTTCATGAAATTTCATGTTGGATCCATTGTTAAAATCCATGTGTTATAAAATACTCTCTCCGTTCCTTAATATAAGTCGTTTTAGAAAAATATTTTTGTTTCTAAATATAAGTCGTTTGAGAATTTTAAGTAAGCATTAATTGCTTAGTTTTTAATATTACCCCAAGTAATAAATATAATTTTGGTTCTCTCGTTATTTTTTGCCTAATAAATAACACTCTTTTTTCAATACAAAGATAATATAGACAATTGATAATATATTTAATACTTTATAATTATTTCCTTAAAACTTGTGCGTACAACTCTAAAACGACCTATATTAAGGAAAGGAGTGAGTAATTTGCTTAGATGAATTGAAATTATCTTTTGTATCTCTTTTTCGTTCTTCTTCTCCAAGTCTAACTGAAGATTGTAAAATCATCTTGCACCTGTTAACTAAACTAAATTGATTCTAGATTGTTCATGAATTAATTAAGTACATAAATATATAATGTCTAAGTACATGATACATGTACGTACATGAATGTATTTGAAAAGGTCTTGAAACATGTAATGATTAGATTCATGTACATATATTTGGTCATTATTAAAGTGGCTCTAAAAGTATCTTAGGAGTCCTATAAATAATCTTGTACTTGGATCATTTAGAACAAGTGAAATGAAAATAAGTTGAATCAAATATTTTAAGGTTTAAACAATATTATTCCTCACTTCTCTATAATTTATCCTCTTTCACATATTTCCAACCCCCCGTCACTAAACGAACTATATGTTCAATTATACATGTTAGCTTGATATACATTGTCGAGCCTTACTGTGACGCCCCCAAAATAGGTATACATCACCTATTCTGAGTCGCCAAATACATGATACAGAATACAAATACAATCAGAATATATTATATGAAAGTATGAGTTTTAATACAAATATTGTCTTCTGCATAAAGATTCAAACTCAAAATAAGTTCTCAATACATTTATTATCACACTATTTCATAGAATAGTGAGGACTACTAATGCATTATCATCGGGACCGCACACTCCGTTCCCCGACTAGTCCCTCGCCACGCTCTCATTTCTCAAGAGAACAATGAAAGCAAAAGGGTGAGCTCAACTAGCCCAAGAAGAAATATTATGGCTAAGATAATGCAGAATAAATTATCGTTAGCCTTCAACGATCTTAAATCGATACAATATAACAAACATCAAGTTTAACTCATAGAATGAACAAGCAATCCATTAGAAGAGTCAAGAGAGAATAAAATCTACTATCTTCATGATTTAAAAGGTTTTCATCACTTTTATCGTTGAGACTCAACTTATTAAATAAACCATGTCATCCCCGCACTACTACCAAGGATATTCATTAAGATCACGACCACAAATTATCCATGCATTACGGGCGAGGATATTCGTGTTTTCATCAATGGTCATGATCATGCCAACAACTGTCTGTCTATCAATGTACTACAGCCAATGAGGACTTTTACCACATCATTTGTAACATTACGGCCACGACTATATCCGAATAATCCTCGGTCATAATCATACCAAGTCCATCTACGCACTACAGCCATGGATGACTTTCAACATAATATAAACATGAGGATGATGACAATGACATAATAATTCAATAAAACAAGTTCAAGAATTAAATTTTAAAGATTTATAAGTTAATTTATCCCCGAACTCAAAAACGCCCAAATTGTCAACATGATCTTTGTTTTGTGGAGTAAAATTCAAGAATGCTCGTAAGAATATTTCCATGAAAAGAGATCTTTGGATGAAGCTTTAAATATCAGGATATTCTACTAATTTCATGGAGTATAGAAGCCAAAACTTTAACCAACCGAGTATAATAGAATATATGAACCTACAAATGGATTTTCGTCGCCGCCATGCAGAATCCACGTGAGCATGATCATTTCCACAATTTAATAAGGAATGAATACAAAGGATCATTCACCGTGCATGTGGTAATCCACATAGACAAAAGTTATTCCAATGTAATAATAAAGAATGGAATAATGAAGAATTCACCATGCATGCGATGTAATCGCAGATGCAGACATGAGTTATTTCAACTAATTATAAAGAATGGAACGTGTCATGCGAAATCCGCATGTATGTAATATTCCAACAGAATAATAAAGAATGGAATAACAACAAAATTCACGGGCATGCGATAAGCATGCGCAGCATGGGTTATTCCAATGTAATAATAAATAATGGAACTGAGTCACGCAGAATCCGCAAAGACACGTGATATTTCAATGTAATAATAAAGAATGGAACCTGTGTCATGCGTAATCCGCATGCATGTGATATTCCAAATGAATAATAAAGAATGTAATAACAATGAAATTTACAAGCATGTGATGTAATCGCATGCATAAAGTTATTCCCAGCAGAATAATAAAGAATGGAACCAGTCACGCGAAATCCACACGAACATGTGATATTCCAACAAAATAATAAAGAATGGAATAAAACAGAATTCACGTGCATGCGATAGTAATCGCATGCATAAAGTTATTCCAATGTAATAATAAATAATAGAACCGTGTCACGTGAATCCGATAGGCGGATATTCCAACAAAATAATAAAGAATGGAATAACAATGAAATTCACCGAGGCATGCGATAGAATCGCATGCATAAAAGTTATTCCAATGTAATAATAAATAATAGAACCGAATTACGCCAGTAATACGCATGAGATAGGATATTTCAATGTAATAATAAAGAATTAAATAATGTAAGAATTTCACCATGTATGCGCAGACTTCATATGTATACGTTATTCCAACATAATAATAAATAGTGGAATCAGTCATGCGTAATATGCATGCATGGGATATTCCAAATGAATAATAAAGAATGGAATAATGTAAGAATTTCACCATATATACGGTGCAGATTATATGTATAAAGTTATTCCAACATAATAATAAGGAATGGAATAACAATAGCACTCTTCATGAAAATGAAAGAAATAATACCCCTTACCTCAAAAGAAGACTGGATACTGAAATAGTTAGGTAGCTGACTTCTCTTCTTCTTTCTCTCTATAATTTCTCTCTATAATAATTGCTCTATAGCTTTAGTGAATCGGTGAGAAATGAAGGAAGAATGAGCTTCTATTTATAGGAAAATATAGTTTCTATAATTGCACGTTTTGGGGATCGAAATATTACAGTATAATACCTTCCTCTTTTTCTTCATTTTTAATTTAGTCTTGCAAGTATTATCAAACTTGCACCACCTCCCCTAATAGTAAATAATGTGAATCAATAGTTTAATCATGTGAATCAATAGTTATAATCATGTGAAAATATGAATTACAGTATAGTACTTCTATCTATACTTCCATTTTTAACTTAGTCATGCAAGTATTATCAATCTTGCACCAACTCCCCTAATAGTACAAGAATGTGATTCAATAGTACACACATGTGAACAAATAGTTATATAAGCATGTGAATTAGTAGCAATTAATTGCTCATTTATCTGATTAATTACCCAATTTATCAATATAACCCCCAGACATCAATTATCATCGGAATAAATGTCGATTTTCACTAACACTAATAATTCCAACACAATGGAACTATCAATTTTATCTTTAATCAACACAATCTTATTCATCATTAATATTATAATTCATAATATTTAACAACCAGGTCGTTCCCAAGAAAAGGGGACTTTCCAATAAGGATTTCTCCCTATTGGCGCGCAATTAGGTGACTAAACCTCTCCTTGACAGAACTTCTAGACATTGTAAATATTGAAATTTAATAATATGAATAACTTTGTCGTCTCAATTATTGATTTAATAATATATCATATTATCAGAGTCGGTCCTGGGTTTTGTAAGGCCCATGGCAAAAAAATTTAAGTGTGCCCCTTTATATAAATTAAACAAAAAAATAAATAAATTATCAACTAATTAATTTTATTAAAATTATAAGAATTTACAAAAGATAAGTAAGAACACTTTGGGGCCTCGTTAAAAATTTTGTTTTGGGAAAATCTAATGGGACAAAACCCCAAACAAAGAAAAAAGAGTACCCCGAATTGTAAACATTGTATTAAAAACGAAGAACAAGAATTTCAGCCAAGTTTTCTGTTGAATTAAATAATAAATAAGAAAAGCTAACAAAAATATATATTACAATTTACAAAATTTATATACAGTAAAACCCCTATTTAAGAATACTCTATATAAGAATAACCTCTACAATATTATAAAAAAATTTGGTCCCAATTTGGGCCAGTTATAAATAAAAATAACCTCTAAATTATAATATGTTATAGACTTTTTAAGTCCCATATATCGGAGAAACTATACCTCTATATAGTAATAATATATATATATATATATATATATGAGAGACAATATTAATTTTAAAAGACTACATTTTCTATAAAAGACTACATTTCATATAAAGAACTATATTTTCCTATAAAAAACTACATTTCCTTTAAAGGATCACATTTTCCTATAAAAGACTACATTTCCTATAAAAGACCACATTTTCCTGTAAAAAACTATATTTCCTATAAAAAAACTACATTTTCCTAATTTGAAAATCTAAATAATTTATGTTTTCTTTAATTTTTGTTATAAAATCTATATTTTTGTTAAAGTGGATATTTTTGGGTGTTCGAAAAATATTTTGTACCAATACCTCTATTTAGTAAATAGAGGTTTTACTGTATCTAGATTCTATATGTATCTTAAAAAATTACCTTCAAAGAAAGGTACTGGTCTAGCTGATGGATGATTTATTTTCCAGCTTTGTTGGAGAAAAGGAGAATCATCGAAAAAAAAATTACTTGCGTTGCGTTATGAACTGAGAGGGTCGAAAAGTTTTCCTTCTTTTGTGGCTAAGAGTCTATTTTGATTCTTCATATTTATTGATTTGTTTTATATTATATTTTATAATTATTTTATAATTTTTTTATACACACATATATATAATTTTTAAAAAAAATTGGGGCCTCCTCACTTTGGGGCCTGGCAACAATTTTACTGGTTGACTGGCCAGGTTTCACTCTGATATTATGCAGATGATCTTTGTGACAATAATCGAATCAATAATACGAGAAATATGATGCAAAGAATTATCGTAGTAATAATTGAGTATAACCGAGTGACTTTTACGTAAACATCAATAATCAATACCGGTGTGCTACTTGCAACCACGCCAGATCATCGCATTTTTTTACTAAGGGTAGTTCAACAGCTTTTTAACGAAGAACACTTTTCGGCCAAGTTATTTTTATAAAAGATAATTACGCTGCTTTTCTTACTACGACAATACTTTCGTTGTGGGGTCCACCAATGATTGTGCCATCGTACGGATATTCCCCGACAAAAAGAATATTATATAACAACTTGCTTACTTTACAAAATTTATAAATATTACCCACAACTATAACATTATATCAAATCCACACCATAATATTAAAAAAAATATTTCAAGAAATTTAAATTTTTATTCATAAAATTTGGGGTCTCACACTTACATCTAATTGCTTAAGCTTTTAAATGAGTTGTTTACTTAACATGGTATTAGTGCTCTAGTTGTGCAAGGTTTTTGGGTTCAAATCATCCCGGCCACACATTTGTCTTTATATTAATTTAATAGTGCAAATGCACTTTAATTTCTTCTTTCTTTATAAAAAGTTGCATTTGAGGGGGAGTGTTAGCATGATATATATTGTTGAGCCCTCCTCCATATTCTAACAACTTAAACTTTTAGATGAGTTAGTTACTTAACAATACACATGCAAATGTCTTCTTTAGAATATAAGCACGAGCAAGTATTTCTAGAAGACTAAGTTTACTAATATTCTGAAAACTCTGAAATATTTCTAGAAGATCAAATATTTTATATGAAGTCTAATTTAAAATTTAAAACACGCGATTAATTAAATTATTCTATCCATGGAACCATGGCCAATGAAAGCTCATAAATTAGTAACATCTCACCAGCTAGCTATGCTGTATATATGTATATATAGTATATACTAGAATCAATCGAACTCATACCTATTAGTACGAGCTCAAGAATGTCCTCACAAAAGATCACTGCCTTAGATTTTCCTGTACTTGAACCTAGCTATAAGAAATCATCTTGTAGAGTTGTAGATAATTCTAGCATTTTGGAATTTTCTCCAACAATGAGTTCCAGCAATATTGCACCTGTTTCTGTTTCTAGTTATACAATGAGCATTGATAGTTTCTTTTCCACAGAAAATAGTGTACAACGGCCACAAAATGTAGAATACTCATTTGAAAGGGTTGCAATGTTGGTGTACGATGAAACAAAAAAGACGGTGGAGGCGCGTGCATCTCAACCGCCGACGGAATGGAAACGATATAGAGGTATAAGGCGACGTCCGTGGGGAAAGTTTGCCGCGGAGATAAGGGACCCTGCTCAGAAAGGAAGAAGAATATGGTTGGGGACCTTTGATAAGCCGGAGGATGCAGCATTAGCTTATGATAAAGCCGCTTTTAAGTTTCGTGGCTCGCGAGCAAAAGTTAATTTTCCAAATCTGTTGGGCTCTAGCAGAGCCATTCCTTAAACTTAATGAAATGGAACGGACTACGGAATGAAATGAGAATAGGAATGACTGCCTCATTTCATTCCACTCCAAGTCATTGGCGAAGCAACATATCGCCCACCCTGGAAATAAATAAAATTACTTCATTATACTTTGTATTATATTATAGTACTGCTAAATTAATTTCCAAACTTATCATTACATTACCTTACCCATACTTTTCTTATCATTCCATTATACTTTCACATGTTTTCAATTTGTAATTATTTTATATCCTGTATTGCATCCGCTTAAACATCAAAATTAATGTTAATTTTTTTTATTATTCATGTAATTGATTCAGTACATATGGATTATTTATAGGGCTATAATCCTTCAAAGTTCCACTCATTTTGAAATTGAGCCCTTAAAGTACCAATACTCCATATATGAACTCCCAAATACTGTTATGGTAAGTTACCGAGCCGGCCTAATTCTTGTCGGAAAGAGTTGTCACTAGATCATTTTCGAGTAAAAACTTATCGGATTACCAATTTGAGTCCATTATGCTTACTCTTTTCTTTTCTTTTTTTCCCATTTTTATGTGATAAAACACTAGCATGCTTGAAACACTAGATATTGAATAATTGTCAATAATTAAATCACTAGCATGCTTGAAACATAATAACTCGAGTTTAAATTAGGAAACTTGCCTTGTCCGTCGATTACTACTACGCAAACTAATTTAATCTCTTATGAAAGACCTATCATTAATAAAATTGCTCTTTCAATCAGCATATCATATCATACCTCATAATACTACTACTTTAATAAATTAGATAACATTTAGTCACATAATCAAACATTAGATATCCTTTTAAACCATCAATAATATATATTATCGTCCTTTGATAATATTACTATCACCTAATCATTATCTCAAAACTTCCGTCTCATATTAGTAAGCACTTAATAATATCTTATTCACTTCTTAATATTATTAACTATTTAATAATATCTTTTGTCCCTTACTTAATATTATTAATCATTTAATAATATTCTAATCATGCTTTAATATTATTAATCATTTAATAATATTCAAATCATTTAATAATCGTACTTTAATATTATTAATCATTTAATAATATTCAAATCATTTACTAATATTTTAATCATTTAGTAATATTATTAATCATTTAATAATATTTTAATCATTTATAAATATTATTAATACTTTAATAATATTTAAATCATTATCTAATATTATTAATCATTTAATAATATTTTAAATTAACTTCTAATATTATTAATTATTTAATAATATTTAAAATCAATTACTAATATTGTTAATCATTTAATAATATTTTAATCTAATATTTAGTAATATTTTAATCTAATATTTAATAATATTTTAATCTAATGTTATGAATCATTTAATAATATTTTAATCATTTATTAAACTCATAAACAATTTATTTTAATTCTTTACCCTTTACTAATTCATTTTTAGCAACTATAAAATGTCATAAATATAAAATTTTATTTGAAATGACCAAAGTACCCTCCAAAATCTGATTACATCATATAACTTATTATTCTCATTTATTAATAACTCAAACATTTAAATGAAAAATACCAAAACATCTCTAAAAAATTTCTTTTCTGGAAATCATCAGAATATGATATCCTCATGAACATATATTTTTTTCTGGAATTTTTCAGTTTCATTTACTATTTTTAAATTGTCCAAAACAGTCGGATCTTCAAACATTTTTAATAAATTATTCCTTTATCCCCAAATTACGAAAATTTCAGGGCATACTCCTGTTACGTACATCTACTTCCAGTAAAAAGTTTACAATTGTTGGAGTTACACACAAAGAGTTATTCCCTTTTACTTTTAAAATAGTCTTTTTTTTTTGTAAAACTCATAACTTTCATTCTACACATCCATAAATCACCATCTTTAGACTAAACCTTTTTAACTCATCATACTAACCTACCAAATTTTCTCAGAATTTTTAGAGTAAAGAAAACAGACAAAACTGTCCCTAGATCAAACTGGCCTGGAACAGTTTTTTCCCTCTTTTTGTTTCACCTAGACAGTTTGTACTAAAACATTTGCCATTTCTTGTGTAGTTAACATTTTTGAGTGCTACCAACTTGAGTTTAAAATCTAACTTATATATCTAGCACCCCTCTTTGACGGATCACAAAAAAGATGTGTAGATTTCAAATGGTACTCATTTAAAGTAGACAAAAGCTAGAGTTTTCTAAGTATAAAAACTGTTTTGGTTTTTCTTTCTTTGATCAAACTTTGTTTAACACAAAAAAATGATTAGATCTACACATAAAACACTATAAAACATGTAGATCTAAGGTTCTTGAGTTCAAGATCATAGCTTGATATTTCATCAAAACAAACACAATAAATGGAATAAACTAAGTTAGGATTTATACCTTGATCTTCTGAGTTATTCTTCTTCTCATACCAAAACAATTAAGGGAACTTGGGTAGCATGGAATATCAAACTCTCTCCCCTTTCTTCTTTTCAATTATGGACCCTCTCTCTCTCTCTATATATATCTCTTTCTATTTTTCTTTTTGTTCTTAGCTTTCTCTCTCATATCTCTTGAAATCCATTTAGTCTTTGAGGTAGCTTGCAAATCTAGTAAAATGATTTAATCACATGCATTAAAATGCTCCCTCCTTGCCCGAGTACAATGTACCAAATATTCTCCAATATCTTGTATCTTGTTTGCAAATCTAGTTTTAGTGATTTTGATTTAATGAAGCTACTAAGCTAGGGGGACACATGACTTGGAGTAAAAAAGACAAAATAAACATGTGCTTTCTTTCTATAAGGTCGGGTGAAGCCCCCTCTTTTACCCCAATTTTAATTTATTTTTGTTGCCAAATTTGGATTATTTAACTTCTAGTAAGTTCAATGAGAATTGGGCCAAAGCTTGGGCTTCCAATTAAATTGTTTGGGCTCTTTAATTAATTTGTCTGGGCCATGTAAAATGGCATAGTTTAATACATAAATTTTATCTTACTCTAATTATTTCTATTCCTCTCATTTTGAAATTTTAGTAATTACTAACATAAATTTAATTATATAACCCAATTATGTTTTCTTTAATTAGGTTAGTATAAATAATTAGTTGAGACATATAAAATAAATCTCTTAAGTTAATTTACTAATATGTAATTTAACTACTAGTATTCTTTAATTACTATAACCCTTTAGGTTATTTAATTTCCATTCCTAATATATAATATTAGGTTACAAGGCTTTATTTTTAATTCTCTTTATATAATAAATAAATATATATACATATTCACAATATATATTTATGTAATCACATATATACTTCACATGAGTCATAATGTATTTATATATCATCATTGATAAATAATTATTAAATTTATTTATTAGGCTAGATATTTAATTCAATGTCTTATTAAAAATTTTTAATACGGTTTGCTATATTCAATAAGTCTTTTTCAAATGGCTTGACATAATGGACTATATTAATCCAACTTTTCAATATCGTTTGTCATAATCTTAAATTTAAATACCATATTAATAACTTGTGTTATTTTTACAAGTTTTTATAATATCGAGGCTTGCTTCATATGGTTTGCCATATACGTGAATTCGGCTTGCCATATTCTTAAGCCCTTTTTGGACTTTTATTAATTTCTAACAATTGACTACAAGGTTAGGCTTAATTACTTAATTACCACCATAATACCTAGCTTATCTCTTCCCAATTTAATATTTTTTGGGTTCCATTACCATTCAAGGCTTAATTTTCACAAACTTCTATAATTAAGTTTTTCATTTATTCTTGTATGATTAATTTTAATTAATCAATTTTCTTATTTTGCTAGGAAAAAAATAGCACATTGTTAAGTATATATGTTCATACATACACATATACATATTTTCTTTACCCTTATAATATATCTTCATTTGAAATTTATTTCCTTAATAAATTTTCACATATATCCTTATATAATCTCTTTCATTAATTCTTGTAAATTTAAAGGTATCATAATACCTTATTCTTAATATACCTCCATATAAATCCATTCTAAGGTTTGAAATTTTCGTAACCCATATTTCCTCACTTTTATTTTTCATCTTCTCATTTATTATTCTTCAACATTTCTATCATTCATATTAACTCTCTTTACAATGCTTAAAAATTCAAATCATATAGGTTCTTTAAAAAATTTTAATAAGTCATCTATTTTCAATCTAGGTTTTACTCTTTAACCTTTATTTAATCATTCAAGATTTTATTTATAAATCTTATAAATTTTCGGGTTATCACATATTAATTTATTATTATTACGCCTAATTATTTCTAAAATAATATTTCTCTTTCATGGAGACCATTTAGGTTCAATATTATACCCGTAGTAGAATAAATAAATCTAAACCATTCTAAATATTATTTATAATGAATTAAAATATTTTTAATTCAAATATAAATAAATATATACATCATGAGTGACACCTCTTAGTATATCATGACTATCTGGATAATATGAATAATCAATGTTTAATCACAAAGAACATATTTAGTAAATAGTTACTGTACAATTCAATCATTCTACCATACAATGTCTCAATTAAATATAAAATATGAAATTTTTGTCAAGTTTTATTTATTTGATCTTATGCATTTTAATTCTAAAATATGCAACTCAAGTTAATGTAAATTAGAAATTCCTTTCTAATTTCATTCAACCTTGGCCAATGATTTTTGAGTTGTCACTTATCGAATCACATAGGACATTATCTCCCTTTACTGAAAGTGGTAGATCCATTGTTAATAATTCACCTACATCCATGTACACATTGTTATATCTGAACATAACCTTTTATATACCCTATCTTAAGGAATATGATAAAGTATAACTCTGAATATACAAGTTACTATGATGATCTCAAATTCAAGGATGATGATCATTTGTACTACTATTATTATAGGAACTCCTATTGATATGCAAGTAAAACTCCATTAGGTGTTCCTTTAAGCTAGTCACGTTCAGTGAACTTATTATCCAATAAGCACCTGCATACTTACTTTAGTGTCTCCACACAAATGATTATATATGAGATCAATAGTCCTCTTCTAAATAGCAAGCATGGTATGTACTAATCTATACGTATTCACTAACCAAATATTAGTGATCCTATGATTATAAAGGAACATTCTAGTTTTAAGCTATCTAGATTTTAGATCTCATTAGTATGAATTCGTCATATTCTAAAAGTATTACTCCAAAACTATAGGTTTATCAAAATTAATTTTAACAATTAAACATGGATAAATAAATGTCTTTAAATAAATAAATTTTTTATTAATAAACAAATAAGATTACAAATTAAATTATATATTATATCAAATGTAATTGGTTTGAGGGCATACTAATTTCAGTTGGAACTTGGGAGAATTCTCTAGATTTCGTTGACTTTTGTCCAACTTATTTTGCTTGCTTACTTGATATATATATATATATATATATATATATATATATATATATATATTATAGATGACACACATGTATATTGCGTATGTATACGCATGTATTTATACTTGTAATCTTTGTATATATGAACAAATGTAAATTATGTATGCATGCTTGCATTATATTTAGTATTGTAACTTGATTTTTTAAAGTGTTACATTTTCTAGTTACTTTCCTTTTATAAATCTCACTCCATTATTATATATATTTATATACATTTTACACATATATTTTACAATAATCAAGAATTATAATTTAGACTTTAATAATGATTGCATTTATAATCATAAAATTTATTACAATGGTTTTTGTAATATTATATTCTCCCCCTATAAGGATTTCGTACCCGGAATTATCAGTACTTGCTCAAAAATATGTGGGTAATTTTACTTTGTTTTATCCTCTAAGTCCACGTAACTTCTTCCATAGAGTGAATTCTCCATATTATCTTCACCGAATGTACTACTTTGTTTCTTATTACTCTTTTCTATCCGCTATTTGAACTGGGACTTCATCATAGCTTAAGTCTTTCTCGACTTGTATTGGCTTGAATCTATCACATGTTTATAATCTGGTTTATAGGGACGTAAAACAGAAATGTGAAACATATTATGTATGTGTTCCAGTTCTTAGGTAATGCTATTTCATAAGCTACTTAGCTTACTTTTCTAAGTACCTCAAATGGTATTATAAATTGAGGACTAAGTTTCCCCTTCTTTCTGAATCGTGTTTTTCCTTTCCATGGGAATACATTAAGAAATACATAACCACCCACGTCGAATTATCGAGCTTGACGCTTTTGGTCTGCGTTCTTCTTCTGACAATTTTGAGCTGCTATGAGTCTTCCTCGTATGATTTTGACAATATATCGCGTTTGTTGTACCAATTCTAGTCCGAGTAGTTGTCGTTCTCCAACCTTTTTTCAGCATAGTGGAGTTCTGCATCTTCTTAAGTATAATGCTTCACTGCCCTTGAAGTCCATGACACAAGCCCTAACCATGTCTTCCAAGGTTTGAATTGTTCCCTCATTCTGTCCATCCGTTTGAGGATGGTACACAATATTTAACTTGATTTGAGCTCCTATTTGCTCTTGGAGACTCTTCCAAATTTTTGATGTAAAGTGCGAGTTTTGATCTGACACAGTCGATACCAGAACTTCATGTCGAGAGACAATTTCCTTAATGTAAAGTTTTGTTAACTGCTCTAAATTAAATTTTATTTTTATCGGCAAGAAATGGACAAATTAATTTATCAATCGATCTACGATCACCCATATAGCATCAAAACTCACAGCTTATCTGTTACATACATTTGTATTAAAACTCACAGCTTATCTGTTGTCGTACTCTGTACGACAGTTCAACAGTTGTATAAATGAAGTTTGTATTTGATTTTTATAGTGTGATATCTGGCGACTCAGAATGGGTCGTGTGGACCTATTTTGGGGGCGTCACAATATCATTGATTTGTCTTGGGGTTACTGCGAAGCCCTAGAGGTCATGATTCTATCTTTGTTGTAATGAACCATTTTTCTAATATGACACAATTTGTAAGACCCCGAAATTTATGAAATAAAAGTATTCAATTTTTCTTATAATTACTATTCAGTAAATGGTTAAATTGATAAAAGTTAAAGTTAAGGGTGATATATGAATTTTTTTCTAAATACACAAGTGGTTATAAAATATTCATTGTTGTGGGGAATATTCGTTTGGTGGTGGAATATTCTTTCCGCTTGGGAATATTAAATGCGATTACGTATGACCATTTGTGGGCCCCATAACAAACCATCGGATGAAGAAAACGACAAAATTAAGTTTTTATAAATAACGACGTAATCGTTATGAATTAACACCGTTGGAATACCCGATTGGATAAAATACAACAATACGCGTGGTTGCACAAGAACATTACCAGGTATTACAAGATTGTTAAATTATTGACCCTTACGTAAGAAGGCACTACTAATAATTGTTACGATAATTCTCGCTCAATATTTTATTTTATTGATTCAATAATTCTTTGTGTTGATATTTTATATTATTGTTGTTTCAATAATTGACATCGCACAAGATTTCCCATTATCGGATCAATAATTCATATTATTTGAATAATATTATTAGATAGCATTATTGGCAATGTCTAGAAAGTTCATCAAGGAGAGGTTTGGTCACCTAATGCATGGCGTCAAGAAGGAGAAATTCTTATTCGAAAGCCCCTCTTTCCCGGGGGAACTTTGGTCATCATAAATGTGATTCTCGTAATATTATTTGTGAATAATTAATTATTGATTCATATGATAAGAAAATATTTATTTGATGTGGATATAAATGATGGATTTATTTATGTGGTTATAAGTGAAGGAATTAATGATGAGGTGTTTTATCAGTATTTGTCGAAATGGAGAACAAAATATGGGATTTTCAGAAAAAATTAGTTTATTACTTGATTTTGTAAAATCCATAACTCTTTGTGTATAATGAGTTAAGAGATGAGCCATATATCAAAAGAAAGCCCTAGAAGTAAGCTAATCAGAAATTTGAATCACCCAAAAATTCTTTTGTAGATATTTCGTGGTGAAATTTTGAATGAAATCGGTCAGAAGGACTAATAGTCAAAAAAATCGTTGTTCTTCAAACTATATATTGCGTGAGTTATAAATTTTGATCCATTGTTGGATCGTTGTAATTTTTGGATATGTTATACATGTATAAGTTGAGTATATGTCCACAAATTTTGAGCGGTTAAAAATGAACGTATGATTTGTTATGAATTTTAAGAGGTAATCGATCTGTAAATTAGGTTATAAATGATTTTGGTGGAAAATTCTAGAATTGAGTGGGCCCCACTTGTGGTTGGTGAAGAAATGTGCTGAATTTTATTTCAAATGTGGTGGGTGGGAATAGTAGCAGGTAAAGCCATCAGGTTGCAGGTCAAGTCTGCTAAAATTTTCCTATAAATAGAGGGCTAAGTTAAAATTGAAAATCACACCAGAAACATAAATTTTCTCTCTTTTTCTCTCTAGATTATTGAGTGTATTTTGTGAGTATTTAGATACTTGGTGAGTTGATATTCATCAGTGCAAGTTTTCTTCAGCGTCATATCCGATATCCAGTCAGAAGTGCTACTCTTTCGAGGTAAGGGATGTTATTTTCTTCTCAGATGATATTATTTCTTCAATATCATTATGCTGAAATATTGGTTGGAACTTTTATCAAATTTGGAACTTTTTCATGTCGGGGTTACTATTCATGAGTTACTATTCACGAGTTACTATTCATGAGTTACTATTCACGAGTTACTATTCATGAGTACTATTCATGAAGCGTGAAGATGTTTTTTTTGTGAAATTTCTATCTTTTTGGTGTCTGAGTTACTATTCACGATACTCGGCCTTTATTCACGATATCTGACTATTCATTCACATTTAAGACTATTCATTCAAGAAAAATGAAAATTTTTCTTTTCGTCTAAAATATCTATTTTGGATACTAGCTTTGATTGTATCCATGTTTTGATCATTCTTGAATTTTACACCACTATGATTATTTTTGAGGTATTTTTGACGTGGATAAAATCAATGCAAAGATGAACATGTGTTTAAATGAACATGACTAACTGATGAATATCTTTAGCCTAAGAGTGCAAAGATGAATTATTGATGAATATCTTTTGCTCAGAATGCAAAGATGACTGTTGTTGAATATCTTTAGCCAAGAGTGCAAAGATGAATTATTGATGAATATCTTTTGCTCAGAATGCAAAGATGACCGTTGTTGAATATCTTTTGGCCAGGTGAGTGCAAAGATGAATTATTGATGAATATCTTTTGCTCGAAATGCAAAGATGACTGTTGTTGAATATCTTTGCTTTGTAAAGTAAAAGATGAATTATTGATGAATATCTTTGGCTCAGAATGCAAAGATGACCCGTTGTTGAATATCTTTAGCTTTTAGTAGTAAAGATGAACTGTTGATGAATATCTTTGGCCGTGGTGCAAAAGATGAATTTATTAGTATGATTATGAGCAGAACCGTGATTTGGTATAACCATGATCTTTGATGTTTGGGTAAAGACAAGTGATGAAAATTATCTTTGTCTTGGATGAGGAAAGGAATTTAGAACTACAATTACGATTATGAGTTATACACGTGATTGTGGGATGTGGAATTGTTGATTGATGTTACAGGATAAAACATTGTTGGTGGATTTTTAACATGGAGAAGACAATAGATTTTTATAGTCTATTCGACTCTTCTAATGGATCGCTTCATTCACGCAACTATGGTTGAAAAGTTTTATCATCTACCATATGTTCTAAATCTCGATTTACATCGATGAAGACTATTGATAATTTATTTATCTTTAGTCATATATTATTCTTTATCGAGCTAGTTGTGCTCACCCTTTTGTTTCACAATTCCTTTCGTGTAATAAAGGTGTAATTTGGGTCGAAGGAGGGGGATAGCGAGGAATAGAGTGGTGGTCTATAGATGTTGAGGGTGAGGTGAATCTAACTTGGAAGGGTGTTTTGTCACTATCATACAAGATGTCTAATGACATACAACCTCGTGTTATCATAAGACATGGTTGTGCACATCCACTTCACGAGTATATTTACAAGCACTACCTATATAATCTTGGTGTTTGTTTGGAGTATAATATCCAATTAGAGAGGCAGTGGAGATAATGACATGTCAAGAAAAGACTCACCATTGGGAAGAATATGATAGTAATCTTCTCGTTTTTCTTTGGGGTCTATTAGGGTCAACCAAGGATAATTTTGTGGCCATATGATATCTACCATAACCGAAAAGCATGGTCTCCCATATACGAAGGTTTCTTGAGCACTTCCCAAAGATTCTAATTTCTAAAACAGGTTTTTGACTATACCTTTATGTAAGGTGTCATTGTGACGTACACACAGTTGGTATATATTTGCATCTAAACTCACAAAGCATATGTGTTGTTGTATTTTGCACGACAATTGTTGTAATAAAGTTGTAGTTATTTTCTGTACCATATATTTGGGGACTCAGAATGGGTTGGATGGAATGGACCTATTTTGGGGTTGTTACACAATTTATTCCTCCATGCAGCAAAACCAATGATGGTTCACACATTGCATTGATTTTCTTTAGTGAGTTTTGCAAGACTACATGGTTTGCCTTTGTCTATAGTTTTTGTTAGGGATGCCAAATTCATGAGTTATTTTTGGAAAACTCAATGGAAGAAACTAAACAGCACACTTAAGTTTTTCACTACTTATCACCCCTAGAATGACGACCAAACTAAGGTAGTTATTAGGAGTCTAGGTGATTTCGTGAGATGTCTTATAGGAGATCATGATGTGTCTAGTTGGGATAGAGTTTTACCCATGGCTTAGTTTGCATATATATAATAATTCAGCTAATCGCTCTACTGAGACTACTCCTTTTCATATTTACACTGCTCATCAACTTAGAAAACCTATTGATTTGTTGCCTCTTTCCCCTGCATATAGAGCTAGTGAGTCTGTTAAGACTTTTGCACGACATATTCATGATTTGTATGTTGAGATAAGACAGAAAATTAATTTGAGCAATGAAAATTATAAGTTTATTGCAGATGTTCATCACAGTACCAAGAGTTCAATGAAAATGACCAAGTGATGCTTCGACACCGCATCGAGAGGTCGCCTCCTGACACATAGAAGAAGGTGTATGCTAAGAGGATGAGGCCATTTCGTGTTAAAAAGAAGTTTAATGTTAATGCTTATAAGTTAGATCTTCCTAGTAATATGGGTATTGGTCTTATGTTTAATGTGGCCGATCTCACCACATATCATGGGTATTCTAGTCGGTCTATCTCATCTTTTACTTCTTCACCTCCTAATTCATTTGAGCCTAGCTATACTTGTTCCACCATATTACCTGTTCCACCTGTACCTCCTCTAGTTTCTTCAAAACATACAACAGATGGTTTCAAGGATGTGTTGGATGGGAGATTTGTGTCAACCAAGCACGTCGGTTATCACCAATTTTTGGTTAAATGGCGAGGCAAGCCTGATAGTGATTACACGTGAATTGGTAGGGACGAGTTTTACCACATTGATCATGTGCTTTTGGAGCGTTATGAAGATTTCATTTCGACAGAACCGAATTTTCCTCATGGATAACGTGGATGATTTATTTATTTGTTTAATTTATTATGGACTTGTTTTAATTCTGGGAGTTGGTTGCTATTTAATTTAAGTAGTTGAGGAGTATTTTTTTCTTTAGTTATTTTCTTGGTTCCCAAGTATAATTTAGGGTTCTTTTTTTAAATACCAATGTAAGTCTTGAACTCTACATATTATTGAATATTGAGATTAATATTAGATATTTATATCATTGATATATACTTTGCTAGAGTTAATAGACATAGAGTTAAAACTCTAAATCCTAAAGATTTAAGTGTAAAGCTTAAATCCTAGGTTCCTATTCATTACTTAATATTAGTTGATAATATTTGTATGATGTATTTGATCTGATGAATCAAGTTTATAATATTATCTAATTTTATATATTGATATACTTTGTAATCGTAAATTGGTTGAAATCTTTCACAATATTTAATAAAATTTTTTTTTTTTTTAACATGTGTATAAATTATATTTTGCTTGTCTTTTTATTAGGAAGGAGAGAGTATTTGTTTCAATTTTACATAAAGATAATCCAAAATGCAATGGACCAATCTGTTCACAATAAATTTGAGATTTTCAATTAAAATATTTTTTAATGAATAAATTTGTACTATTAATAATAATAAGTCTTGATGTATGACATTTTTTGTGAGACCCTAGATTTTATCAATAAAGATTTAAATTTTGTTGAAATAATTTTTAATATTATGGTGTGAATTTAAGATAATATTATAGTTGTGGGTAGTATTTATAAATTTTGCAAAGTATGCAAGTGGTTATATTATATTCGATTGGTCTGGGAATAATCGGTTTAGCAGGAATATTAAATGACAACTACTCAATCATTGGTGGACCCCACAATGTAATTATTGTCGGATTGAGAAAATGACAAAAATATTTTATTGAAATAACGGCGGAAGTTTTACCGTGGTTCTTCGTTGAACTACTCGGTAGTAAAAAAATAAGAATACGTGTGGTTGCATAGAAAGCACACCGGTATTGATTATTGATGCTTATGTGAGAAGTCACCGGTTTGATTCCATTATCACGATTAATAATATGAATTATTATAATGATAATGACGTTTTGTTTTATTCAGTATTATTAACGTAATAAAATGTAAACATCTTTTTATATAAAATAGAATACTTTATTAAAGTTATTCTATAAATAGAATATATTATATTTTATTATGCATAGTGTTGCATAGTATTTTTGATATAGTGTTTTGCATAGTATTGCATAAAGTGTTTTGCATAGTAAAATGTTTTTATATAAATAGAATATATTATATTTTATTTAAAAGATTTTTCTTTAAATATGGACCGTCGATTAAAGTAAATCAACTCGGACCGCTCATGGATTAGTTACTTATGCATTCCATTTTTCTATAAATAAGCTCATTCCTTCATTATTTTCTTTTAATTCATTGAAACTCTAGAGAGAGAAATTATAGAGAGAAGTTATAGAGAGAAAATTATAGAAAGAAGAAGAGTATTCTCGCTACTTCACTACTTCTATATTCAGGTTCTTATACGGTAAGGGTGTTATTCTTTTCTTCAAGAGAACTTCTATTATTCCATTCATTATTATTACATTGAATAACTCGTGTAAAAGTGGCATACCCTATACATAACTCAGATATGCTAAGAGATACCCTATACTTGGTGAAACTTATGTTATTCCATTGCTTATTATTCATTGGAATAACTCAGATATGCCATGATTTACCCTATACTTGGTGACATTCTTCTATTATTCTCATTGGAACATCCTGCTCTGTGTGTTTTTACCGGACTGGTTCCGCTTTTTTATTATTCTCGTTGGAACATCCCATCATGTTTTACACCGGACACGGGTTCCGTCTTTATCATTCTGTTGGAATATCCTATCGTGTGTTTTACACCGGATCCGGTTCCATCTTTATTATTCGTTAGAACATCCCGCGATTGTGAATTTCACCCGACCTGGTTCCGTTCCGTTATTATTATTACGTTGTAATAACTCGTCATGCGCAATACCGCATGCATGGTGATTTCTTTTGTTATTCCATTCTTTATTATACCCGGTTGGTTAAAACTTTGACTTCTATACTCCATGAAATTAGTAGAATATCCTTGATATTTCCGTTTCATCCAAAGATCTTTTCATTTAAAATATTCTTCCGATCGGTCTTGAATTTTACTCTATGAAACAAAGATTATGTTGACAATTTGGACGTTAATAATTCATGGATTAAATAATTCTTGAACTTGTTTTATTGAATTATTATGTCATTGTCATCATCCTCATGTTATATTATGTTATCTTTCGCTTACGCAAGATAGATGAACTTAGTATGATTATGACCGAGGATCATTTAAGTATAATCACGACTTGTTATAAATGATGTGATAAAAGTCCTCAAAGTTATTCGTAATGCGATGATGGATAGTTTTTGGTATGATTATGACGAGGGGGTGATTCTAAGTATAGTCATGACCATTGATAATTTGATGAAAATCCTTGACCAGTAGTGCGGGGATGATTAGATGTGGTGGTTTATTTATTAAAGTGAGTCTCGCCGATAAAATTGATGAAAACCTTTTAAAACCTAAAAGATAGTAGATTTTATTCTCTACTTGACTCTTTTAATGGATTGCATTTTCCACCGCAGATTAAACCTGGGCCGTTTATTGTATTTTATCGGTTTAACATTGTTGAAGGCTAATGATAATTTATTCTCGCATTATCTTAGTCATAATATTTCATTGGGCTAGTTGAGCTCACCCTTTCTTTCATCGTTCTCTCGTGAAATGAGAACATAGTTTGGGACGAGCCTGGGGGAGCAGAGTAATGGTCCAGAGGATAGCATTAGTAGTCCTCACTATTCGTGAAATAATAGTGTGATAATAGTTGTAATGAGGACTCCTTTTGAGTTTGTATAATATCTAGTAGACAATATTTGTATTCAAACTCACGCTTTATGTCAGTAATGTACCACGCAGTTATATTAGTAAGTCAGTATTTGAATTTATGTACCATGTAAGTGGCGACCCAAGATGGGTGATGTATACCTAATTTTGGGGGCGTTACATTTTTATTGGACCGAAATATTAGACATTTTCAAAAAAAATTTTGCCTATACAACTCTGTTCTTGTATATGTATTCAAATTATACCTAAAACACCATATTTTATAAAAATTTCAGTTAAAATAAATACTATACATTTTTTTTAAGAGTCACAAGCAAAAAAAATAAAAATAAATAAAATTGAAAATGTCCAATATTCCGGACATGTCTAATAAAAATAGTATTAATTACATATCTTAGTACATTTTTAGAAATAATTACAATAATGGTGCATAGATAAAATAATTACAAAAAAAATACACTTTTCCATATTTATTTACAATATTAGTGCAATTAGGATTCCTTAATTTAGGGGATCATTATTGGTGGGCTGATATGGCAAATCTGGTGGTTTTTTATTTGAAAGGCGTGAATCTCTGTTGTTAACCCTTCTTTTTCTCCCAACTCCCATAACTTTTGTACTGGTATTTCTCTCTCTAAAATCTTCTTCTTCTTCTTCTTCATCATCATCATAGTTATTAGACTAATTAACTAATTGGTGGCATAAATTGATTATATTTTAATTTACTTTTGTTGCACTTGTTGATTCATAGGTTGTTCAAGTTAGTGAGAAGAAGGTTTTGGATCAGAAAGAATTCATGTTGTTCTATTATCGAGATAATAGAAATTTTGCTTCAATCAAGCCTGTTGATGTTGCTCGGAAAGAGATCGTGGCGACAGATTTCATGGGAAGAAATAAACCTTATTTAAATTTCAATCAAGAATTAAAAGGATTGTGTTTCGTACTTTTGATTTTTGTTGGATATCCATAACCATTTGTTATGGTTAGTGAGTCTGTAATGTTTATTGAAACTTATGTAAAAGGGATTTCATATTTGATTATATTACCAGTGATTTGACATTGTTTGTTGGTTCGTATTTGCTACTTCTAAACTGTGTTTGATACATTGTTTGAAAGGTGCAGTTGGTAACCAAACATGCATAGAAGGGTAACCATTTTATTTTTTGGTAGTAACTAGATAGTTACAAGCTTGTATCAGGACATATATCAAGTGTTAAATGTACATGTGAGGGTATACATGAGTTGCCTAAGCTGGGTTGGATATACAGGTTGTTTCTGTTTTGGTTACCATTAAAACCTATTATGGTTACTTTCATATAACTATTTGGTTACTTCTTTATTATATTTTAGTTACTGTTATCTTATGGTTTGGCTACTATTATTGTGCCCTCAATGTGGGATTTTGGTTACTTTTATTTTTTATTCTTGTTAATATGTAATTGTTTAGTATACATGGATTGCCTAAACTGGGTTTCATTACATGATGTTTCTGTTTTGGTTACCATTAAAACCTGTTCTGGTTACCATTAAAACCTGTTCTGGTTACTATCATATAATTATGTGGTTACTGTTTTATTATGTTACATTATGGTTAATGTTATTAGTAACTAGATAATTACAAGCTTGTATTAGGACAAACATCAAGTGTTAAATGTACATGTGAGAGTGTCCTATTTATATAGTTAATGTATACTTATAAATTACATACTCATAAAAATTATATGGAAATTATACAATTGGTATTTAAATTTGCATATAGAGGTAACCATTTTATTTTTTGTGAGTAACCAAATTTACATAAAATTGGTTCAGAACAATATCCATCAGCTATTTCAGTTAAAATATATGGTAACCATTTTTATTAGGTTGGTATCCAAACCTACATATATGGTAACCATTTTTGTTTTTATTAATAACTAGATAATTTTAAGTTTGTATCAGGACTGTTATAAAGTGTTAAATGTATATGTTTGTTTTTATTTATACCATGTCATCATGATGGAATAAGAAACTCCAATTAAGAGTTCCCATTTATATATATGATGGTCACTTATAGATCTCATATTAAAATAAAAATAGTTTGAGAGGTGCAGTTGGTATCCAAAACTCGCATATAAGGGTAACCATTTTAGTTGTTGTTAGTAATCAAATAATTAAAAACTTATATTGTAACAATTATCAAGTGCTTAATGTACATGTGAGGGTTCCCATTTATCTAGTGATGGATACTTTTAAATTACATAGTTATAAAAGTAATTTAGAAATGGTCCAGTTGGTAATTAAATATGAATATAGATGTAACCATTTTATTTTAGATGGATAACCAAATTTACATATAAAATATTTCGAAACGATTACCAATTGTTCAATTTATATGTTTACTTTATATTGACAACTCATGATGGAATCAAAATCAAAATATTAATCAATAACAATTTTAGTTACTGTACACCATCAAAAATATTACCAACCATGTGGTTAATGGTTAATAACAGTAAACAATTATATATTCATGTATTTACACTCTTTTTGTTTATGTTCCGTTGAAGTAAAACACAACTAGAATCATCTCCATAGTCTAACAACTGAATAAACATTGTAAAGTAACCAAATCAATATTAGACAGTAACCAAACTACATAATCTTAGTAACCAGAACATAAACAACATTTTTACATGCCATTTTGAAGGCCTAAATGATGGAATTTGACCAAAAAACCACGCAGTTCACGAGCAAGGCTCGTGACTTTTGATTGTTAACCCGTTTTCAATGAAATTAGGCTCCGAAAACGCCAAAATCTGACACTCTAAACTTGGAAGAAATTACCAAATTGCCATTGGATCAAATCTTTCTATAATCTATCAAATCTTTCCATAAACTGAATCAAATCTTTCCATAAACTGACACGCCTGCTCTTCAACCGCATCAGTTTGTTACCAACTAAAGACTAACAGTTGTATGAAGTTAACCAATGTAGTCAATAAGTAACCACCAATATAAAACAAACCAGTATAAAACACACTAATATTATATAGTAATCATAACAACATTATACAGTAACTAAATTTAGATTAGACAGGTATCAACATATATCTATTTAGTAACCAGAACATAAACATATTTTTCATTGCATTTTATAATAAAAAAACAACCAGTATAATGTGTTTGTTACCAACTAAAGACTAACAGTTGTATGAAGGCAACCAATGTAGCTAATAAGTAACCATGAATATAAAAAACATCACTACAAGTGTACATTAATATTATTCAGCAACCAAATAAACATTATACAATAACTAATTAAATAGTATACAACAACCAATATATATAATCAGATTAACAGTTGTATGAATGTAACCAATGTAGTCAATAAGTAACCACCAATATAAAAGAAACAATTATAAAATACAATAACATTATATAGTAACCAAATAAACACCTTTACAAAGATCTAAATACATATTAAGCAAGTAACAAGATTATAAAAAATATTTTTATATTCATTTTACAACCAAAACAATCAAGAATGACTTTGTTACAAATTAAAGACTAATGAGATGTATGAAGGTAACCAATGTAGTTAATCAAGAACCATCAATAAAAAAAAAATCAAAGATAAAAAACGAGAATATAATTCAAGAACCATGGTAATATTACATAGTAATAAGTCAAAGATTATATACTAACCAAATCCAAATTAGGATAAGAACCAACATATATTTACTTAGTATCCATAACATAAAACATATTTTTCCATGCATTTTACAAAAAAAACAAATAATATAAAAAACATCAATATAAAAATATCAATATGTACTTAAAGATCCAACATTTGCAAGAAGGTAACCAATGTATTTAATAAGTAACCATCAATATAAAAATATCAATAGAATATACATTTAAAGTAGTATAAAGAAGCAAATAAACATTAAACAAGAACCAAATAAATAATAAATAAAGAACCAATTTATATGTACTTAGTAACTGTAATATAAAACATATTTTTACATGCATTTTGAAATCAAAACAACAAGATTATCGACTTTGTGACCAATTAAAGAGCGAAAAACTTAAGAAAGGTAACCAATATACGAGTGTATAGTAACCACGGGGTAACTATATGCATATAAACATTAAACTCAAATACCTCAAACAGTACAAATCAGAATTTAATCAATCAACAATCAAATTTGTTACTGAGAGGTCAAGCATCGATCTTGAAGTTGCTGTTGATCTTGAATGTGCTGTTGATCTTGAAGTTGTTGTTGATTTTGAAGTTGCTGTTGATCTTGAAGTTGCTGTTGATCTTCTCGTTCTCGTTCTCGTTCTCCGATATATCGTTGCTATGTTTTTTTTGATCTCTTTTCCTGTTTTCTTCATTAGCGTGAATTTAGGACCGGTTAGAAATAGGGAGTCAATGTTCCGTAACTTTAGCAAAGTATTATTGTGTTGTGTTATTTTTATAATTATTTTGTGAATGTTTTATTTTTATAAATACTTTATAATTATTGTATATTAATGTTAAGGACCCATAAAAATATCCATGTAGAAGTACTCAATAACAATAAAGCCATTGACTTCATTTGCTGTAACTTTTGCCTGAATAACTAATACCCGAGTTTCGTTTCTCACAAACATGTGTATATGAATGGTTAGTCTTGCTTGCATTTGTCCTCACATATAATAAATTGAGTAAATCTACATATACATCACATCTACTCTCTGCTTACCGATACGCAGGGAGTAAAGTCGTTTTGATTTTTTTTTTTTACAATTCATTTTGCTTTTACTTCTCTCCTCTTTCATCACCCAAATATTTCTCTCTCCTCTTGATTTCAACTGATGCATCATTTTCTCAAGAATCTACAATATAAATTAACTCCGTGAATGCGATCCAATTGCACTTGTTGTATTGTATAATCATTTTATTTATAACCCCAGACTGAGATATATACATATACGCACATATGTATGTCAGACCCTAATAAGGATCGACTTTACAGCAGCGATGCGGATGAAGACAGTGGTGGATCTCACCGGAAAAATGATCAGAAGAAACAGAGTGCGCATATGGGTGAAAAACAGAACAGAAAGTCAAAAAGGGTGTACATCTTTTTTTCGATTCAGAAAGGTTGGAGGGTATTGTTTGTGTTTAGGTAAGAGTGATAAAATTTGAGGGTATTCTTTGTGTTTTAATCAGATCCCAACTGAGGATTTCCTTGTTGAGTCTCGAGAAAATGACCCAAATTATTCTGGGTATAGATTTGAGTCATTGAGGACTGTGATTGAGAAAAAATGATTTTTTTTGTAAAGAATCCAATACCCATTTGGAGATGAATGCAATTTCAACTTCTAATAGGTTTCATTAGTGAATTGATATAATTCTCTGTTGGATTTTGATTGTTGTTTCTGTGATTCATTTTCTTGAGGAAAAGATTGAATATTTAGTCAATAATGGGTAATTTTACACTCTTTTGCCCAATGATTGATGTTGTCTGATAATGAAGTTATTTCAAAATTTTATGGTGATGCTAAATCATCAATGGAAATTGATGGAACGAGAATGATGCAATGTTTCCAGTATATATGTATGGTTCAAGAACTATTCTTCTTGTTTATGTCGCTTCTTTTTGGTTCTTTAAACAGTTCAGCTTTCCAATGAGAAGAAATTTATCTTCCTGCATATGCAAAAGAAATTTTCCATCTTCAAAAACCGAGCATTCTGCTCTAATGGCTTGGTATCCCAATTGCAAAACCTTCTTTTTACGTTCTGAAAGTTTAGCAGTTAGTTCCTCAAACCCAAGTTAGCAGAAATTTCCCTACTTGGACGCCAAGCATTATTTTCATGTCAATGTATCCCAACTGCAAAACATTATTTTCTCATGTCAATGTATCCCAACTGCAAAACATTATTTTCACAAATTGGAAGCTTAGCAATAAGTTCATTTACCTACAATATACTGCTGCAATAATCAAATTTCAAATCATCTCTGTAAGAATGTAACCATCCCAATGTGTTCCATGGACAACGATGAACTGAATTACCAAAGCATAGCGATAACAAGACGAAGATGATGAAAGTGCAAATTCCACAACAAAACTTTTTTCACTCAAATGCCTCAATCAGTAATATGTTTGAGAACTGTACACATACACAACACTAACAGTTGAGAGTTTCTAAAGTGCTAAAAGCAACATAAAGCATAATTTATAACCATACAAAGTATTCAACATTTCAATAGAGAATATAAGAAATATGAAGAATAAAGTAGAATCTACATTGTGAAAGAATACAATGGTTGCCACCACATAAAGGCCAAGGTAAATCTATCCTTTTTACTAGCCGCACTAATTTAGTATGTTGTTCCACAAGATCTCAACTCTGACATAATAACTTGACTAGTCAAAACTAGTCTGGTTTCCCATCTCTTTCTCATAAATGGATCATAATCACGAACCTCCACTTAGCATTATTATCTAAAGATTCAATCTTTTCCTCAAGAAAATGAATCACAGAAACAACAATCAAAATCCAAAAGAAAATTAGATCAATTCACTAATGAAACCTATTAGAAGTTGAAATTGCATTTATCTCCAAATGGATATTGGATTCTTTACAAAAGAAATTATTTTTTTCAATCACAATCCTCAATGACTCAAATCTATACCCATAACAATTTGGGTCATTTTCTCGAGACTCAACAAGGAAAGGAAATCCTCAGTTGGGATCTGATTAAAGCACAAAGAATACCCTCCAACATTTCTGAATCGAAATAAAGACGTACACCCTTTTTGACTTTTTGTTCTGTTTTTCACCCACATGCGCAGTACTCTGTTTCTTCCGATCATTTTTCCGGCGAGATCCACCACCGTCCTCATCCGCATCGCTGCCGTTAAGCCGATCCTTATTAGAGTCTGTCATACATATGTGCGTAAATGTATATATCTCAGTCTAGGGTTATAAATCAAATGATTATACAATACAACAAGTGCAATTGGATAGCATTCACGGAGTTAATTTATATTGTAGATTCTTGAGAAAATGATGCATCAGTTGAAATCAAGAGGAGAGAGAAATATCTGGGTGATGAAAGAGGAGAAGTAAAAGCAAAATGAATTGTAAAAAAAAAAAATTCAAAACGACTTTACTCCCTGCGTATCGGTAAGCAGGGAGTAGATGTGATGTACATGTAGATTTATTCTAATAAATTTTGTTTTAAAAAAAAATATTACGGATTAATTTTTCATAAAAAAATAAATAAAAATCTAATAATTTTAAAAAGAAAAACATTCACTGTATTAATGTGGAGTCTATTATGGACAAATTTAAAACTTATCTTATACTCTTTTCACTTTAATTTTCTTAATATATGTGAAAATATCTGTAAACGTGTTTTTGAGTTTTAAAACACATAATGTTTACAAATTTACTATCATAATTTTATCATTATCATCATGCTACTAATAAATAATAGATTATTATTAAAAAAAAGTAAAAGTAAAAGTAGATAAAATACTAAAAGTAGAATATATTAAAAATATATATTTTATATATTAAAGAGCAAAATGTTTATTTTATATATTAAAAAAATAAAACTAGAGAAAAGAGTAAAAAAACTTTAAATTTATTCTTAGTGACCTTATAATAAAGTGATGAATATATATATATATATATATATATATTTTCGATACTAATGGACCATACAAAATAACATACTTATCATTCAATTTTGTGTATTTTATCTCATTCTTTTGAGATAAAAGAATTTATACTTTTAATTGTCTTTTTGAGGAGAGATAGTATTATCTTCCCTTATTAGCGTTGGAAAACTAACAAAATAATTTTTGATATTTTCATATGTTACGTGAGTCTCTCTTACGTGGAATGAGACTCACTCATAATGATCGTGTAAAAATATCATTTCCAAAAAAAAATCACAAAATTTATAAATCTGGAATTGTCGTTTTTTTCTTTAAATTATTCTCCAGTCAAATTTAACCTGTTCACTACCAATAAGCTCACGTCTCCCTCTGCAACCTCAGCACTGACCTTTATTACGCGCGGAGAGCAAGCGTGTGACCCATCCTCTCTCTCTCTCTCTCTCTCTCTCTCTCTCTCTCTCTCACACACACACACACAAACACACACTAGTTTGGGGTTTTGATGAACAGATCTTCTGCCCGTTTAAGTATTCCAATTTCCCAGTTCTGAAGAATATACCGGAAAAAAGTGAAGTTTGTCAACAGTATCGGACTCAATTTCTCTTCCAAACAAGGCCCTAAAAGTATTCAAATTCTAACACTCCTCACAAAGATTACCTTTATCAATTTTTTTTTCTCTATCCTAAGTTCCTACCTTTTTTCGTTAATCTTTTGTTTCTCAGGAAATTAAATACTGAATTTGAAGCTGGGATGGACCCTGAATTTGTTGCTACCATGGTAAGTTCTTTCTATCTCCCAATTCTGTGTTTTCGTATGTAATTCATACATTTATTTATTTATGTGTAGTTATTGAATTTGGTGTAGATTTTCACAAGTGGTTTGTGTGCTGTATGTTGTATTTCCTTTTTCCTTTTTTGTTGGTTGTTTTTCATTTGGGAATTCATGTTAGAAAGATCAGATGGGTAATGATAATTTTTATTATTGGTTTTATTTATTTATTTATTGGTTTTTAGTTGTGTTTGTAGTTGATCTTTCAGTAGTTGAATTTACTAATACAAGTTGGTCAATATTTGTACTTACTTATACATTAACTTTGGATGAATCTAGTGAGGAACAAAAATAAATTAAATAAATTGTTCTCTTGATAAGAGAAACAGTAAATTATCAAGGTTTTACTATATATTTAGGAAATTTGTTTAATCACTTGAATTCCCTTCGTTCATTAGTTCTAAAATTTTTAAAAGCTTGTTTTGAATTTGCCCTTATTCTATTAGTTGCATATTATTTGATTATTATTATTAGCTTTTGGGATTGGGATTGCGATTGCATAGGATTAGACTTGTAATTTTAATTTGTCTCGATTAAAATTTTCTGTATTATCTCAGCTTTGCACTTGCATTTACATCATGACCCAAGCTGTTTTAGAAGAAATTCAGTCCCAATTAGGGGTTAAATACAAAGTCGACCATTGAACTTTAGTGGTTTTTGGATATTGAGCCCCTTTCTTCCGGTCAACGCAAACTGAGTCCCTTTCTATTCAGAAATTTGGACTTTGAACCCCCAAGCGCCACATGTGCGTTGACCTGATGACGTGTCACACGTGGCACCTATGTGGCAGATCTGACGTGAACATTTTCCAAGTGTACGAGCTGAAATGGCCGTGTTTTTATTTTTTTCTAAAAAATACGTCCAGTTGCAAGATTTGAACTCACAACATTCAATTTGAAATCTAGATCATATGACGACCAAAACACCACATGCCTAACTGTTAATATTTTGCAAAGATTAACCTATATAACGAAACAATTCCTTTCACCAAATAAATTAAAAGACAAAACAGATCCTTTGATTTTCTAAGTTACACCATTATCTCATCTCCATTGTCGTCTCTGTCATCTAAAACTCAGAAATTTCATATACCCAAAAGCAAGGATTCAAGTTAGGGTTCCATTTCCATTAATAGTGGTCTCTCTACATAACAGAGAGAAAAGAGGAGATAACCCTGCAGTGGTCTCCATTTATTCCACAGTAAGGAATTCTTCCAAAATTCGAATCCCTCATTCTCTTTCTCTCTGAAATATGTTCTCCTTATTATACTCTCAAAAAGCTTCTTTCCTTTTCCCTCTTCTTCTCCTTTCTCCTCTATTTGTCTGGCGAATTTTTAAAGAGAGAAAAAACCACGGGGAAGGACCAAAAAATGCTACCAAGCTCTAATGGAATCGCATGGTTGGAAGGAGAAGAAGACGAAGGAATTTCATGGGCGGTGAGGGACAATAGCGAAGGAGATAAATGTAAAAATTTAGGCATGAACGCTGTTCCTCTCACTAGCTTCAAATCAATGCTCGAAACTGATTGATTTGCTAATAATACTATGAACTGTTCTAAAAATATCCTCACAAATTATCACCCAGATTTCAATAATGGTAATTTGTTGTTACAAGCAATGGATTCTTCATCTTCCTGCTCTTCGGCACCGGCGTTCACGCTCGACCCATCGCAGTCACATTCTACCTTCTTCCCTCCCAAATCTAGCTTCTTTTCGCTCCTTAATGTTCCATTTGACAATAGCTTCGATTTGAACTGTGAACCCAATTTCTTAACAAATTCAATTCCCTTCGGTTCGATTTTTTTGCTACCTACCTTTTCTACCAATTTATGACAACAACGAAAACTCAATTAGAGGTGGGTTTAGACCAATTGGGTACGATGGATTTCAGAGTTCTTTAGGAAATGCTCTGTTTTCAAAAAGGCTTAGATTTTGAGGCCATTTGAAGTTTTGCCACCAGTTGAAACCCTAACTTTTTGCCTCAATTTATCGAACCCTTGCTTTTGGGTGTCTGAAATTTATCTGCTTTGTCTTTTAATTTATTTGGGGGAAAGGAATTTTTTTGTTATATAGGTTAATCCTTGCAGAATATTAACAACTAGGCATGTGGTGCTCGGGTGGTTATGTGACCAAGATTTCAAATTGGAGGTTTTGAGTTCGAATCTTGCAACTGGACATATTTCTGAGAAAAAATTAAAACACGGCCACGTCAGCTTGTACACGTGAAAAATGTCCACGTCAGATCTGTCACGTGCGACACGTCAGCAGGTCAACGCTCATGTGGCGCCTGGGGGCTCAAAATCCAAATTTTTGAATAGAAAGGGGCTCAATACCCAAAAACCACTAAAGTTCAATGGTCGACTTTGCATTTTACCCGTCCAATTAGTGGCCATAGTTGCACAACTGAGTCAAATGAATGATAGGATCACACACATTGAACAAAGACAGCATGGAGTGGAACCTTAAGGGAATAATGGGGATGGGCATGTCGAAAACCCACATGTTAGACACCATGAACATCCTAGGCATGATCCTTATGATGATGACTATAGGAAAATCAAGGTAAATGCACTAGAGTTTGACGTTATATTTGATCCCAATGCATTCCTTGATTGATTGTCTAGTATGGAGAAGTATTTTGACTGGTATGAGATGTTTGAGGATAGGAAGGTACTATTCGCCAAAATGAAATTGTTGAAATTAGCCAATTTATTCTAATCAGGGGTTGAGAGAGACATAGAGCGCTTAGGTGAGCCACCTATCAGACATTGGGGGATATGAAAACTCGCTTAAGGCAATATTATTTTCTCATAGGACATACCAATAGGTTAATGGAGCAGTTCGTTAGGGTAATAATATGTTTGTTGCCGATTACATCTGCAGATTTAGAGAGTTGACTCAAAGATGTAGGATCAATGAGTGATAGATTGACCATTATGAAGTTCAAGAATGGATTACTTCTTGAACTTCAATCATACATCCTAGCATCACTACCCTAGATGACTTTTTCCAGTCATCTCTAGGTAATGAGTAAAGGTTACAAGGTATCGCTAGGAGAGTCCCTTCTTACTTGGGTAGTCCAGGCCTTTCCCCACTTTTCAGGCGTTTTTTAGGGCTAGTAACGCCATAGTTCGGCCATCTCGTGACAAAGGGACGGGTGTAGTTGCACCCAACTTTTAGTCTACTACACAAGAGAGGTGTTTTACCTGCCAGGGGTTAAGGCACAAATCTTTTGAGTGCCCTAATTGCAATCACCTAGGGGAAACTTCAAAAGAGTAGGGGGATATTGTTGCGGCTGAAGTTGAGGATAAGTATGACTCGCACGATGAGGAGGCTGATGAGCACCTAGAGGATATAGATAATTACGTAGATGTCATGAGGTGCGTTTTCATGAGTCATAAGAGAGAGGATGATTGGAGGAGAACCACCATTTTTCAGACTTACAACAAAGTAGGTGGTATCTCTTCTAAGTTTATCATCGATGGGGGTAGTTGCTTAAATGCGGTTGCTAAGTCCGCTTTACCACGGATGAAGTTAAAGGCAGAACCACATCCCTAGCCTTTTAGCGTCGCCTGGGTCAACAAGACATTCATTCCTGTGTCAAAGAGATGTCTAGTGTTGATCCACCTTCAAGGCTATGAGGAGAGTATTTGATGTGATGTCCTTTCTATGGATGTTGCACACATTCTACTAGGGCAACCTTGGCTATATGACTGTGATGTGATTCATTATGGGAGGACGAACACATATGAGACGACAGGTAGGATACATCCCCAGAGTGAGAGACTCGAGGATACTAGAGAGATGAGAGGATGTTGGCGATGTTATGATTAGTAGTTGGGTTGTTGAGAAAGGGCTTTGTTAGAGAGAGCCTTAGCCCTTGTGCCGTTCTAGCCTTATTCACCCCTAAGGTGATGGGAGATTGAGAATGCGTTATGATAGTCGAGCCATAAATAAAATCACCATCAAGTATAGGTTTCCCATACCTAGGCTTTGATGACATGTTAGACATGATGATTGGGGCTTGTATTTTCACCAAAATAGACATGCAGAGTGGATACCTTCAAATCCGCATCCGAGAGGGAGATGAGTGGAAGACTGCCTTTAAGATAGAGAACAAACTTTATGAGTGGTTAGTCTTACCTTTTGGTTTAACCAATGCACCCAACACATTTGTGAGAGTTATGAATCAGGTGTTACGTCCTTTCATAGGCAAGTTTGTAGTGGTTTATTTTGATGACATCCTCATTTAACCCTACATGAGCACTTCACTTGCGAGAGATTCTAGTAGTTCTTCTACGTGAGAAACTCTATGTTAATTTGAAAAAGTGTTCTTTTGTTCAGGAGTTGGTCATTTTCCTCGGGTTTGTGATCTCTAAAGAGGGGATTTTTGCCGACCCCGAGAAAGTAAAGGCTATTAATAAGTGGCCCGAACCTTCTAATATTCACGAATCTTGAAGCTTCCATAGGCTAGCTACGTTTTATAGGAGGTTCATTAGAGGATTTAGTACCATTATGACTCCTATCATTGATAGTTTAAAAAAGGGGGAGTTCTTTTGGTCTAAATCGACTACCAAAGCCTTTGTCGAAATCAAGAATAGGTTGACACAATCACCTGTTCTCATGCTACCAGACTTTAATAAAGTGTTTGAGGTAGCATGCGACGCTTCAGGTATAAGGATAGGGGGAGTGCTTAGTCAGGAGGGCCATCCGATAACATTCTTTAGTGAGAAATTGGATGAGGCTTGACAAAAGTACTTTACCTATGATAGGGAGTTTTATGCTATAGTCCATGTGCTTAGGTATTGGCGACATTATTTGTTGCATTGAGAGTTTGTTCTTTACTCCGATCATCAAACACTTCAGTACCTTAACTCCCAAAAGAAGCCAAGTCATCGACATGCTAGGTGAGTAGAGTTTATCCAGGAGTATTCTTTTGTCCTTAAGCATTGCAAAGGGACAGAGAATGTGGTTGCTGATGTGTTGAGTAGGGTGTCCATCCTTGTTAACTATAGTGAAGGTTGTGGGTTGAACGCATTATCCTTGAGTACCCTACTTGTCGAGACTTTAGTGTCATTTATGCTACCCTACAGAATCCTAGTTCCCCACCCTCTAGTGATTTTTGTATCCATGATGGGTACCTTCTTAAAGGCACCTACTTGTGTATTCTTAGTACATCGATGCGTGAGTATTTATTGTGGGAGTTACACGTGGGAGGTTTAGCTGGACACTTTGATCGAGATAAGACTATTGTTATTGTTGAGGATAGGTTCTTTTGGCCGAGCCTTAAGAGGGATGTAGCTCTTGTTGTTTCTGAGTGACGCACATGTCAAACTGCTAAGGTTAGGAAGCAGAACATGGGTTTGTACACTCAACTTCCGGTTCCCCATGCACCTTAGGAAGATCTTAGCAAGGATTTTGTCTTGGGGTTACCGAGGACCCAAAGGGGTCATTATTCAGTTTTATGTTGTAGTGAACTGTTTCACTAAGACGACACATTTTATTCCTTGCATCAAAACTGATAATGCCTCACATATTGCCATGATTTTCATTAGTAGTGAGATTGTGTGGGTTACCATTGATTATAGTTTCTGAGAGAGATGCGAAGTTTGAGTTAGTTTCGGAAAACACTCTGGAAGAAACTTAACACCACGCTTAAGTTTCATCCCCAGACCAATGGTCAGACTTAGGTTGTTAATAAAAGTATAGGTGATTTGATACGTTGTCTTGTGGGTGATCATGTGTCTACATGGGATAAAGTTTTACCTGTGGCTGAGTTTGCATATAATAGCTCAGTTAATCGTTCAACTGGAGTAAGTCCTTTCCAGGCTTACACTGGTTATCAACCTAGGAAATCTATTGATTTATCTCCTCTTCCCATTGCATATAGGGCTAGTGAGTTTGCCAAGTGTTTTGTGCATCACATTCATGATTTGCATGCTAAGATAAGAAAGAAAACTAATTTGAGCAATGAAAATTATAAGTCTGTTGTAGATGTTCATCGTAGGTATCAAGAGTTTAATGAGAATGATCAAGTTATGTTGCGACACCTTGTTGAGAGATTATCTCCTGGCACATGGAAGAAAGTGCATGCTAATAGGATGGGTCCATTTCGAGTTCGAAAGAAGGTTAGTACTAGTGCATAAGAGTTGGATCTTTCGAGTGATGTATTGGTCCTATATTCAATGTGGAAGACCTTACTCCTTATCATGAGCCTTTTGATAATTCCACCCTCTCTTCCACTTCTTCTCCTACTTCTTCCCCTATTTCGCTTACACTTGCTAACCCTAATGAGCCTATACTTGTTCTTCCTTCACTTGTTCCACCTGAATCTCCTATTGTTCCTACACAGCGTACAACAGAGGTTATTGAGGATGTGTTTGATGAGTGAGTTGTATCGACCAGACATGGTTGCCGCCAGTTTTTGGTGAAACAGGCCTCCGGATGATTGTACATGACTTGGTGATGAGGAGTTCCGTTGGCTTGATCTAGACCTTTTTGAGAGATACACGACTTTCATTTCGCCAGAGACTTCATTTTCGAAGCCGGGGAGAGATAATAGGGATCGATCCATGAGACGTCGTCGTGGTGGATGATTCGCTATTTAGTTATTTATTTATCAGTGTCTATTTATTTATTTAGTTTGTGCACTTGTTATTTATTGGTTTATTTTAGTATTGAGTTATTTATTTAGAGGCCAATTGTTAATGGGCTTAGGATTATTAGAGTTTCTTTTTATTATAAATATGTCATGACAGATTATTGGACACACTTTGATATTGAAATTATCCTAATTATTGGTTGCGATCAATACTTTTCCTCCTTACTGTGGTTGGGAAGCCTAGGGATAGTGGTTCTCCTGCGGTTGGAGCACCTTAGTTCTTTTAATTTTCCTTATTGATTTACCTCTTCCAATTAATTATTTGTTCATCAATTTCCGTCCTGCATCACAATGTCCTTTTATCTTCTTCTCAACCCCAATCTTCTTTTGAATATCCTCTCATTTCTTATCTTATCCAACTTTGTCTGAGAACATCCACCTTAACATTTTCATTTCAATTACTTTCATTTTATAAACATGTATGTTTGTGTAGCATTTGGCCTAATACCATATATGGTCTCACCGCTGCCCTATAAAACTTACTTTCAACTTGACTGTGATTTTTGGATCGCACAACGCTTATGCACAATGCCGCTTCATCCACCCTGCTCTAACCTTGTAGCAAACCTTGTGGCTTATCCTTATCAACATCCTTTTCATGTACTAAAATTGAACTTGTATGCATTGACAATAGGAGAATTTAATAGGATTGTGAGATGTCTTTTATGAAACAAATATTTGGGTAAAAATGCCCTTATTTTATTGAGGTGCCACAATCCTGTTGATTCTCGTGTAAATTTTTATTGCAATGTTAGTGCAGAAGAATATATTCTCTATACAATATCAATCTTAAATATTTAAATACATTATTCTTGGTCACATGCTGCATCTATTCTTTTTACATTGCAGAAATGAGAAATCGTACCATATATATATGTTCTGTCTTACTCCAACCTGGTCTAAAGCCCTTAAATTTCAATGTACTTCTCCATTTATCCAAATTAGCATCAACACCTGCCCTACTTTCATCAACACAATATAGCAGCATATAAAATACATTATGACACTTCGAGCACCAAAAAATACATCTATACTCCTAAAGCAAACTTACTCCAAGAAGTCCACATACGAAACTATAGACGCGGATACCCCTCATTCAGCGAAAACATAATCTATGTTACAATATGTTCAGTTAATTGCACAAACAAATTGTGCTCAGTTAATTGTACAAACAAATTGTGTTTATTCATTGTTGGATCTCTCTCTCTCTCTAAAATTTATCTCTTTTATGAGTAATGTTGTTTGCCACTGCTCCCTGTGTCATCAATTCCTATCAAGTATAATGTTATTTACCATCACTCCGTTTAGCAGTTAGTTCTTGAGGGTGAATAACTTGAAAAAATGAATACTGTCATATGGTCATACCTAATCATTGAAGGCATAAGTTTGACCCCTTTGGTATTTAAGATTGTTTTGATGCGGCCAAATTTTCCCATGTCTCTAGGGTGGGCAATTTCAGGTGTCACTGCACCATATAGCCTTTCTAGGAGAACCACCCATACAGTGAAAGTATGGACTTGAGATTGAGATTTTTTGACATTGCTTGAACAGTATGTGATAAATTCAGTATCTAAAAAATGAAAATCTATTCGTTTGTGTATGAAATTTATAGTTTCCATTGGTGCAAATCCAGTCACCTCCATTTATAATTCCACAAGATCCTATATAACTTAATAAACAAAGAAAAGCTCCACTAGATTCTTTTGGATCTTAAGGTTTTGAGTCCTATTCACAAGAATCTGTTGGGTGCGAGGCCCTTAAGGTGCATCTGTATTCTCGACAGTAGTTGATAACTTGATATACATTTTGTCATGCCACACTTCCTGGATCTCTTGTTGTGGCTCATCATATGTCTACTAAATATCATATTGTATGTTGTTGTAGGTGACAATATGCCAGCAGTGCGGTGACAAAGGATGGGACAATGCTTTTGTGTATTGCATTGAGTGTCTGGAATTTGCTGTACATCGGTAAAGTACTTGATTGTTAATTTAACTTTCTATGGATCTGTTTCACTGTTGGTTCTGGCCTTGGTAGCTTGGCACTTCTCTTTCTATACCCCTCTCTTGCTCTCCTACTTTCTTTTTTTAATCTTTTATTCTTTCATTTTTCCTGATGATAATTGGCAACCCATATTTTTTGGCGTATGTAAATCCACTTCTATTTGCTCTGTAAAATCTTTGGTGTCACGAATGTGATAGTCCACAATACATTACTCAACTTTTCCTTTTCATAGCAAAGTTGGAAGCTTAGCTAACTTTGATTAGAAAAGTGCTAATACACGCCTCTGAAAATCCTTAATTTTATCCTTGCATGTCTAAACTAGGAAACTCATTGTAATTGGTAGGAAAAGGTAAGTAACAGACTAATAGTGCTTGTCTGATATTATTGGTGGGTTGGCAATTAACCTAAGACTAATTTTTTATTTCATCTGTTTCTCAGTTACTGCTTAAACTTAATTCCAAACACATTTGACGAATTTGTGCCCTGGGTTTGTGAGGACTGCGTGAAAGAAATGCCAAACCAGCCTCCTCTTGAGAAGCCTACCACTATTTCAACGAAGAAAAGGGACAGTACTTGCTTGGCAGCTGACGCGGAGGAGAAAAGTTGTAGGGATGGCTCCTCCCAAGAAATTTCCAAGGCTCATATAAAGCATAAGCGTGAGGATGCTGAGTTGGCTAGCTGTTCCAAGAAGAAGAAATGCGATGCTCGTTGGGTAGGTAAAAGACACGTGGAAGGACATGTAATTCATTGCTCCCGACAAGCTTTTGAGGCAGGTGATTGTTCTTCAATAAATGGGACCATTGAGAAGCTTAAAACAGATTCAGACCTTGAAGGAAGATGTAAATTAATATTCAACACTGGGAGCAACTCTGATGGTGAGGTCTCTCATTTAGGTACTGTTCCAAATATACAGCAGGACCATCAAGTGCCTGCGGAACCAGTAGTAGATCCAGTTTGGAGGTGAGAATAATCTTTCGCTTGTTTTCTTTTAAAACTCGTGTTGTACTATGACAAATATCAACATTTGTAGTTTTTCTGGTTTCTTGGTTCTTTTGACAGGGGGGATTTTAGTATAGTGAACAGAAATCAGGATACTTATGATGGATTTGTAGCTCATGTATCAAACAAAGCATGCGCCAAAGTGTGCGAGGAGGCAAGATTGCTTAAACCATTACTTAACTTTGAAATGCTTCCCAAGTCTGTTGTATGGCCAAAGAGTTTTCAGAAATCCGATCCCTCTGATGAGAGTATTGCTCTGTATTTCTTTCCAGCAAACATAAGGTGCTGCCTTAGGTAGTTTACACCTCGTGTACGTTTCCAAACTCGAATCTTTCTTATGTGTTATGTTCTTTTATCACAGTAGTGAACGGGTTTTCGGTGCCTTGGTTGAAAATATGATGTCTAATGAATTAGCTTTGAAAGCCACTGTAGAAAATGCCGAGCTTTTGCTTTTCACTTCTATCGAACTGCCACTCCTATACTGGAGTAAGTACAAATCTCCATGTTTGATTAAGAAGCAAAACTCCTTTCTAGATTGTTTAGAATTTGTTTACCCCATCTTTGGTAATAATGTGCTTCAAAGAATTGATTTGCAGGATTTCAGGAAAAGTATTATTTGTGGGGAGTGTTCAGGGGAAAGCAAGCAGCTGGGTCCCAGTCCCAGTCGAAGAAAATCGATAATGGTGCAAGGAGTCTAGATCCAGCAAAAGATGAGGACACTACAGTGGAAAGAAAACTGAGAAAGAGTAAGACTACTAATTCAGGATGTCCAATTAGTCCTCTGAGCATCCGTCGTAGTTATGTATGTGGGCTCTTGATATCTTCTTTATCTTTTTCAACAATGTGCTTTTGTTTTCCATCCCCTTTTAGCTCAAAACATGTTTATACTACTTTTTCCGTTCCAAAATTAGAGATACATTTCTAAAATGACAATTTTGAAGAAACTTTTTCTTTTCCAAACATATCCTTAGCATCATATATTTCTCTACTATCCTTCTCCTAATCCTCTCACATTCTTCGTCCTTATTTTGAAATTCCTTAATTCTCTCAAGTAACGATGGTTGAGTTTCCATCGCATATAATTTTCCTATTGGTTCACTAGAATTCCTCACCTCAATCTCTAATTTCTCAAACTCTCTCCTCAATTTTTTTCTGAAATATCGAAATATGGAAGAACAATAAATAGTTATTGAAAAGGCCCAAATAACATCAGATGTTAGATGTCAGCATATTCAACATTGCTTGATTTTTCTTGTTTAATGCGTTTGCTACAACGTTAGTCTTTTCCGGATGGTAAAGGATTGTATGATCGTAATCCTTCAACAATTCTAACCACCTCTTCTACCTCATATTCAACTCCTTTTGTGTGAAAATATATTTTAGACTTTTATAGTCTGTGTGTATTTCACATTTTTCTCCATAGAGATAATACTTTCAAATTTTATATACAAACACCACAACAGCTAATTCTAATTCATGGATATGGTATCTCTTCTCATAATCTTTTAGTTGTCGTGATGCATAAGCAATCACTTTTTCATGTTGCATGAGGACACAATCTAAATCTCTATGTGAGGAGTCACTATTTACTGTAAACCCTCTAGTATTACTTGGTAAAGATAACATTGGTGTTGTGATTAACCTCTTCTTTGATTCCTGTAAACTTTTCTCGCATTTATCCGTCCATACGAATTTTACCCCTTTCCTAGTTAAATTAGTTAGAGGTCCGACTATTTTTGAAAAATCTTGAGTGAAATGCTGGTAATAATCTGTTAATCCTAAGAAAATTCTAACTTCCGTTGGGGTTTTTGGTTATTCCCAGCTCATTACCACTTCTACTTTTGCTGGGTCTACCGAAATTTCGTCTTTATCAATTACATGACCCAAAAATTGCATTTTCTCCGATCAAAATTCACATTTTGTAAATTTTGCATACAATTTCTTTCTCCTTAATATTTCCAACATCCTTCTCAGATGCTAAGCATGTTCCTCTTCGGTCAATAAACACCACGACAAACTTATCTAAGTAATTCTTTAAAACCTTATTCATCAAGTACATAAATGTGGCAGGGACATTTGTAAGTCCAAAGGGCATCACCAGAAATTTACAATGCTGATAACGAGTTTGAAATACTGTTTTCAGCATGTCCTCTACCCTTATATTCAATTGAATATATTCCGATCACAAATCAATTTTTGAAAAATATTTAGCTTCTTTCAATTGATCAAAAAGATCATTAATCTTAAGTAATGAATATTTATTTTTAATTGTTACCTTGTTCAGTTCACGGTAGTCGATATATAATCGTAACGACCCGTTCTTCTTTCTAAAAAATAATATTGGTGCTCTCCATGGAGACGCGTGCCTAATGAATTTCTTATCCAATAGCTCTTGTAGTTGAACCATCAACTCTTTCATCTCTACTAGAGCTAGTCAATATGGAACTTTTAAAATAGGGACAGTTCCCAGTACGAGATCAATTACGAATTCTATTTCTCGATCGCACGGGAGTCGAGACAATTCTTTCGGGAATACATTCGCAAATTCCCTCGATACTATCTGTTCTAGTTTCGATTCCTTTTGTTGAGTTTCCACTATGTAAGCCAGATACCCAACACAACCTTTCCTAAGCAGTCTTTTTGCTTGCATCATTGATATGCAATGAGACTGTCTTGGATTACAGTTTTCGTAAAATACTACTTTCGCCTTATTGGAAATCCTAAGGTACACTGTCTTCCGGCAATCAATCATCGCTTCATGGTTGTTTAATCAATTCATCCCTAGTATAACATCAAACTCCCCTATTTGGATTGGAATGAGGTCCACTAAAGTATTATGACCCCTAATTTCTACACATCAATTTCTATGCACTTTATCAACGGGGATGATTTCCTTGTTGGCTACTTTTATTCTCAAGGGATGTTCAAAATATTCAGAAATATATCAAATTCAAATGATGCGCAAAATTATGTTATATATATAAATGAGCACGTAGTAGCTGAATGAAATAGAATATATTCATCAGTAGAATTTATCAGTATAATACCTGCCACATCCCTTGATGACACTGCGTCCCTGATGATCATGTTGAATGTTCAGGCCGTGGGTCGAGCTGATGCAGTTGGTCCTGCTATCCGAAGTCTATTATTATTAAATTTATTCCCGACATCTACCCACCACCCTTTTTGGACAACTTCGTGCTTGGTGGTCTAAAGCACCACACACAAAACACGCGCCACTTCTTAGACTGATACAATTGGGATTCATGTGTCCCTCTTGTCCACATTTATAACATACATTTCTTCCTTTGAAACAAACCCTTGTGTGGTTCTTACCACATTTTCTACAAGTCTCCGCCTTTTTCCTTATATTCCCTTCCCTTCCTCCCTTTGCGTCCTTCCATTATTTATTTTTTTCTTCTCTTGATTGAACTTCATCAAGGTTTCACTACCTCCCTCAGCTATAATTGTCTCCTCCAGAAGGGTAAAATTGTCAATCTGTAGCACTGAAAGTCTATATATTGTACACCCAGAGTTTTTATTTTCTTCTTCTCCTGATTGAACTTAATCAGGCCTTCACTACCTCCTTCAACTATGATCGTCTTCTCTAGGAGGGTGGCAAAATTGTTAATCTGCAGCACTGACAGTCTATTGTGTACAACCACAGTTTTAAACCATGTTCGAACATTCTTGCCTTTCTTTCCTTCGTATCAACTTGATGCAGAGCAAACTTTGTCAACTAATTAAATTTTGTTGCATATCAAAGAACAGTCATGTCCCCTTATTTTAATTCCAAGGAAATGCGCATTTGATTAATATATGAGCTATTCTAGGCGGACATAAAAATTGGACATGAAAATTTGATACGAGTATATTTGAAATTTACCTATTTGTATTTTTACAAGTACTGAGAGGGCATTACTAAATGACCATGAAGCTTAATTATTACCTCCACATGACTATCTATACATGCATGCATGTGTTTGTTTATATATATATAGTCCGGATTCTATATGGGATCCCGGACGTTCTTAAAATGCGGATCATTTTTTTTTTTGCTTTTTTTTAAACTAATTTTTTTTTAATATTACCAGAGCAATTGATTTTTTCCATAATATGATATTTTAGGCGTGATACAAAAATGTATAAAATATATATTTATTCTATAATATCCAAATCACCGTACTAATATCAACCGCCTTTTATGGAAAAACATGTCCATAAAATATTAAATCGTTTGTTTAAAAAAAAGCAAAATAAAATAAAATATGGGACCGGATTTAGAAAGAAAGAAAGAGAGAGATGATTTTGATATATATATATATATATGGAGAATGATTCATTCAGTATTTGTTATGAATACTTATAGGACATACACCATCTATAACATTGAAAATAAGAAAGAACGATGAGGATAAGAAACTGAAAATCGACGTTAGCTATTATTACTAGTGGACGGTAAAAGAAAGACTTAGCGCCCGCTACTAATGCATATAATTATTAGAATGAGTTTGACTTTACCAATAAATGTTTAAGGTTTATTAACCAGGGTTTAAGATTTACAATTATGTATCTACAACTTGTACTTTCTCAACTTTAATAAACCATAAAGCCTGATTAATAAACTATAAACCCTTGTTTATAAACCCTAGTTAATAAACCAGATTAGTAAACCCTAGATTTGAGTTTATTAATTAGGGTTTATGGTTTACAATTATGTATCAACTTGTACTTTTTCAACTTTAATAAACCCTAAAACCTGATTAATAAATCTAGTTAATAAACCCTAACTCTGGTTAGTAAACTCTAAATTTTGGTTAATAAATTTTAAACCTTTGTTAATAAGCCAAACCCTTATTTTGACTAATGTTAGCTATTAATAGTAGCGGATGATAAGTGTTTTTTTTGTATAGATGGTGTATGCCCTATAAGGATCAATAACCAATATGTTGTTGATCATTATATATATATATATATATATATATATATATATGCTAAAACTACGTCATTTTGGCAGATTTTTTTAAAAAAAAAAACAGTTTCTCTCATCCCAAATCAGAAATTAAAAACAAATGTGTCAAAATGACGTAGTTTTGATAGATTGTGTATAAATAAAACATATACAGCTGTGTATGACCATTATTTCATATATATATATATATATATTAAAAAATATTATTGTCACACCGACCAAATGTCCCTCACAATATTATTTGGAAGATCCAAAAATACATGGAGTAGTTGTATTTTTTAAACTTTGTTTAACTGAGTTTAATTAGACCATGTACTAAGTGATTGTTTTGACTATTTATTTACTATTTAGATGTTTTGATACAATTAGCCTGCCATATCCCGATATCCGTTATTAATTTGTCAAATACCACCATCAAATGTATATACGATATATAAACTGAAATTAAAAATGGTTTTCAATGATTGTATTTTCAGATAACCAAATGCAAATCAACAATAGAGAAAATAAATAGCCTTTCGATTAAAATTTTAAACTAAAAACATGTACTATACATGGCAAATACCAAGGCCGTTCTTGAGCACGGACGGGAGGGTCGACCACCCTGGGTCTCCAATCAGGAAGGTCTCAAATTATATATATATAGTGTATATATATATATATATATGAAATTAAAAATATAAATATATAATGATATAGGTATACAAAAGTAATTTTCAAAGCTCAATAAATTTTTAAGGACTTAACTGGGTCAACTCTAATATAATGTTGAAGCTCAAACTAAACCAATTAAAAAAGAAGATGTTAACCTAAGCAGCTATGCCTATTACTTTCCTTCCTTTCGGCTTTCCCAAAACCTCATCTATTTTCATTCTCATTTCTTCTCTCCTTCTCAATCTACCTTCAAGACTTCAAGTATCTCCTAAATTCCTCAGTTCTTGCAGAAGATAAAAACACTAAGAAAGAAATAATTTAATTGATGACTGATGAGTTTTTTTTACCTTTCAGTTTATATTATATAAAAAATTATGTGTTAATTTGGTGATTTGCAATTTTATGAGTTCCTAACCCTAGTTATAATATATATTTTTAATTTATCATTGCATATTTGCATTGAAGATTTGAAGTTATGGAAGAGTTTGATTAAAGTTTGGATTTCAAGTTGAAACTTGAAGACAGGTTCTGCTCTCCTTGTCTGTTGTTTGATTTTTGCTTCAATTTGGTTTTGTATTTTTGGTGTAAAGATGTTCAGAAAACACCAATCTGGGAGTCAATAAATAAAAAAGAGAAAAAGAATAGAACAACTCACTCAATCGAAGTTCTCTTATATTTTGTTGTAGTCGAACTATTATGTTATAAGTACTGGAATTGCACTTTTTTGGATACATCTTGTACTTTTTATTTATTCATTTTTACTTTTTTTTTTGTGAAGACAATATTTTGAAAAGGACCTCATTTTCATTTTTCGCCCTGGGCCACCAAAATCTCAGGAACGACCGTGATAATGATATATTCTATGAGTGGAATACAAATTTTAAGGATCTCTTTTTGACAACAAATAATGCAGAACTGCCATTAAATGACGTTGATTACACATTGGAAATGTTTGAAAGTTTAGAGTTTGAGGCGGAGAAGGAGGTGGTGGCGCCACAAGAGTGGAAGAGGTATAGAGGCATTAGGCGGCGTCCATGGGGCAAGTTTGTAGCAACGATAAGGGATTCTAAGAAAGGCGCAAGAACATGGCTTGGGACCTATGACACGCCAGAAGATGCAGCATTGGCTTATGACAGAGCCGCTTTTAGGTTACATGGTTCGCGCGCTAAGGTTAATTTTCCAAACCTTATTGGCTCCCACATACTTGATGTTACTACTAAGCGGGCTTCACCGGAGCCCTATGCAACATCATCATCTTCGTTTTCGTCCTCATCGTCAAAAAATGACTCTTGAGGATCCTTGGCTATTTGTAAATATGGTGCACTTAATTATTTGCTTTTCCAAATTGGGCCAACATGTTGGGATCTAATGGGTGAAAGTTGGCAGTTTGAATTTTTTTTCTTTTTCTATTTCATACTAGAACTAAAACCAGTGGTCATTATGAGCCAGCAAGCATTTACTCTATTTGTTTGATTTTTATCAGCATTATGACTTTTTACAGCCAAAACATTTTTTTTATTATTGGAGCTGATAAATGTCCTAATTATATATGTATATTCACAAGCTAGAATCAAGTTTGCAATAATAGATTAGCATATAGATATATACAGCTCAGCACCATGTTTGATATACCAGGAGCTTGCAGCAAATTAAACCATCTTTCTCTTATTTTGGTTTTTTTGCCCTTCAGCTCCACACCTTGTTGTGCAGGTGCAGCATTTTTGTGCCAGATTGGAGCTAATAACATCAAATAATGCTCCGATTTTTTTTTTATTTTTTGAGTGCAACTCATGTGAATGAGCTATGATCTTGAGCTATAATATTTCATAGTGTGAATTAAATATTAAATTAGCTAAGTACTCAGTGCGAAGCACGGGTTATTTTTTAACTAAAATTATTTTTAATTTATTTTATATAGTTATTATAAAACATATTTTTTGAATTTTAAGTTGACTTGCTAGTTATTTTGCTTTAAAAACGAATGATTACAAATCATATACAATTGGCGAATTGAATGTTACTGATGTGATTCTTTTGTTATTTTTAATTTAATATTAAGTTTTATTTAGTTAATTTCAAGATTTAATATTTAGTTTTTATAAGAGTGTTGATATAATAAAATATGTTAAAGAGACTATATTATCCATGATATATGTAAATCAATTAATCATTTACAATTAATCTATTATGCCCTTAGATTTATTATACATCATATTTTATTATGACTATTGAAAATTTGATTACATAAAATATTTGAAAATTTTAAAATAAAAATTTATAAGTAGTAAATCTTTTTGTTTGTATATTTTAAGAAGTGATATATAATTTAGGTTGCTATCAATTCAAAAATTGGTCCATCTAATCCAGTATTTTATTTTGACTTGAAATCAATTTAAAAAAAAATTAAAATTGAAGCAAATAGGAAATTAGTTGGATAGTAAAATTTTTAATTATGGTATAGATTATTTGAAGAAAATTACCATTTATAAATTGATAAATAATTTAAATTAATTTATATTCAATTTTTGAAATTTGTAAATTAACTTTTATAATCAAAATGAGTCATCTAAAATATTATGTTTTATGTACTACCATTATAATAAACATGACAATAATTTATACTTCCTGAACATAATTAAAAGAGTTTTAGGACAATTTTTTTTTCCTTTATGAGTGTTGACGCCAAAATTTGTTCGCTCGTCAAATCACCAAATAAGAAACTTAAAATTTGCACAAAAAATAAACAATCACACTGAGAGGCTTGACTTCCGAGAAATATTTCCGGTGTGAGAATAAGTACATATTAGAAATGTCAACAATGGAGGTATGAAATTGCTCTCGTGAATAAGACTAATAATTGTTTAAGTTGTATCTGAAACCTGATTTATGATCATGTATTTATTACTTGATCACACTGCCTTAATCTACTACGCCTTTCCTCGAGTAGGAATATGAGTCATACGTAAAAGATTACTTATAACTGTCAACTTCATAATTGAATTAAATTTGGTTTCCTTAAAAGTAAGAAGCCAAATTGGAGACGATAGATTCCTTAAAATGTCAAGTCTCTTGACTGAAATACTCTGCTAGACCCACCAAACTATACAGACCCACAAATCATGCCCTAACATTGCCCCCCTCCCTCCACTCTCTTATTATAAGGAACTTAAAATAAGAAAGTACAAAATATGACATAATGCCAAGTATTTTTTATATCAACCCCAACCATTTTCCAAAGTCGATAAGTTCCGGGTTTCGGGACTTTAATTACTACATAAGGCCCCTCCCAAATAGGCACAAGCTTTCCCGTATTCAGAGGAGTAGAAGCCTCAACTCTCGAAGCACCAAATCGTCATCCCCAAACCTCCGTTGTTTAACCATTGATTGTAACACCGAGCAATTTATATTGTTGGTAGATAGTAGACCTTATCACCGTCGAAGATAGATAACCGACCTTAACACTGCCGAAGATAGATAACCGACCTTATCTCAGCTGAAGATAGATGATCGACCTTATCTCAACCGAAGATAGATGACCGACCTTATCACCGCAGAAGATAGATGACTGACTTTATCTCCGCCGAAGATAGATGACTGAACTTATCTCTATCTAAGATAGATAACCGACCTTATTATCGCTAAAGGTGGGTAACCGACCTTATTACCACCGATCGTGGGTAACCGACCTTAGTACTGCCGAATGTGGATTACCGACCTAATTACCGCCAAAGGTGGGTAGCCGACCTTATTATCGCCAAAGGTGGGTAATCGACCTTATTACCGCCAAAGGTGGGTAACCGATCTTATTATTGTCGAAGGTGGGTAACCAACCTTATTATCATCGAAGGTGGATAACTGACTTTATTACCACCAAAGGTGGATAACCGACCAAAGGTGGGTAACTGACCTTATTATCGCCGAAGGTGGATAACCGACCTTATTACCGCCTAAAGTGGATAAACGACCTTATTACCGTCGAAGGTGGGTAACTGACCTTATTACAAGGTGGATAACTGACCTTATTATTGCCGAAGGTAGGTAACCGACCTTATTACCGTCAAAGGTGGATAACCGACCTTATTATCTCCAAAGACCATAAAAAATTGCCAATGGAAGTGATGAACGTGTTGTTGCTAGCTTGTGGTGACGGGGCGAAGATGCTTGTAGAGAGAGCGTGGTAGGTAAAGGGGCACGGGCTGTGGCGCGCACGTGGTTGCATGCTCGTAATTGGTGATTACAATTCAACACTAGAGCAAAGTCCCTTCTTCTAACGTTAATGTTAACACAAAAATATGTTCGCTCGCCAAATCATCAAACAACGAGCTTTAAAACTACACACGGAACAAACAACCACACCAAGAAGCATGACGACTGGGGTCGTCGATAGTAGGGGTGCTCGTCGGTAAAAAATCGAACCGGCACCGATCCGAAATTATCGAAAAAATAAGAACCGGAACCGGTATCGAATTACCGATTCGGTACAAAATCGGTACCAATTTTTTCGGTTCGATTTTTGGTTATACCGCATGGTAATATATATAATTATTAATAATAATTAAATAATATTTTTTTATATATTAACAATTTTTTTAAAAACTAAGAAATCATTAACTATTAATAATAATTAATATATAAAATAAAACTACAAAACATTATTAATATATATAAAAAAAATTAATAAAACTACTATTATATAGAAATTATTAATATATAAAAAAATTTATTTAATATATAAAATTACAAAACATTAACTATTAATTATTATATTATTAAATTTTGGTATTTTTAGTATTTGGTTTTCTTAGAATTCAAAAAAGTCATTACCGCTACTTGAGTGCAAAGAAAAGTATAAAATACCGAAAAAAATCAATTCAAGAAAAAATTGGTGCCGAAAAAAACCCGATCTTGGGTATGAACCAGGATTCGATAAAAACCGAAAAAACTAAAAATTTTGAGCACCCTTAGCCGAGCTCCGATGTGAGAATAAGTAAGCCAGAAACGTCAACAATGGAGGTATGAAATTACTCTAATGAATAAGAGTAATAATTGTGTATGTTGTACCTGAAATCTGAGTTATAGTCGTGTATTTATAGTTTGATCACACTGCCTCAATCTAGTACACACTTCCCGAGTAGGAATAGGAGTCATACGTAAAAGATTCCTTATAACTGCCAACTTCATAATTGAATTAGATTTGATTTCCTTAAAAGTAGAAAGTCAAATTGGATAAGGGAATTATAAGTCAATCAAGACTGTAGATTCCTTAAAATGTTAAGCCTCCTGATTGAAATACTCTGTTAAAGCCACCAAACCATCTAGACCCACAAAATCATACCCTAATAGTGAGTTTTGAGGTTAATAAGCTTAGTTCTAAATGGGAAGTGATGAATATGTTAATTACCTTTTTATTAATTAATTATGGGTACTATAGTACTGACATATAATGGTAAGGGTGTTCACCGGTAAAATATCGGACCGAATCAGTCCAAATTGAACCGGATTGAATCATCGAAAGTACCCAAAAAATAGGTACAAATAAGGAACAGATTGGACGGTATATCGGATCAATTAATTTGGTGCTGTGCAGGATCGATACCGATTTTCTTGGCTTGAACCGGCCCAATCTTTAAGCCAAAATTCAGCCTAGGTTTAAATCAAAATCCGGCCTAAAAAAGAGCAGCTCAAGACTTGCTTTTAAGCCAAATTTTAGCCTAAGGTAAAACAACCCAATACCAGCCTTAAAATTCGGTCCCAACCTTCTTTAAGCCAAAAGTCTTTTTATAAGAAAAACTTTTTTAGACTTTTATCAATTAACCAATGTGGGACTTGGCTATTAAGGTCTCACTTGGTAGTCTTTTTATAAGAAAAAGTCCTTAGACTATTATAAGTTAACTAATGTGGGACTTGGCTATTAAGATCTCACTTGGTAGTTTTTTATAGGAAAACTTCCTAAACTTTTATAAGTCAACCAATGTGGGACTTGGAGACCACCAAGTATTAAGGCCTTCGCTTGTTAGTCTTTTTATAAGAAAAACTTCCTTAAATGTTTATTAATCAATGTGGGAGTTACAAACAACCATATTATATCCAATTAATTAATTAACTATTTAATTCTCTTGGTCTTAACTGATATCCGCCCTAAAACAAAGTATATGTAGTACCCAGTTTCAACAAAGACTAGATTTTGGAGTTATTAAAGTTGGAAGAGTGTGGGGCTTTCCCAACTTATTGATAAATAGTTTAAGGTTATCTAACTTCTTTATACTTTTACCACTTGTAAACCAACAACTAATAAGGCTTCCCTTGGTACTCATTTTATAAGGAAAACTTTCTTAGATTTTTTCCAATTAACCAATGTAGGACTTGGCCTTCACTTGGTAGAAAACTTTCTTAAATTTTTATTAATCAATGTGGGACTTACAATCAACCATATATATGTTCTTTAATATGTATTCTCTTGTCTTACCAATATCCCATATTGTCTAATTTGTGTTCTCTTGTCTTACCTTTATTTTATAAATAGGGGAGACCACCAATTTAAATTACATTTAAGTCTTAAATATTTTATTATGCCTTTTCTTGTATTAGTTCTATAGTTCTATTTTATAAATAGAGGAGACTTTAATCCAATTCTACAAAACTAAGTAAAATAATTTTTTAAAAAGGATTGACCTAAGACAAATACTAATGGGGTTCGATAAATACATATCTTGGACCTATGAAATTGGTAATCGAAACTGGTACCGAAAATCGGTTTGTATCAAACCAGTCCCGAACCGATTTTTATTGTACCGGAATGGTCCGATTCACCTTAAAAATCGAAAATACCGAATATGTTGAACAACCCTATATAATGGTGTGCAACAATCAACTTTAGGGTGTGCATATATCACTACCCTTTTATAATCAATTATTTGTATTTATATATGTGTTTTTAATTGGAGTTCAAAGTTCAGAGGAAACCTAAAAGCCTAAACATAATGTTTAGTCATATTTTATTGTATAATTAATTAACTAAATAAATTTTATAAAAAATAAAATTATTATAAAATTAATAATAAGTTACGATCATGATTTTAGTTTTAAAAGGTAATTAAATTTTAATTAGTACTATTTAATTCAGAATTTTTAACATTAATTAATTTAAGGTCTCTTATATGAAATAAAGTTGTTTACTAAATTTTACTCGTTAATATGTTTGTAATATACATTATAATTTTTTTTTATATTAATTATTATTTACTCATAATATTTTTCCTATATTTTTAATATATAATTATTTAGTAATATAATTGTTATAAATAATGAGTTCACGTTATGATTTTAGCTTTAAAAGCTAGCTAACTAAATTTTAATAACTAATATATAAGTTATAGTTGTTTTGTAACATTAATTAACTAAAAGTCTCTTATATGTAATAGCATTGATAACTATAGTAATCATTAATATATTTCTAATATATAGTCATTTAGAGATTAAAGTACTTAAGTAGAAACTTAAACTAAAATTCTAAATATGATTTTTTAAGTTAAATTTTATTATATGACTAAATAACTATATAACACTTATAAAAATAATTTTTTACAGAATAATAAGTTAATACTAAAGTTTATAAGACCATAAAAAGAGTTTTAATTCTAGTTAAATATTTAATCCTATCATTTCCATTTGTTTTTATTTGACACCTAGAAAAACAAATCCTACTCATTTTCATTTGTTTATTTTCACACTCTTCTAACAAATCCCTTTCATCAACTAAAATCTAGAATTACTATTATTAGTCAAACTTTAACCTAATATTTATGTTGTGTATTTGGAACTATGTTCTCTTGCCCTTCTGTTTTTCCCGGATGTGTCCCTTTTAGATTATCAGTTCTATGAAAAGGAAGATATATTATAACCTATTATTTATAATTAGCTTGGTGATGCTCTATGTAATAAACATTTTTTTTTTAATTTTGCAGCCTTCTGTTAACATAACGATCGATAATTAATTATATTGGGGAAGGGGTTAGGAGGAGGGAAACTAAGGAGAAGCAAGGAAAATCTTACCTTTAATTAATATAGTCTGTGAAGCAAGTTGGGGGCTATTAATTCTGATTTTGAGAATAGACTCAAGAGTGACTTTAAAAAGAGTGTTTCCTACTAGTTTATGAACTTTAATCTTATGTTAAGTCATCTAACAACCCTAATAAGATTTGTTAATTATACGTGAATCACACGACACAAAGAAATCTAAACGCGGGTTATGTTTAACTTAACAAAATCTTGTAACTGTGAATAGGCTAGCAAGAGTGACTAACAATTACAAACTACAGTAAATTAAGTTCATGATATTTTTTATCTATCTTGAATATATAAGTAATTTTATTACGGCTAGCATTACAGTTGTAATAATATCATAGATTATCTGTAGATCACTTAGTTAAGCACTACAAAACTAGGCTAAGAGCTAGTACTAATCAAGTACAAAATTAAATTCGATTACATATATAGAAGATACTTTGTGTTGCACAAGTTTATACCTTATGAGAGGAACACAATATATATATATATATATATATATATATATATATATATATATATATATATATAGTCTGTGTTCGTTAACGAACCGGTTATCACTACAAAAAAATCAGTCATTGCCGACAGCATATGTCGTCGCCTATGACTATAGTGTCGTTGGCAGTGATGTCATTGGCGACGGCATATGCCGTCGGCACACCCGTCGCCCCTGGTTCCCGTCGCCAGCCGTCGGCATCATTTTCATTGGCGAAGGGGATCATTGGCGACGACAGGATATCAATCCCGACGGCTATAGTGACGGTTAGTACGTCGACAATGACTCCAAATTTTTTGAGGGAAAACCGCATTCCCGACGGCAAGGCCTTCGGTAATGACTTTTTTGTCCGTCGGCAATGCCTTTAACTCATGACTATCGCTATATGTCATTAGTGACGGCCTTGCCGTCGCCATTACCCCCGTCGGCAATGACTATATACATTTTGAATTTTTTTTTTATAATTTCAAAATTTCTCTGTTCATTTACAAATATAAACTTACACCTGTTATAAACTAATAACAACCATCAAATAACAAGCAAATATCATACAATTCACCATTGAAATAGTAATCCAAATCAAATATATAAATCAAAAATATAATGGCCGTCTGTATAACTCAAAAACTGTACAAGTACATACATGAAACTTAGACTATAATATAAACTAAACTAACTACAACCCGTCGCCTGTCTCCATGTCATCGACTCGGCAGTTATCACCCTATACTAGAGGAGGTTGCTCGTCATCAACTCGACGGTCATCGCCCTGTACTGGAGGAGGCTGCTCGTCATCAGCTCGGCGGTCATCACCAGTACCTCCACCTCCACCTCCACGAGTCTCGTTAACAAGACCCTACAAAATTAAAATATTAATAACAAAATCAAAATGAAAACATATTTATATTATTTTAGTTTGTGTTCTTCAAGTTAGGCGGACGGGACTCGAACTCGGGCTCCGTATATCGAAATCGAGTCCCATCAGTTGTAACGCGTGTCTATTGCCTATGCGGTGCTATTGCCTGTGTTTGAAACATCTCTCGCTACAGTTCATTAAAACCTCTCTCGCTACAGTTCATTAAAACCTCTCTCGCTACAGTTCATTGATAGTTCATTACAATGCTTAACAGTTCATTAAAACCTCTCTCGCTACAGAATCAAGTCTCCAAGTTAATGTATATGCAAGCTTATGAGTTTCCTAACTTCATCTCCCACTTTTAGGTGGGGCTTTATCCCATTCCAGATGTGTCGCGCCCATTGATGTTAACAACTTGAACACATCTTTAAATTTTTCAGAAATTTCTGCAGCACCTCCCTATGGTCTTCAAGTACACGAAATAGACTAACACATCGTAGTCTAAATATGCACCCGAAGAACATCAAGAGATATATACTGACCAAAAATTCTAAAAATATAAAGACGTGCTCAAGTTGTTAACACCGACCTAAGAGAGATCGAAACATACAAGAACAGTCCCAAAACGGGGACTATTTGAGATCCATTCCTACTAAGTGAATCTCAAACGGGTTTCTAAGCTTCCTAAACTATATGAAGATATGCAAATATGAAATTGAATAATATCTTGAAAATTAATTATGAACCACAATAAAAGAAATTGATTCATCGATTCTCATAAGTATACAAAATCAAAGACTACATATCAAATAATCCTCTGGAACATATTTAAAATAACACAATGCTACCATTTTAATTAAGCAATAAAATGGAAACAAATATGCGGTGCTATTTATATTGAGAAAACATTATATTCGTTTCAAATAGATGTATCTCAATAACATCGATGTATCTCAACCAAAAGTACACATGTTACATTTTTAACATGAGAATCATTGAATTTCAAGTAATAACATATACTTGGGTGGAGATATATTAAAGTAGCATTTGGTACAACACCCTCAGTACACACAAGAAAAAGGAATATTAATAAAACTATTTGTAATATCACTCATACAGAAAGGAAGCAAGTTCATAGAATCAATAGCTTTTCTTATCTCTCAACTTTAAATTATAAAAATTTATTACAGAACATGTAATGTAATATATATTACATCTTGTACAATTATGTATGCAAAAAATAATTAGTTCAGGACTACTTTCTCACAAAATTAAATAAATGGATCAAAATAATTCCACTTATGTGTTACCCATTTGGTATAATTAACTAAAGTTTGCATTTGATCTAATTCAATCATCAAATAACCAATTCGGAAAGTACTCAAGGAGGAGAATAAAATAGATTTTAAAGGTTAACACAAGATATATATATACTTATTATGAATAACATCAAGTTAAATTTTCTCAAAAATTTTTATTATCTTGAAAATAAAATAAGGAGTTAATTTGATATATAATACAAGTTTGGTTATGGGTGAAATATGAATAAAATTTTTCTATTTAATATCTTGAAATAATAAGGAGTAATTTATATAAAATATTCATTTTTTGGTTATAAAATATCATATTAGTTTGGTTGTGGAATATTCTTTGTTGTCGGGAATATTAAATGCTGCAACGGTATGACCATTCATTGGCCTCATAATAGAATAACTTTCGGATGAAGAAAAGCGACAAGTTTGAGTTTTTATAAATAACTTGGCGTAGTTATTACGAATTAACCTTTGTTGGAATATACGGTGGTGGTTAAAATACGATAATCTCGCGTGGTTTTGCGATAGTATACTGCGGTATTACCACGATATTTTTGAATTATTGATTCTTACGTGAAAAGGCACTACTCAATAATTATTACGATAATTCTTATTGATATTTTATTTTATTGATTGATAATTCTTTGCGTTGATATTTTATATTATTGTTGTTTCAATAATTGTCACTTTGCTGATATTTCCATTATCGGATCAATAATTCATATTATTTGAATAATATTATTAGATAGCATTATTGGCAATGTCTAGAAAGTTCTGTCTAAGGAGAGGTTTGGTCACCTAATTGCGCGCTAGTAAGGAGAAATCCTTATTGGAAAGCCCCCTCTTTCTGGGAACGGTCTGGTTGTCATTATTGTGATTTTGTAATATTATTTGTGAATAATTATTTATTGATTTATATGATAAGGAAATATTTATTTTATGTGGCTATTAATGTTGAGGTGTTTTATCAGTATTTTTGTCGGAATGGAGGTATTAAAAATCAAATTAGTGTTCTTGAGATATATTGCGTGAGTTATAATTTTTAATCAAATCGTTGGTTGGATCGTTGTGATTTTTAGATATGTTATACATATATAAGTTGAGTATATGTCCATAAATTTTGAGCGAATTAAAAATGAAGGTATGATTTGTTATGAATTTTAAGAGGTGACTGATTCGGAAATTATGTTATAAATGATTTTTGGTGGAAAATTCTAGAATTGAGTGGGCCCCACTTTTGGTTGGTGAGAAATGTGCTTAAATTTTATTTCAAATGTGGTGGGTGGCAATAGTAGCAGGTAAAGCCATCGGTGCTTGGTCGAGTCTGCTTTGGCGTTTAGCATTTTTCTATAAATAGGTCTTAGGTTAGAATTGAAAATCACACGAAACATAAGCTTTTCTCTCTTTCTCTCTATATTATCGGCGTATTTTGTGAGTATTTAGATACTTTGAGAGTTCTTTATTGATCTACAAGTTTCATTCGACATCACATCAGACCTTTCATTCAAGAAATCTTTTTTTCTTTGAGGTAAGGGATGTTATTTTCTTCTTAAATGATATTATTTTCTTGATATCATTATCTTTGAGATATTGTTATGAATTTTATTATGGAATTTCTACTTTTTTGTGTGGGGTTCTATTCACGTATCGACATTTATTCACGATATCTGACACTTATTCACAAATCGACCTTTATTCATAGAAAATGAAATTTTCTCTTTTTTATCCCGGATGTCTTTTATGTTTACTATCTTTGATTGTATCCATGTTTTGATCTTTATTTTTGAATTCTACTTCACACTTGGTTATTATGGAGTATTATTGAATTTGGATAAAGCGAAATCTGAATCCCTAATATTTGTCCTTACATCTTCTTGGATTCGTTCTCTAAAATATTTTTCATCATCCTCGGTCCTTAATGGTGATACTTGATGAATATCTTTGGCTTTTGTAGTGCAAAGATGAATGATTACGATGAATATCTTTGGCCCGTAGTGTAAAGATGAGCATGTGTTGAGATGAACATGACCAATTTGGTGATCTGAATGAATATCTTTGGCGTAGTGCAAAGATGAATATTTGATTCAAGATGTATATTGATTGATATTCTGAGGGATAAAATATTGATGATGGACTTTTAAATTCATAGATGATAGTAGATTTCATTCTCTACTTAACTCTTCTAATGAATTATTGTTTTTCATTGCGATTGTTGATCTAAAACTTGTTGTCTATTATATATTATCGATTTTTCCTGTTGAAGACTAAGGATAATTTGTTGTATATTATCTTAGTCATAATATTCTTTCTTGGGCTAGTTGAGCTCACCCTTTTCCTTTTTGTTCCATTTTTTTCTTCTCGAGAGGCGAGAACATATAGAGGAAGTAGTCGGGGTATGGAATGATGGTTCTAGAGCAGTTGTTTTAGTAGTCCTCACTATTTTTGTAAAATAGTGTATCAATAAATGTAATGAGGACTTTATTTGAGTGTGGATATTATCTAGAAGATAATATTTGTATTTAAACTCACGGTATGTGTTATGCGTATTTTGCACGACAATTGTAATAATAAAGTTGTAGTTTTTTTACATACCATGTATTTGGCGACTCGAGAATGGGTGATGTATACCTATTTTGGGGGCGTCATGAGTTTAGTATCGAGCTTAGGGATATGGTCTCTGGCGGAGATGGGGAATAGAACTAGGAGGGAGAGGCGAGTAAATCCTTCTCGCTAGTGTGTCCTACTAAGCTTATTTGTTGGTCGGTCGTAATATAGGGATATTATGTGATATGTTAATTTGTTTAATTAACCCTATTTTATGGTAGTTTTTAAGAATGGCGGTGAGAAGCGTTAACAATGGAGTCTATGAGGCGTGGAACAACCTTTGATTACCAACTAAAGAAGCGTGCATGGGAAGGCAATATTCCTCTGTAAACAACACTCTAGAACAAGCGATGAATGATGCGATGTTTAGAAGCTTTTTGCAGTTCATGCAAAATCGGGCGAGGAGACTTCGTGTACAAAAATACTGGTGGAAATGATAGATAACGCGCGGTTTATCTGACCCAAGCGTTTCGAGAGTTGGGACCACAGATTTACGGGAAAGCCCGATCCGATTAAAAAGGAAAGCGTGGGTTAAGCAAATTACCAAGATATTCGATGTCTTGGGTTTGCGCGGAGAACAGAAGGTTCCATTCGCCACCTTTATGTTAAGTGGTGAGGTGATTCTTGGTGGGAATCGTGAAGCGTACCTGACCCGACCGCTTTTCAACATGTCTTGGGAAAAATTTTGAAGCTGTTCAATGACAAGTACTTTCTGAAAGTATTTCGTCATATGAAGGAGGTAGAGTTTATTAGATTTGGAATAGAACAACATGGCGGTGTGTCCCGATGACGAGGCGAAGTTAGCGGAGTTATCGAGGTTTGCACCTCATTTGGTAGAAAATGAGGAGCATTATGGCGGATGATGTTTACGAGAGGTCTAAAACCCGAGATTCGACAATATCTTATCTCTTATAAATTTTCTTTATATTCGGATGTTATAAGCAGGGCTCAATTATTAGGCGTGATAATGAGTATGTTCAATGGGGACACTGACGAGGGTCATCTCGGTGATGGCGATCATCGAGCGATGATAACCGGCGAGGAGGAAGAATACGGACAAAAGCGGTAACCACTCGGTGGTAATCGTGGCCATGATAATAGGAGAGGTGAGTCAGTGGAAATTTCAAAAAGGAGATTCAACAATAGCGGGGAAGACATCGGTAGGCTGACACCGGCACCAACAACAAATTCTGGGGAGGAGAAGCGACCGCCGGTTAGATCTTCTGAGATGCGGAGAGGAGGGACACATAAGTCCAAGCTATTCTGACCTTCAAGGTGTGTTTCAATTGTGGAAAAGCGGTCACATAGCCCGATTTTGTCGTGTAGCGAAGTCAAGTCCAAGCTGGGACGGCGACACCAAAAGCGACTACTGGATAAAAACAAAAGTCGGTGGTTCGAGGAAGGCGTTTGTCGTGGTGGCCAAAAACGAGAAACCCGACGAGGTGATCACGGGTAAGCTAATCTTGAACTCTTAGGAAGTTTATACCTTACTAGAATCTGGGTTCTACCCATTCTTTTATCTCTCTCTGCTTGTGCTCAGCGTTTAAACTTGACTCTGGAGAAATTGGACTTTAACTTATCATTGAAACTCTCAGTTTGGGTGAAACCTTTGTTACATCTGGTTTATAAATCTTGCTTGATCCAAGTTGGCACAATCATCATTACATGTTGATCTTATCTCTTTAAAGATACTTGCATTTGATGTGATTTTAGGGATTGATTGGTTAACCACTCATCGTACCAAAATTGATTGTTTTCGTAAGGTTGTTAGTTTTCATATTCCTAACCAACTTTGTTATACGAATTCAACAACTAAACCACTAAAATCGATCAGTCATTGTCATATCAAGCCATAAAGCTATTCGTTTATTGAAAAATGGATGTCAAGCTTTCTTAGCCCATATTATGGACTTGAACAAAAACACGTCGATTTGAATAATATTATTCTGTTGTTAATGAATTTCTGACGTATTTCTGAAGAACTTCTGGTCTACCCCGAGCGTGAAGTTGAATTCTTTATTGATCTTGAGCCGGGTACAAAGCCCATTTCTAAAACCCCATATCGAATGGCTCTATTGAACTTCGTGAGTTAAAAGTCAACTCTGAGGAATTATTAGACATCGGTTTCATTCGTCTAGTACATCTCCTTGGGGTGCTCTATTTTATTTGTAAAGAAGAAAAGCGGGAGTATGCGACTTTGTATTGATTCTAGGGAATTAAACCATGTCACCATCAAGAATAGGTATCCCTTTACCTCGCATTGATGACTGTTTGACCGGTTGCAAGGAGCACAATTCTTTTCAAAGATCGATCTTCGATTACGGATATCATCATTTGAAGATTAAAAGCGAGGATATTCAAAAGCGCCTTGAGGACTCGATACGGGCATTATGAATTCTTAGTCATGTCTTTTGGATTGACTAATGCTCTGCTTTGCTTTCATGGATATGATGAGCCGTGTATTCAAGGAATATTTGGATCGTTCGTTGTTGTCTTTATTGATGACATCCTCATCTATTCCAAAAGCCGTGAAGATCATGAGCACCATTTGAAAGTGGTACTTCAAAGACTTCGTGACAACAAGCTATATGCGAAAAATTTGAAGAAATGCGAGTTACGGCTTAAGGAAGTAGCATTCCTTGGGCGCGTGGTGTCAAAACATGGAGTATCTATTTGACCGTGAAGATTGAAGCAATCTGAAGTTGGGAACAGCAAAGTCGGTGGTAGAAGAAGTCGTAGCTTTTGGGCTTATTTGGTTATTATCGGAGATTCGTGGAAGGATTTTCTCGAATCGCTACTCGTTAACTCGGTGACTCGAAAAAGATACAAAATTCGTATGGAGGCGAGGAATGCGAGAAGAGTTTCAAGAGCTCGAGAGGAGACTCATTTCGGCTGTGTTAACAATACCATCTGGTTCGGATGGATTTGTTATCTCACAATGATGCTTGAGTGCAAAGGGTTAGGATGTGTTCTCATGCAACATGGGAAAGTCATAGCCTATGCCTCATGACAACTCAAAAGAATATGAGAGGAATTATCCTACTCATGATGCGGAGTTAGCGGCGATCATTTTTTGCGTTAAAAATTTGGAGACACTACTATATGGGGAGAAAGTGGAGATTTATACGGATCATTAAAAGCCTCAAATATTTCTTCACCCAAAAGGAACTCAACATGCGGCATGGCGTTGGCTCAGACATTGAAGGATTACGACCATAGCATTAATATCATCTGGAAAAGCAAAGCGTTGTAGGTGACGCATTGAGTAGAAGATCATATCTTGATGCTGAGTGCGATGTTGTTAACACAAAGGCCCATTTTATACGACTTACAAAGGATGGAGATAGAGTTAAAGGCTCCAAGTACCACGTGATGATATCAAACATCTGAGTAGAAGCAGACTTTAATCGATAAAGTTAAAATTTGCTCAAGCTACGGACTGGGGGTGATCGCATTATGAAGAAGAAAGTGCAAGAAGGTGTTATTCGAAGCGAGGAATCGATGAAGAAGGAATACTTGAGTAAACTCAGACTTTGCGTTCTAATGATTACGACTTGAAGCATAGAATCATGATGGAGGCACACAACACACCATTTGCAATCCATCACAGGAGTACCAAAATGTATCATGATCTTGACATACATTTTGGTGGAACAATATGAAGAGAGATCGCGGAGTTTATCTCGAGGTGTTTAACTTTGTCAGCGTGTAAAAGCGAGCATCAAATGCCAAAGGGTCCATTCTGACCACTTGAGATTCCAAAATGGAAGTGGGAACACATTACTATGGATTTCGTTACGGGTCTTCCCAAGGTTTCTCAAGGTATAGATGCGATTTGGGTTATTGTTGATAGATTAACCAAGTCTGCTCATTTCTTGCCTATCGTGAGACTTATTCCTTGAGCGTCTTGCTCGTATGTATGTGAATGAGATTGTGAGATTGCATGGCATGCCGAGTATCCATAGTTTGGATCGTGACCCAAGATTCACTTCACGATTTTGGGTTAGCTGCGCTGAAAGCTATGGGGACGCGAGTTCTGATTGATTGGCATACCATCCTCAAAGCGGATGGACAATAAGAGAGGACTATTCAAACTCTTGAAGATCTATTAAGACTACTGTGTCCTAGACTTTAAAGGGAGTTGGGATAAGTATTTACCATTGGTGGAATTCTCCCTACAACAATGAGTTATCGAGCAAGTATAGGTATGGCTCCATTTGAAGCCTTGTATGGACGAAAGTGTCGCTCTCGATATATGTTGGGATGAGGTGGGTGAAGCAACATTGTTGGGACGAGTTGAATGCGTATGACTACGAAAAAGATCCAAAGCGATTCGACAGCGTATACAAAGCGGCACAGGATCGACAAAAGAGTTATGCGGATCTTCATCGAAAGGACGTAGAATTTGGTATTAGGGATCATGTACTATTATGTATTGCTCCATGGAAGGGAGTTACAAGATTGGGGAAGAGAGGAAAGCTCAATCCATGATTTATTGGTACATTTCAGATTCTTGTCCGAGTAGGAAATATGGCCTATAGACTCGCGTTACCTCTAAGCATATCTCGTGTTCATAATATTTTTCAAATATCCATGCTTCGTAAAAATGTGAAAGACCCAAACCACATTATTGAGTTAGAACTAGACGAGATAGCCGAAGATTTAACTTATGAGGAGGTACCTATTAAGATCTTGGATAGGAAAGAGCATGTCCTGCGCACCAAGGTTATACCACAAGTTAAGGTTTTGTGGAGGAACCATCTTATTGAAGAAATGACTTGGGAGTTGGAATCGAGAAATGAAAGCGAGGTACCCTCACCTTTTTGAAACACAGAATGCGTCACGTCGATTTCGAGGACGAAATTTCATAAGGAGGGAGGTTGTAAGACCCCAACTTATTATGAATAAAATTAAATTTTCTCTATTTATTATCTTGAAATAATAAGGAGTTAATTTGATATAATACTTTGGTTATGGGTGAAATGTGAAAATTTTACAAAATAAGCAAGTGGTTATAAAATATTCATTTTGTCGGGGAATATTAGTTTGGTCGTGGAATATTCTTGTTGTCGGGGAATATTAAATGCGATGGTATGACCATTCGTGGGCCTCATAATGAGAATAACTTTCGGATGAAGAAAAGCGACAAGTTTGAGTTTTTATAAATAACGGCGTAGTTATTCTGAATTAACTTTGTTGGAATACCCGGTGGTTAAAATATACGATGTCTGGCGTGGTTGCCGCGATAGACACTGCGGTATTACATATATTTTGAATTATTGATTCTTACGTAGAAGGCACTACTCGATAATTATTACGATAATTCTTTATTCGATATTTTATTTTATTGATTGATAATTCTTTGCGTTGATATTTTATATTATTGTTGTTTTGATAATTGTCTTTGCCTGATATTTCCCATTATCAGATCAATAATTCATATTATTTGAATAATATTATTAGATAGCATTATTGGCAATGTCTAAAAATTTTTGTCTAAGGAGAGGTTTGGTCACCTAATTGCGCGTTAGTAAGGAGAAATCCTTATTGGGAAGCCCCCTCTTTCCTGGGAACGGCCTGGTTGTCATTATTGTGATTTTGTAATATTATTTACGAATAATTATTTATTGATCTATATGATAAGGAAATATTTATTTTATGTGGCTATTAATGTTGAGGTGTTTTATCGATATTTTCGAATGAATGGATGTATTAAAAATCAAATCAAATGTTCTTGAGATATATTGCGTGAGTTATAATTTTTTAATCAAATAGTTGGATCGTTGTGATTTTTAGATATGTTATACATATATAAGTTGAGTATATGTCCACAAATTTTGAGCAGTTAAAAATGAAGGTATGATTTGTTATGAATTTTAAGAGGTGGTGATTAGGAAATTATGTTATAAATGATTTTTGGTGGAAAATTCTAGAATTGAGTGGGCCCCACTTTTGGTTGGTGAGAAATGTGCTCAAATTTTATTTCAAATGTGGTGGGTGGCAATAGTAGCGTAGTAAAGCCATCGGTGTAGCGGTCGAAATCTGCTTGGCGTCTTTAGCATTTTTTTCTATAAATAGAGTCTTAGGTTAGAATTGAAAATCACACGAAACATAAGCTTTCTCTCTTTCTCTCTCTATATTATCGAGCGTATTTTGTGAGTATTTAGATACTTTGAGAGTTCTTTATTCAATACAAGTTTCATTTGACATCACATCAGGCCTTTCATTCAGAAATCTTTGTTTCTTTGAGGTAAGGGATGTTATTTTCTTCTTAAATGATATTATTTTCTTCAATATCATTATGCTGAGATATTTTTATGAATTTTATTGTGGAATTTCTACCTTTTTGTGTCGGGTATTCACGTATACGACACTATTCACGTATACAACATTATTCACAAATACGACACTATTCACCAAAAAAATGAAATTTTCTCTTTTTCGTCCCAGATGTCTTTTATAGTTATTATCTTTGATTGTATCCATGTTTTGATCTTTATTTTTGAATTCTACTTCACACTTGGTTATTATGGAATATTATTGAATTTGGATAAACCGAAATACGAATCCCTAATATTTGTCCTTACATCTTCTTGGATTCGTTCTCTAAAATATTTTTCATCATCCTCAGTCCTTAATGGTGATACTTGATGAATATCTTTGGCATGTAGTGCAAAGATGAATGATTACCTGATGAATATCTTTGGCCCGTAGTGCAAAGATGAACATGTGTTGAGATGAACATGACCAATTGGTGATCTGAAATGAATATCTTTGGCCCGTAGTGCAAAGATGAATATTTGATGATATATTGATTGATGTTCTGAGGATAAAATATTGATGATGGACTTTTAAATTCATAGATGATAGTAGATTTCATTCTCTACTTAACTCTTCTAATGAATTGTTGTTTCATTGTGGTTGTTGATCTAAAACTTGTTGTCCATTATATTTATCAGATTTTTCCTGTTGAAGACTAAGGATAAAGGATAATTTGTTGTATATTATCTTAGTTGAGCGTAATTTTGTTTATTTTTCTTCCCAAGAAGCGGCTAGTTGAGCTCACCCTTTGGAATGATGGTTCAGAGCATTTTTCTTCTCACTATTTTGTAAAATAGTGTGTCAATAATTATAATGAGGACTTTATCCGGGTGTGGATATTGTGTAGAAGACAATATTTGTATTTAAAGTGATGTGTTGTCAGATTTGCATGCGATAATTGTAATAATAAAGTTGTAGTTGTTTTACTGTCCTGTATTTATTTTTGTAATGGGTGATGTATACCTAGTGGGGGCATACACGATGAAGACTATAAGAAATAGAATATTCTCATTTAAACCTAGTTTATACGCAAAAAATTGTGAGATCAAATCTATACAAAAAATGCTAAAACAAAACAATAAATCAAATTAAACACCCTAAATTTAAGCTTCTGCTATTTGGGGAAACCGTGTACAAAAAGAAGAATGAATGGAGGTGTGGTGGTCTGGAGGATTGCGGCAGAAGGACAATTGTAATAGGTACGGAGGAGTTCTAGTTGGCAGAGAAAGCGATGGGATGATTAATTTAGGGCTGGATTGTGATGGGAATGGGATGATGTGGGCGAAATGGGATGATTAATTTAGGAAATGGGCAAGCTGGGATTCACAAATTGAGAGGGAAAAACAAATATCAGAGAGGGAAAAAATAATAGGAGTCGTTGCCGTCGCGAATCAGGGTTTGAATTAATAGAACTCATTCTCGACGGCACAGCCGTCGATAATGAGGCCGTCGATATTGAGTTATTCTCGACGGGGTTGTCGTCGCCTTTGACTTATGTCTCTGTCGCCAATGAGTTTTCCCTCCACCGCCAAATTTTCGCACCAAATTATCCCATGGGGAATGGCATTATCGACGACACTCATTATCGACGGCGTTCCAGTTGGTAGTAAGGTCATTATCGACGGGATATATGTCGTCGCCAATACTCCCGTCGCCAATGACCCTTTTTCTTGTAGTGTTATGACAACGGTCCGAACCGTCACTATAACATATGGCGACGATTTTCTGTTCTATGGCGACGATCCGTACCGTTGCCATAGTTTATGATATTTGGATACATACAGTTCCATAAATTTATTTTTTTTTAGTTCTAAAAAAAAAGCAAAATAAAAATAAAAATTAAGGGTCCGGATTTTGGTCCTGTCCGAGAGTCCGGACAGGATTCATTTCCTATATATATATGAAAAAAATGTATGTACATATTTGTGTATTATACAGTCAACTATGACGACGATTTTTTAGACTATGACGACGCTATTCTGGGCTATATTACTTTGAGTAATCTTAACGTTTAGCATAAGACAAAAAAAAAGTTCCATGATAAATTTAGGTTAACAGAAAAATTAAAATCCAATGCTAAATTTAGTAAAACCAACTGTAGACCGTCCCTTCATAAATGTTCCAAACGTGGAGGCCATATTAGAATATATGCACCATCTTCAAGAAATTATTTAAATTATGTTGCACAACAAATTCAAGAAAGAACATGCATGGCCAACGAAGCTTTAGGGAATTTTCAAAAATAAATATAAAAATAATATAAAGGCAATAAACGTGGTGATTATTAAATAAATAAGTAGTTGCGCCCGTGCCACTATATATACTGTACAACAAAAGAAATTTTTCCATTCGTTCTCCACATATCAAAAATCAGTCACTAGCAAAGAGAAAAAATAGCTCAAACTCGGAAGAAAAAAAATGTACTCCCGAAGATTATCAGATTCAGACCTTACAGTTCTTGAATCAATAAGCAAGCATCTTCTTGATGATTCCGATTTTTCGACTATAAGTTCATGCATTGATCCACTTTACGAGTGGGATATAAGCTTTGGTGATCTTTTTTTCATCGGAAATAGCTCAGAACCGCAGTCACTCAAGCTAGATTGCTGGTCCGACAACGTTGAAAATTTAGAGCACGTGGAGCAGGTGGCGGGGACGCGTGGATGTCACGCGCCACAAGAGTGGAAGCGTTATAGAGGAGTATGGCGGCGGCCGTGGGGGAAGTTTGCAGCGGAGATAAGGAATCCGGCTAAGAAAGGAGCTAGGCTGTGGCTCGGGACTTATGATACGAGGATGCAGCATTGGCTTATGACAGAGCCGCTTTCAACTTACGTGGCTCGCGTGCCATGGTTAATTTTCCGAATATGATTGGCTCTCATGAGATATCAAAGGTGCCGGTCAGCGTGACGGCCAAGCGGCAGTCAGCGGAGCCGTCTTGTTCATCCCCTTCGTCATCATCGTCTTCATTGTTAGAAAATGGCTCTACAAAAAGGAGGAGGAATTAAAGGTGTAGTTAGTAGTGACAGTATTACTTAGTCCTATATATAGAGGATTTTGAAGATACGTTTACATTAGTAACATCGGATGATCAATTAATGAACAACTCTGTGTAAGACTAAAAAATTTACTTTCGTTAAGATTCGAATTCAAAATCTCAATCACATAATATTAATCAATTGTTCAACCAAACTACGTGATATAATTGTAAATAAGACAACATAAATTTTATTTATACAAGCTTCTCCATTTAAAAAAAAGAAGATAAATAAGTTAGTAAGTAAGTTTTGTCTGGTATTAATTTATAGGAGGAGTTTTAAGTTTATTTTGATAATCATAAGATTTTTTTTATAAAAAATTAATTACATTTATTGAATATTATAATGAATTGTATATTTTGATCTTTCTTAACATACTAAAACAAAGGACGCATCAACCAAATCTATATTTATCTAATTTATTTATTGATTAGGAATTATACTAATAATATGTATTTCTTAAGACTAAACGTGATATATAGCTAGAGGTATATAGGAAATAAAAAGAATTTCTCATATTCTTTGTCTTAATTCAACTGCTTCAAAATTTTGTATATAAAGTTGCAGTATTATAATGTAATTATTAACTTATTTACTAGTTTAGTTTACACTTTTTATTCATCACGTCGGAGAATACTATATGGCGACCTTTATTCAAACATCTTAATTATTATAAAAATAAAGTGCTATTTTGGCCAAATAATTAAAAATATTTACTTAAAATATCCAATATTAACCTTTTCTTTTTTAATTGCAATAAAAATGTTAATTGGACATACTCAATTTATAATGGAGAAGCTTGCATAAATAACATTTATGTTGTCTTATTTATAATTATATTATGTAGCTTAGTTGGACAATTATTTAAAGTTATGAGGTTGAGATTTTGAGTTCAAATATTGACTGAAACAGAATTTTTAGTGTTAGTTTAGTCACTTTTGCATTTTACTCCAGAATATTACTACTATAATACAAACTCAACTTTATGAATAATTGTTAAAACCTGTCATACAATATTGTGTTTCCTTTATCAAGCAAAGAAGGGGTTTACCCACTTATTTTTTTTTTCTTTTTCTTTTTTTGGTTTAAATAGAGAAGATTGTATGAATTAAATTTATTTTGTCTCATTCACAACTAAATCATGTAGCTCAATTGGACAATAACTTAAAAGTTATAAGTTTGAAATTTTGAGTTCGAAACTTGACGTTGTCCTATTCACAACTATATCATGTAGCTCAATTGGACAATAACTTGAAGTTATAAGTTTCAGGTTTTGAGTTAGAAACTTGACGGAAGTGAATTTTTTTGTTCTAGTTTGGCTTACTTACATGTCATCATTGCCACATAAGATAGTCAATTCCCAGTTGTCACATAAAAGTTTATTATCCAAATTTTTCTATATTAGAGAGTTTATTTTGCATTAACTAATAAAAAAGGACACAATATCCAAATATCCTAAGAATATAATGATCACTTTTGCATTTTACTCCTCTTCGTAAGAATGGTGCAAACGTGCAGTATGTTGGTCAATAGTCCTCACCCATTTGCCTTCATTATTTTCTTTATTTCTGGACCTTTGAATTTTCCATGTCCCTACCTCTTGTTTTTTGGCCTTCCCATTTTCCATTTTTTCTTCCTCAGATTTATGGCTATAAAAGGCCACCAATGCTGCAAAGAAAAGCACACCAACACAAAATATACTCTCATCCGAGAGTTTAAGAGAAAGGAGGGAGAGAGAGAAAAGTTTCCTCTGAAACTTTAAGAAAAATAGAGAGAGAAAGATAGTTCAAATAAATAGGTGTTTTATTTAGGTTCCATCACATAGTTATTGTGTTGAAGTAATTTTAGTTTGTACTCAAATTAAGATATCTTTGTATTCTCTCAGATTATTCAAGTGAATTGTTCGGAGTTTGTCTCGTGGTTTTTACTTCTTAGATTTATAGGGTTTTCCACATAAAAATCTCGGTGTCTCGTGGTTGTATTATTTCATGCAGTGGTTATTATTTTGGTGGAATTGAGAATTTAATTTGTTTGGCATATACTAGTATTTTATTCATTTGATTTATCAAAGATAATAGTATTTGGAGGTGATTTTTTCCCAACAAGTAGTAATAGAGCTAAGGTTAATTACTTGGTTATTTTTTGATAAATTTTATGAAGGAATTAGTCAGATCCATGATTAAATTGACCTCTTCAAATTTTTCAATCTAGAAGCCCAGAATGGAGGATATCCTTTATTGCAAGGATTTGTATGATCCGTTGGAGCACGAGAGAAAGAAGCCCGCGGATAAATCTGAGGCTGATTGGAATAAAATGAATAAAAAGACTATTGGTCACATCCGACAGTGGATTGATCAAAGTGTGTTCCACCATGTTTCGCAGGAGACGGATCCTCACACTTTATAAACAACACTAGAGAAGAAGAATGCACAAAAGAAAACTTTTGTCATTTAAAAAATTGTGAATCTAAAGTACAAAGACGGGAGCAGTGTGTCGGAGCATATGAGTGAGTTCTAAGGTTTGGTGAACCAGCTGTCCACCATGAAGTTGAATCTTGAGGATGAGATTCACGCTTTTTTGCTTCTCAATTCGTTGCCAAACAGTTGGGAGACTTTGGTGGTGTTTCTAAGCAATTCAGCTCCAGAAGGAAAAATGACTATGCAGATGGTCAAGGACGGTCTTCATAATGAGGAGACAAGGCGAAATAAGCAAGGCGTAAATTTTGAAACATATGCTCTTGTCACAAAGAACAAGGGTAGAAGCAATTTTAGGGGATCTCACAAAGGAGATAAAAGTCGCAGCAAAAGCAAAAATCACAGGAGCAAGTCAAAAACCAGACAAGGTGAAACGTATTGATGTTTTCATTGTAATAAAGAAGGTCATTACAAAAGAAATTGCAAAATCTGGTTATAGACAAGCAAAAAAATGGTGAGCAGGGAATGGTTGAGGAAAAGAACACTGTAGCCACAGTCACCGAAGATGTTGTAATTCTTTCATTTGGGGAAGAAGAATGCTTGCATGTTGATGATCAGAAAGTTGATTGGGTGGTTGATACTGATTCCTCTTATCATGTTACACCCAAGAGAGAATTCTTCACAACTTACAAAGTTGGAGAATTTGAGTACGTGAGAATGAGAAATACTGATCAATCCAAGATTACTGGAATTGGTTATGTTTGCATTCAGACAGGTGTTGGTTGCAATGTTACCTTGAGGGATGTTAGACATGTTCCTGTTAATTTTTGGCATGACCTTGGACAGAGAAGGCTATGAGAATAACTTCGGCAGTGAAAAATGGAAGCTTACCAAGGACTCTATGGTGATTGCAAGAGGCGCTGCTTGTTGTTCGATGTACAAGATTCATGTGAAGGTGTGCTCTAGTGAGTTAAATGGAGTTGAGGATGACTCTTCGCCAAACTTATGACATAAGAGGCTTGGCCACATGAGTGAGAAAGGGTTGCAGTTATTAGCAAAAAGGTCAATCATTTCTTTTGCTAAAGGTACTGTTTTAAGCCCTTGTGATTATTGTTTATTTGGGAAATAATATAAAGTTTCTTTTAGTAGTTCGGCTAAAAGAAAATCAAAGCTACTAGAGAGAGTATATTCTGAATTATTATTATTATTAAAGCTACTGAGGTTGAGTCTTTGGGTGGAAATATATATTTTGTTACCTTTATTGATGATGTTTCGCGGAAGATGTGGGTCTTTTTGTTGAGAACAAAAGATCAGGTATTCCAGCATTTTCATAATTTTCATGCTATGGTTGAAAGGGAGACTGGAAAATCGTTGAAGTGTCTTCATAGCGACAACGGAGGGGAATACACTTCAAAGGAGTTTGCTGAATATTGAAGTAAACATGACATTTGACATGAGAAGACTGTTCCTGGTACCCCACAACATAATGGTGTGGCTAAGAGAATGAATTGCACTATTATTAAGAGAGTGCAATGCATGTTGAGTCATATTATTGAGAGAGTGCGATGCATGTTGAGAATGACTAAACTGCCTAAGTCATTCTGGGGTGAAATTGTTCGTACTTCTTGTTACTTGATTAATAGATCTGATCCATCGGCACCGTTGGATTTTCATATTCCAGAAAAGATTTGAAGCGGTAAAGATTTGTCTTATTCTTATTTGAGGCTATTTGAGTGTAAGACTTTTTTACATATCCCAAAGGAACAAAGATCAAAGCTTGATGACAAGTCTATTCCATGTGTGTTTGTTGGCTATGGAGATGCAGAGTTTGGATACCGGTTATGGGATCCAGTATAGAAAAAATTATTCAGGAGTAGAGATGTGGTGTTTCATGAGCACTAGAATTATGACCATTTTGATAATGTTACACAACCCAGAGATAATAGAGTTCCAGATCTCAGCGAAGTTCCTTCTCCAGTACAAAATGCCACAGTTGGAGAAAGAGGTCAGAATGAAGATATGACTGATACAGATTTGCACGATAGTGATGGATCAGATGTAGAAAGTGTTGATTAGGGGAGAAACCTGATATTGAAGAACCTCAGCTAAGAAGATCCACGAGAGAACGTGTACCATCGATCAGTCAGATATCTTTCATCTGAATATCTTTTAGTTGCTGAGGAGGGGGAGTCAGAGGATTTTCAGGAAGTTAAGACTCATAAGGAGAAGGGCAATTGGCTGAGAGCTATGTAGGATGAGATGGATTCTTTGCACAAGAATCACAACTATGAGTTGACTACACTTCCGAAGGGCAGGAAAGTATTGAAAAATAAATGGGTGTTTAAGCTTAAGAAGGATGGTGAAAAATTAGTGAAGTACAAGGCTCGGTTAGTAGTCAAGGCTTTTTCTCAAAAGCAAGGTATTGACTTCGATGAGATTATTTCTCTAGTTGTGAAGATGACTTCTATTCGAGTAGTTCTGGGATTAATTGTAAGACCCCAGCTATTATAAATAAAGATGATTTTTCTATAAATATTATTTTTGAATATTATGGAATAAATTTGATATAATGTTATAGTTGTGGGTAATATTTATAAATTTTGCAAAATATGCAAGTTGTTATAAAATATTCGTTTGGTGGGGAATATTCTTTTGTTAGGAATATTAAATGCACAACTACTCAAATCATTGGTGGATGCATGACAATGTAATTATCATTTGATTGAGAAAACGACAAAAATATTTTATAAAAATAACTACGGAGGTGTTATTCGTTAAAACCGTTGAACTACCCGGTAGTAAAAATACGATGAATGGCGTAGTTGTATAGTAGCACCGGTATTGATTATTGATGCTTACGTAAGAAGTCACTCATTTATGCTTTCAATTATTCGCTACATGAATTCACGCATCATATTTCTTATATTATTGATTCAATTATTGTCATAGTATCATCTCGTATAATATGTTATATTATTAATTGAGACGACAAGTTATAAATGATTAATAATTGTTGAAAGATTAAAATGTGTTGATTAAAAATAAAATGATTTATGGTAATATTTATTCAATCCTTAATGTATATAAAGAGTGCATTATAGGCGTTTGTGGTAAGTTTGATTATTTTATGGGGGGCCCATATGTCATCATCTAAGAGTCTCTTCGTCAATAGTATTTACCTTCGTCAATAGTAATTACCTTAAATCGATAGTAATTACCCTTGTGAATAGTAATTACCTTTCAATCGATAGTAATTACCTTTACCAGACGTCAAACCACTTGCCGTTTCACATTACAAAGCGTCAAACCACTTGTCGTTTCACATTAAAGCGTCGAACCACTTGTCGCTTTCACATTACAAAGCGTCGAACCACTTTTCTTTTCACATCACGGTCGTCAAGCCACTTGCCTTTTCACATGGTAGGTGCTAAGCTAGAAATCTTCTATAAATAGAGGCTTAGTGCTTCATTATTTTCACTAATTCATTCAAGCTATAGAGAGAGAAAGTATAGAGAGAATAAGAGAGAGAGAAGAAGAGTATTTTGTTACTACACTATCCGCAGATTCAATCTCCTACTAAAAAGTAAGGGTGTTATTCTTTCTTATTCATGAAGAGAACTGTTGTTATTCCATCGCTTATTATTACATTGGAATAACTTTGTATAATGGTTTACCCTATACTTGGTGACATTCTTCTATTATTACGTTGGAACATCACATCGTGTGTTTTACACTTGGGACCGGTTCCGTCTTTTTATTATTATTTTGTTGGAACATCCACATGCGTGTGTTTTACACCGGACTGGTTTAAATCTTTTTATTATTACATTGGAACATCCACATCGTGTGTTTTACACCGGACTGGTTAAAATCTTTATTATTCTCGTTGGAATATCCTATCTCGTGTGTGTTTTACACCCGGATCGGGTTCCATCTTTATTATTCTGTTGGAACATCCCGCGATTGTGAATTTCACACGACTGGTTCCGTTATTATTATTACATTGGAATAACACATCTATGCGCAATACCGCATGCATGGTGATTTCTTTTGTTATTCCATTCTTTATTATACCCAAATTGGTTAAAACTTTGACTTTATACTCCATGAAATTAGTAGAATATCCTCGATATTTGCGTTTCATCCGAAGATCTTTTCATGGAAATATTCTTCCGATCATTCTTGAATTTTACTCTACAAAACAAAGATATCATATTGACAATTTGGACGTTAATAATTCTCGGATAAAATAATTCTTGAACTTTTTTATTGAATTCTTATATCATTGTCATCATCCTCATGTTTATATTTTTTTAAAGTCATACGTGGCTCAGTGTGGTGCATAGATGGACTTGGTATGATTATGACCGAGAGACTATTCGGTTGTAATCATGACCGTAATGTTACAAATGATGTGGTAAAAATCCTAAAAGGGCAGTAGTGCATTGATGGATGATTGTTGGCATGATCATGACCATTAATGAATACACAACTATTCTTGGCCCGTAGTGCATGAATAATTGTGGTCGTGATACTAAAGAATATCCTCGCCCGTAGTGCGAGGGGTGATTCGATGATGTGGATTATTTATTAAAGTCGAGTCTCGGCTATAACAAATGATGAAAAACCTTTTAAATCATAAAAGATAGTAGATTTTATTTTCTACTTGACTCTTTTAATGGATTGCTTGTTCAATGCAGATTAAACTTGATGTTTATTATATTTTATCGGTTTAACTTTGTTGAAGGCTAATGATAATTTATTCTCGCATTATCTTAGTCATAATATTTCTTCTTGGGCTAGTTGAGCTCACCCTTTCTTTCACCGTTTCTCGTGAAATGAGAATATAGCCGGGAGACGAGTCGGGGAGCGGAGTAATGGCCTCAGAGGATAGCATTAGTAGTCCTCACTATTACGTGAAATAGTGTGATAATAATTGTAATGAGGACTCCTTTTGAGTTTGTATAATATCTAGTAGACAATATTTGTATTCAAACTCACGATTTATGTCGTATTATTATACCAGCAGTTATATTAGTAAGTTGTATTTAAATTACGTACCATGTATCTGACTACCCAAGATGGGTGATGTATACCTAATTTTGGGGGCGTCACATTAATAGCTAGTATGGATCTTGAGCTTGATTAGTTGAATGTGAAGACTGCTTTTCTTCATGGTGATTTTAAAGAAGAAATCTACATGGAGCAGCCAAAGGGATTTGAAGTTAAAGGGAAAGAGCACTTGGTTTGTAAGTTGAAGAAAAATTTGTACGGTCTAAAAAAATCCCCAAGGCAGTGGTACATGAAATTTGATTCATTTTTATGGTGGATCAAGGTTATATTAGAACAGTTGCAGATCATTGTGTGTATGTCAAGAAGTTCTCAAATGGTAACTTCGTAATTTTGTTGCTATATGTAGATGATATGTTGATAGTTGGGTAGGATGCTGATATGATTCACAGGCTTAAGGATGAGTTTTTTAAGTCCTTTGATATACAGATTTTGGGTATGAAGATTGTTCGTGACAAAAAAGCCAAGAGGTTGTGGTTGTCACAAAAGAAGTATGTTAAACGGGTGCTTGCTAGGTTCAACATGAGTAATGCTAAATCAGTTAACACACCATTGGCTAGTCATATTAAGTTGACAAAGTGCATGTGTTCTTCTACTAATGAAGAGAGAGATGATATGGCAACAGTTCCCTACTCATCTGTTGTAGGAAGTCTTATGTATGCAATGGTTTGTACGCGACCAAATATTTCTCATGCAGTTGGCGTTGTAAGCATGTATTTGTCAAATCCTAGTAGAGAACATTGGGAAGTAGTTAAGTAGATTCTCAGATACTTGAAAGTTACTTCCAGTTTGTGTTTGGGTTTTGTTGGTACTAGTCCAGTCTTGGAGGGTTTTACAGATGCATACATGGCAGGTTCTGAAGAGAAAAAGTATACTTCGGGGTAAAAGTGTGTTTCTCAGATGCATACATGGCAGGTCCAAGTTGTAAAAGTGTGTTGCTTTGTCTACAACTGAGTCAAAATATATCGCCGCTACAAAAGCAGGCAAGGAGATGTTGTGGTTAAAACGATTTTTCCAATAGTTGGGTCTGACACAAGATGAGTACGAGGTTTATTGTGATAGTCAGAGTTTAATTGACTTGACCAAGAATGCCACGTATCATAATCGAACCAAGCATATTGATGTTCGTTATCACTGGCTTCGAGAAGTGATGGAAAAGGAATTGATGAAAGTAAAGAAAGTTCATACCCCTCAAATATGTTGACAAAAGTTGTCACTCGCGACAAGCAGAAATTTTGCAAGGAATTGGCCGAGATGGACTCCAAGTGACGGGGTCACAGAGATTACCTCCTCTAATGGGTTCGGATGGAGAAATTGTTTGTCAACAGTCCTCACCTATTTGCCCTCATTATTTTCTTTGTTCTCGGACCTTTGAATTTTCCATGTCCCTGTCTCTTTTTTTTGCCTTCCCATTTTCCATTCTTCCCTCCTCAGATTTATGGCTATAAAAGGCCACCAATGCTGTAAAGGAAAGCACACCAACACAAAATATACTCTCATTCGAGAGTTTAAGAGAAAAGAGGGAGAGAGAAAAGTTTCTTCTGAAACTTTAAGAAAAATAGAGAGAGAAAGATAGTTCAAATAAATAGGTGTTTTATTTGGGTTCCGTCACATAGTTATTGTGGTGAAATAATTTGAGTGTGTACTTAAATTAAAATATTTTTGTGTTCTCTCAGATTATTCTAGTCATGAATTGTTCGGAGTTTGTCCCGTAGTTTTTATTTCTTAGTTTTAGAGGGTTTTCCACGTAAAAATCTTGATGTCTCATGGTTAGATTTTTTATACTTATTATTTCATGCAGTAGTTATTATTTAGGTGGAATTGCGAATTTAATCTGTTTGGCATATACTGATATTTTATCCATTTAATTTATCAAAGACAATAATATTTAGGAGGTGATTTTTTTCCCAACACAGTAGTACTAAAGTTGAATTAATTAAGCCAAAATGTAGGGAAGTAAGGTATAAAATTTAGAATCTGACTCTTGTAATATGATTTTCAGAATAGAGCTGATAAATAATTTCCTAATATTTGTACGACCAAAAACAAGCTTGTTAACTAAAGTTTAAAAATATTAATTTTTTACCCTTTTGGTTTAATAATATTTTATTTATCCTCCAACTTAAAATTATTAATTTAAAAATAATAATATAATACGCGTGTGCCCAGGTATCTAGTTTATTAAATAATATAGATGTTAACCTTTTTTTAAAACTGTCAAAATGACTTAAATATAGTGAAAGTACCATAATTTATTACATTAATGATTGAAAGATATTTTTCAACCAAAATGAAAACCATCCAAACAATGTCAAATAGTATCAAATTAGGAAGGCTTAAATATGATTTATTACCCTAAATTATAGGTCATATTTTACTCCGGTGATCCACCTTTTAATTTTGTCAATTAGGTGATTGAACTATCAATTTTTTTTAATTTCATTCAATTGGGTCTGTCACATCAGAAATTGTTGACATGGCATCCTAATAGGCAGCATGAATGCTTATGTGTAAAAACATTATATATTGTTAATGAGATCAAAGGACAAAAGGTAAAATAACAAATAAAATAACTAAAAATTACACAAATAATATAAATTAGTTGTATAATTATTTATTTATAGTTATATAAATAATATAAATTATTATATAAATAATATAATAATTATTTTTATTAAAATAATTATTTTATTAAAAAAACTATGTATTTTAAATTTTTTATTAAAAAAAATTGTGTTTAATATTAATGATAATAAAATAAAAATATTAATGATAATAAAATAAAAATAAAAGTGCAGTTTTTTTAATAAAAAAATAATTATTATTTTATTAAAAAAACCAACCAACTGTGTTTTTTAAAAAATAAAGCAACTGCGTTTTTATTTTATTATTTTAATAATTATTTTTATTAAAAAAACCAACTGCATTTTTTTTATTAAAAAACAGCATTTTTATTATTACAAAAAAACAGCGTTTTTTTTATTACAAAAACTGCATTTTATTTTTATTTTATTATCATTAATATTTTTATTTTTATTATCATTAATATTAAACACAATTTTTTTAATAAAAAATTAATAAAACATAGTTTTTCTTAATAAAAATAATTATTTTTAATAAAAATAATTATTATATTATTTATATAATAATTTATATTATTTATATAACTATAAATAAATAATTATACAACTAATTTATATTATTTGTGTAATTTTTAATTGTTTTATTTGTTATTTTACCTTTTTATCCTTTGATCTCATTAAAAATATATAATGTTTTTACACATAAGCACTCCTGCTATCTATTAGGATGCCACGTCAACAATTTCTGACGTGGCAGACCCAATTGAATGAAATCGAAAAAAATTGATAGTTGAATCACCCTTTCCCTCATTTCTGTTCTACTTTCTGCCAGTGGAAGAGCATTAGATGAGTCAAGGGGATTTTCAAGCTTTTCCGTTTAAAGGGAAAGCTGATAGAGTCAAATAACCATACAACTCTTCCCTATAAGAGCTATTCAGGCCGTTCCTCGTTACCCGAAGAAGATTGTCTGCACATTCCCTTTCTGTCTTTACCCCATCCTTTCTTCTCTTAAGATCTTTCTTGTTAGCAAGTCCTTCTTTTTTAATCGGTCGTACCAACTTGACAAAATTGAAAGGTGGATCACCGAAGTGAAATATGGCCTATAGTTTAAGGTAATAAATCATATTTAAGCCAATAAGGAATGGATATGAATGAATCAATCATACATAGCAACAACTAGGTAGTGGATACGAAAAATATTTAAAATTTAATCAAACTCAATTTAAAATAAACAAAATATTTATATCTGAGCAATTATTCAATACGATTAACCAAATATCAAGCCGTTGTGAAAAAAATATGTTGACAATCAGCATAATGGAAAATATTATCCCAACCAAGAAAAAATATCTTTAAAATATTATCACAAGAGAATAAAATGAAACTCTCAAAAGAAATAAATTACTAATCATTTTATTGGAGAAAATAAAATCCCACAAAGGAAAAAATAATCTCTCATACAAAGAGAGAATGAAATACTAATAAAAAGAAAAATATACAAAAAAAATTGAAAAGCCTTCTCCTCAATCAAAAATGGAGACTAGTTTTTTTTTCTTAGCTAAAGAGAGGGAGAAGAAGTCTACTGTTAATTTTTTATGTTAGAGTATATATATTGTTTCACATTAAATACTTTGAGAAAATATGTCTAGTTTTAATATATAATAGGTTGGGCCAATTCTCTCATGTCCAATTAATTTTAAATTAGAGAGTTTGATATTTTTATGGGATAAATCAATTTTTGGTACTGTCTTTTTTATTACGCACTTACAATTTGATATCAAAGTGAAAAAAGTTACAACCTGGTGATTGTCTTGAAAAATGTTACACTGCGTTAAACATTAGGGTCAGCGACTTACAATTTGATAATTCGAAGTGAAAAAGTTACAAAATTTGGTGATTGTCTTTCGAAAAATATTACACTCTGTTAAACAGTAGGGTTTCATCTTTATTCTGTTTAAAAATTAGGGTTCTCTTCTTCTGTCCTTCTTCTTCTCTCATTCTTCTTATTTCAATTCTCCATTGATTACTGGTTCCCATATATTTATTAAAGGGTTTTCAGTATTTAATTGAAAGGATGAGCTCATCTTGAAGTGGAATCGTAAATAAAATCGGGGAAGAAGATTGTAGTTCATGCAATAAAAATGAATGGATTACACCAGAGTTCCCAAGTCGGTGTCACTGTGGAACAATGGCGCGAATGTGGGAAGCAAGGAAAGATGGAACAAAACATCGAGGATCTTCTTCGCATCGACTTCACTTCTCTTTCTGTATGTTTGTCTCTCCCGTTGAATCAATTTTAACGATTATTTAAAAATTGGAAAGTACAAGCACCAGATTTTAATATTTTTCAAGTACAATCACCAATTTATAACTTTTTTCACTTTGGGTACCAAATTGTAAATCGTGTCCCTAATGTTTAACGGAGTGTAACATTTTTCGAGTACAATTACCAGTTTGTAATTTTTTTCATTTTAAATACCAAATTATAAGTCGTATCCCAATATAAATACCAAAAATTGTTTTATCCCATATTTTTATATACTACTAAACTTTGAATCCATTTATAAATTTAACACTTTATCTAGTACTCTTTGAGAAGATAATTAACCTAGATGTCGGTAAGAAAATTCCCTTGGACACACTGATAATTAGAATATGGCCATCAACTTTGCTGCTAACCAACACTTCAATCAAACATCTAGCTGGCTAGCTGACGACATAGAAGTGCACAGATTGATCAAATTTTATGTTTATTTTTTATTACAAGTTAGGTAGATAGATATAATTGGTAATATTTTAAAAATATATTTAATATGATGAGTCAATCTTATAATTTTATACAATCTCACGTAGATCGCGATCCTAATTCGAAAACTTTACGTCACAGGACTATAACTTAATTGGTCTATCAAGTTTCCGAAAAACATATAGTAGACATTCTTAGCTAAGTATTCCAAATAATGACATGTTAAGACGAATTCTATGTTAATTAGTAGTTTATATATATATATATATATATATATATGGCAATCAGATACTGGAAGTATATAAAAAAAGGCATCACTACAACTTGTAGCGGCTGAAACAATTAAAATGGACATGTTCTTTTTAATTGTCTCAGCCACTACAAGTTGTAGCAGCATTGTACAATTACTATTAATATTTTGTAATATTATTAATAATAATATTAATATTTTGTAATATTAATATTTATAATATTTATATTAACATTAATATTTTGTAATATTATTAATACTAATGTTAATATTTTGTAATATTAACATGAAATTCAATTGTCCATATCTCATATTATATTTTGAATTTTTGAGTGTGGTCAAGTCCTAGAGTTAGATCTATGAGTTTCCTAACTTATTCAAGTGGAATCACTGGAAAAGGTGTTGTAGATTTTCATGTGGACTAATTTTAGTAAAGTATGAAAAACTACAAAATATGAAAAAGGCTGCTGTCATGATTTTAAAAGGGCTGTTTCGGCCACTTAATTTGTGAGAAAAATTCCGGCCTTTTGGGACATGAAAGTATATGGTATAAATCCGACTTAAAATGAGCAAATTATGACAATTTCAATATTAGATTTTTTCGACGAAAAACGCTATAACCGGAGTTCTATAACTCCGATGACCATGAAATTTAAATTGGAAGATCACGTTAACATGTGTAAGATCCTGCCAAGATTTGGGAATTTCTAGAGTTAAACTTAAGGTAGCTAATTTTTTAAGGAATTAATTAGAAATTAATTTTTGAAAAATAGTAAATAAATTTTAAAAATTTCGAGAAAAAAATATGTTCATTATGGGACTATGTTCTGCTAAATCCCAGAAAAGAAATATTTTTGGGATGATTTGATATTTTCATGAAAATGGTTTAATTCACTGAACATATGAGTTAAATATGTTATGTGAAGAATGAAAGTTGGAAAATAAGATTTTATGGCTTGAAAATCCTATATAAGGTATATATCATATTTTTGATGAGGGATTTAATCATTGGTGATGAAATCTTATGAGTATATAGCATTTTGAATGATTAAATGCATTATTTGGTAAAGTGTAAACAATTGAAATAAATTGTTTATAAATTTAAGAAATGATTAAAATATTGTTATGATATTAATAATATTAGATTATGAGTGGTTGATAATATTTGGATAAATTTAAAGTCTTTAATATTTATCTTTGTTTTTCGTTGATTAATACTTATATCATCATCATCATCATCTCATGTATATATTATGTTGAAAGTCATACGTGATGCAGTAGTGCGTAGATGGACTTTGGTATGATTATAATGAGGGATTATTCAAGATAATCATGGTAGTAATGTTACAAATGATATGAAAAAAAGTCCTCATTAACCGTAGTGCATTGATGGACGCTTTTGATATGATTATGATTTATGGATTCTCTTCTACCAAGGGTGAAAAGATGAATTATTTTATGGCGTGATCGGTGACCGTTGATGAAAACACGATTATCTTTGGCCAGTAGTGCATGGATAATTCATGGTCACGATACTAAAGAATATCCTTGGCTTTATAGTGCGGGGATGAATTGATGTTGTGGATTAATTATTGAAATTGAGTCTCGTGAATGAAATATTAATTCATGGATGTGATAATAATGAATATTCTTGGCCGTAGTGCATGGATAATTCAAGGATGTGATATTAACGAATATCCTTGGCCGTAGTGCAGGGGTGATTCGATGATGTGGATTATTTATTAAGTTGAGTCTCAGCGATCAAATATTTATAATAAGCTTTTAAATTCGTAGAAGACAGTAGATTTTATGCTCTACTTAACTCTTCTAAAATACAGTTGTATGTCTTTGGCCTGTAGTGCAAAGATGAATTGTTCATGAATATCTTTGGCCGTAGTCCAAAGATGAATTTATTAGTATGAGCAGGAATTGTGATTTGGTATAACCATGATTTTTGATGTTTCAGGTGAAGATAGGTGATGAAAATTATCTTCGTCCTGGGTGCGAAAAAGAATTCAGAATCACAATTATGATTATGAAGTTATTCATATGATTGTGCGATGAATTGTTGATTGATGTTACGAGGACAAAACATTATTGGTGGATTTTAACATGAAGAAGATAATAGACACGATGGTCTATTTGACTTTTTTAATGGATCGCTCATTTCATTACTGAACTTATGGTTGAAAAGTTTTATCATCTACTATATGTTCTAAATCTCTACGATTTATTATCGACAAAAAGCTATTGATAATTTAATTATCTTTAGTTATGATATTCTTCTTTGAAATTTAGTTATACTCACCCTTTTGCTTTCACAATTCCTAACAAGGGAGTAGAAGCGGTGAATTCTATAGTTGTTGAGGTTCTCCCTAAATAGTATGAAAATAATTTTATTGAGAACTTTAGATAAGTGTGTAAGTATTGTATACGTCATTTGATATTTAATTTTGGTGAACCAAATAGTATGAGGCGTGAACCCAACTTTGGAAAGGGTATTTTGTCACTATCATACAAGATGTCTAATGACATACAACCTCGTGTTATCATAAAGACGGGGTTGTCAGACATCCACTTCTTGAAAGTATATCTACAAAGCACTACCTATATGATCTTTAGAGTTTATTTGAAATATAATTTTCACTTGGAGACAGAGAGAGATAGTTATATGTCGAGAGAAGACTCACCATTGGAAGGAACGTGATAAGTAATCTTCTCGTTTTTCTCGGAATTCATTGGATCAACCAAGGATAATTCTCCGGACATATGATATCTATCATAACTTAGATTCATGGCCTCCTATGTACGAAGGTTTCCTTGAACACTTTTTAAAGATTTTAATTTCTAAAACAGTTTTTGATTGTACTTTTATGTAAGGTGCAATTGTGATATGAGTCGAGTTGGTATATGTATTTGTATTTAAACTCACAAGATACACGTCGTCAGATTTTTTCTTGACGACAGTTGTATAAATGAAGTTGTAAATGATTTTTATAGTGTATTTTCTGGCGTTTCAAGATAGATAATGTATACTTGTTTTGGGGGCGTCATAATTAGTATTACTATTAATTTTATTAATATAAATATTAATAATATGAATATTATTAATATTACTAACTAATATATATATTCATGAATCGTAGCATCCAAGTATATATCAAACTACCATATTCTCCCGTTGGAGTACTCCAGGATCAAATCTCAAGCATATTTTTTTACTTTATATATATTTTTGAGTGACGCTAGCTGAATGTCACAAGTGTTCGATGTCATAAATATTATAGTATTATTTTTTACATCACCTATCACAAAATAATATACGACTTTCATCAATGTAAAAATGACAAGTCAATTAAGACCTCTAGCGGTACTCTTTTTTATTTACGATAACAAACACTCGGATGGAATTCATATATAGGGTATACGAAAAACCCAGAGCTGAAGGGGTTCAAGAAGAATAAGGAGTTTCTCTAAGATTTTGAATTTTTGGTTGATATTGCGGGGAAGAGTATTCTCTGCAAAGATTCTGCTCACGATTCTGACAGTGAGCTTCAACTGAAAGTTATGTCAGCCATAACCATAGAGAAGAAAATCAACTATTGAGTAGTATTGGCTGGATAGATCTCCAAATGGTTCAAAGACGTTTAGAAGAGGAAGACAAGAAGAAAAATCCTAAGGACTCTCAGGACGAAACTAAAGAATGACTGTCTCCCGCTCAAATGGTTCAAATGTTCAACTGTTCCTGAGAAGAGGGATTCAAGTAGAGAAAAAAGCTAAAGGAAAGGTAAATGACTCTGTCTCCCGCTCTCAGCCAGCATGTCAAGCAAAAGGATTGAAAAGAAAAAAGATCCAGAAAGACTATTGTTCAACCTTCTACTAAATCCACTCATGAACAGATTGAAGAGTTCTGTAAAGAGATTGACAGAAGACACTGACACTGCTATCAAAAAAGGCCTAACTCTTGCTGAATGGGATAAGTAGCAGCTCATAAAGGAAACAGCTGCTAAGATTGGCAGGATTATTGATAGACATTTTATTTTCTCTAATTTTGTTTTTTTAATTATATTAATTTATTAAATTAATGTTATATTTTATTTTGCAGGATTTAATATTTTGTTACAATAAAATCAAAATCTTAGTGATCAAACAATATTTAATGCTCTTATTCATGTTAGGAAATATCTAAGAAGAATCTACAACGAAAAGGAAGGAGGTGGAACGATATTGGATTTATCTTGTTTATCTTGCTGAATAAGATAATTGTTCCAGCTTTTAAAGATAGAAAATGACTCTTGGAATATTACCATGTAGAGATTGAAGCCAAAAAGGAAAGAAGAGGATAAAATGGGACAAAAGAGATCAAGTTTAATGAATCTAAATTATGACACAAATGTATATTTCCTATAAATAGGTCTCTTGTTTTAGAGAGAGATTGCATTGTATTAGTTTAGGTTAGGAGTAGGAGTAGATTAAATCATTTCTTGATTGTACGCTTGCTGGAGGATCATTAATAAATGAAGTTTTCTTATTTATTTTTATCTTCTACTTCTTCTTTATTTTAGTTAGTTTATATTTATTTTCATGTCTAGACATTAATTTCTTTAATCTAGGATGAAGATGAAATTAAATAATTATTCATGATAATAACTTTCTTCTCTTTTATTATTTATGTTTTTATGTTTAATTGATTTCGCCTTCATGTTTCGTTATTGAAATACATTCGTTTTATAGTTCTTATGTGATTTTAAATTAATTAAGAGGTTTGGATAAATTATTGTTAAGATATGAGTTTTTTATAATCTGATGCTTGCTCGAAGAAGTTTTGATGGGTTATAGTTAATTCTTAAATTTTTATAATCTATGTTTTTCCATGTTAATTATAAAATTACTAAATTAAAGGGAATGGAGATTAAAATCATAGTTAAGTTATAAAAATAGAAGAGATTAAATTATTTGTCATATTTATTGTTTAATGGATTCGGATTCCTAGATTTCTTTCTTATTATTAGTTAGTTTAATTATAGTTAATCAATTCTCCATCTTTATTTCTAATTCGCCTAAAATAAATATTAAAGATGCTTTAAAATTAATCTAGTGCCTGTGGGTTCGACCTGTACTTGTCAGTTCTTCAATTGACATTGCGCACTTACAGTTACATATTTTTATCATATCAGAAAGTCCAATATATATCAGCTGGATCGATCATAGAGTCCTCCAACTCTCCGATCGTAATGCCTGAAGCGGTAGCTGAAATGATGGTTGGGACGACCTCTGAACCTGAGCCCAAAAATGAAGAAGTGGGGTTGGGATGGCTTCTGAGCTTGAGTAAATTCTAAAGAAGAGGAGACTAAGGAAGATGGCTGACCAGAAGAAGATAATGTCTTAAGAGGCCTCTGAGCCTACAAAGCACGAAAAAACTATATCTGAGGGTCGGGGAGAAGAAAGCCTCAAGTTCTTCTGACAATTCCTTGGAGCTTACTAAGGTGCATGGTTCAATTTATGGAAGAGGGCATCAGAAGTGAACCCAACAGACCGAATGTTATATGTTAACGCCAAGATCTTTTGCCACGTCCCAATCACATAAAACGTCCTGATCCTGCAACGTAAACACAATAAACACCACAAGCTTGACGGCGGTTCCGTCGGGGGATAGCTCAGGCGTGAGAGTCAGTAAGTGTGTTCACAAGGTTTATCGAAATGGAGGCTATATCGCCTAGTGTATTGAGAGAAAGATAATAATAATTCTCTATGTCTCTGTGATTATGAATGAAGAAGTGTATGAGAACGTACCTCTTTGTGAAGACTTCCTTGCTAAGTTATACTCTCTTTTCTGCGGATTATCGTGCCACCCACTACTACCGACACACCTTTTTTTATCGATGGGTTCTCGCCGATCGCATGTAGTTTATCCCATGCGCTGGTCATCGCTTTGTTTCCACCACCACGTGGGTTATGATCCCATCCACATTAATGCATGGCGGGGTTCTCTAGTCAACCGTCATGCTTTTTCATCATTGCTGTAGTCAAAATGATAGATATTAAAATGTCCAAAGGATCAACCCACTGGATCGACCCGGTCTTATAAGTTAAAAAGAAAATAATAAGATAACTGGGCTCAAAGACTTCCAAGTTTCACTAATAAAGGCCCAATAGATTAATTAAAAGAATAAGCCCAATACACCCGGCCCAATGAGAAAAAATATCATGACCCAACATTGCCCCCTAGTTTTTTGTTGAACAGAATGTTTAATAGAAAACTATAAATAGTCCATGATATTTTACTGAGAATCAATAATAATAAGAAGTAATTAAAAACGTACCCATTTACTGCTCACGAAATGAGACAAAAGGAAATTAGAGGCCCAAATCAGAAAGGCTCTATCCATTAAATATCCAGACCCGAAACCGGACGCTTCCCATTCAAATTCCAAATTATTACTAGCATTTAATGTACCCGCCTTGAACACCGTGTAACCGTCAATATAAAAGGATAACTTTACCAAATTTGACAGTTTTACCAGTTCATTTGAAATTCGAGCACCCTCTAAGCTTTCTGATCTTTCTCTGCAAATCGTCACAAATGGCTTCCCACAACCCTGAACAGAGTTCCCCCCATACTCGTAACACCAATTACAAGTGGTTCCACCAAACCCCAATCCTCATGGGGGACTTCAAGCCACGAATCCCAAACGAAAACCCAAAAACCCTCTCGAATACTACGAGAGTGCGGAGGCGATTCTCGCATGCCAACACTCCTTCTATCATAACTGAGGCTGATCAACTAAAGAGGGTTCGATCTCGGTTCCACATTCAGGATACCCATGCGATCGGTACCCGATGCGGTGAAAAGATGTACCAACGGCCTGAAGGATGGATGGTAGTCCGGTGACCTTCATTGGAGAAGGGGGTTCGTTTCCCCCTACACATCTTATAGTGACCCTACTGGGTGTTAGGTTTGTAATATTCATAACGCAATCAAATTGCATAAAAAGTCTTAAGCGTGTAAAATCGAGTTTAAAAAATTTTACAAACCATATACCCCGGATCACCCTTTTGCACAATTATTAATTAAACGAAAAGATAAAGAATAAATCATACCCTTGAAGATCGAGCTTCCCTCAGTACAAGTTCACCTCCAAATCCTTTCGTTCAATCTTGAATCCACCGGGTTTGGTTCCTTCCTTTGATCGGCGTTAGCCACCCAAATGTTTGGCCTCTAGAGGTGATCCACCAAGGAAGAAGAAAATTCAAGAAGATGGGTGTTTATGGCTCAAACCCTAGTTTTCTATCTCTATAGAAAAGGGTACTCTCCAACAAATTGGAATTATTACGTTGTAAAAGTCAACAACCCATACCACCCATAATAAGACTCCTCTTATTTATAGATGTGGGCAACCCACCTTAACAATTAAGGAATTGGGATTTATTTAATTAATTAAATTCTTTTAATTAATTAAGCTCCCTAATCTTATTAGGGATAATTAATTAAACTCTTTAATTAATTTAACTTCCTAATCCAATTAGGAATAAATGAGAGTACTTATATTAAATTAATTCCTAAACTCTTTTAGAAATTAAAATAATAATAATTGTAATAATATTAATAAGACTCCTCTTATTAATTTATATTTAATATTTCTAAAATATTAAATTATAAATATTAAGCTATTTAATTTATTCTATCACCATAGATTAAATTAAATATACTTAACTATATTATTACGATTATGCCATTAACTTCTTAAATAATTATTCTTCCTTTTATGGTGTGACCCTTTAGGTTCTCCATATTAAACCAGGTTGTGAATAAATCAATTAGAACAATTCTAATCTTATTTAAATAAATAAATTAAACAATTAATTTATTTAAATAATATTTATTCTACAATAAGGATAAGCCTCCCCTATGATCAACGACTTTCCAGATAATATAGATTTCAACATTAATCATTAAAGAACCTTTGAGTAAATAGTTACCGTACAATTCAATCCTTCCACCATACAATGTCCCAATTAAATATAAGACATGGAATTACTGTCAAGTCTTATTTTATTTAATTATATGTATTTCGATCCTTAAATGCACAACTCCAAATAATGCAAATTAGAAACTCCTTTCTAATTTCATTACTGCGCGCCAAGGACTCTTGGGTTGTCATTTATCGAATCACATAGGACATTTATCTTCTTTATTAGAAGTGGTAGATTCTTTATTGATCATACATTATCTCCATGTATACAACTTATTATACCCAAGCATACCCTTTGATATACCCTAAGGGTCTTAAGGAATAAGTCAAAGTATAACTCATCATACACAAGATACTATGATGATCTCAAGTCCAAGGATCACTTGTACTACTATCACTCTACAGAATTCCTATTGACAGTGAATAAAACTCCATTAGGTATTCCTTAGCGAGCCAACGTTCAAATGAACTTATTCTCTAATAAGCACCTACATACTTGCTTTAGTGTCTCCACACAAATGATCGTGAGATCAATCATCCTCATCCGATGAAAGCAAGCAACGTATGTACCAATCTATCCGGATTCACTAATCCCCAATTTAGTAATCCAATGATTGGGAACTATTTTAGTTTTAAGCTTTCTAAGAATTTAGATCTCATTAGAATGATCATCATCATTATTCTAAAAGCATTGCTTAAAACTATGGGTTTATCACATATTATAAAACAGCATCATGTAGATAATTAAAAGCCTTTAATAAATTAATACTTTTTATTAATAAATGAATAAGATTGTTACAAAGTATATGCTTTATCATCAAACATGATTGGCTTGTGTGCATACTACTTTCACTGGGTTTTCTTGGTGTGGGGTTTTCACAACTGGTGCCAAACTCCTACATTCACATTCTGGCCTTCGTGGCCTTCTGCCATGAATTGGGCGTCGAGCCCTCCCTGGACTTCTTCTTCACTGTCTACAAAATAGTATTATCCAGGGAGAAGGGGTTCAAGGCCCTCAGCAAGCATTCTCCGAAGTCTGGAGAAAAATTCGATAGACGTTCGTTGGTGAACACCCCTTCAAGCAATAGGGGATGGCACGAGAAATGGTTCTTCGTCAAAGGCCCCGAGATTTCTTCTTTACTGAATCGGGCAATCGGCGAAAAGATATCTCACGACTTCGGAGACGTTTCAAGAACGGAAAGTGGAAATGATGGAACTATTCGACAACTTCCAGAAGGAAGAGTGGAAATATGGACTCCTCTCAAAGCAAGCATGGTTATATGACCATAAATGTAAGTACCGACTTATTTCATATATATATTTTTGAAAATATTTTATGATATATAATTTTAACATAGAATTGTTTGATTTATGCAAGATCTTTGATCGAATGAGCTCCTTAGAAATAAAGGAGTTCAAGATTTTTTAATCGGGAAGTCTTGGAAACAATTGAGGCTATACCAACCGGCTTACTCCCAAGTCAACCAACACCGTAAATTCATACGGATGAATTTCAAAGAAGAAAGCAGAGGTCAAGAGGTTCTTATACCGGAAGAGACCCTTCACCTCGATGTAAGAGGAGAGCTACCGGAGAAACCCTGTGTCACCCCTCTTGTCACTCCTCCCGAATCCACACCGTAAATGTAACCAACCCTAAAACCATTCCTCGACTCAAAGCGGTTTACTTGATCGTCTCCGATCGAAGAAATATACTTAGGATCAAAAAATTAAAAACGAAAATAACCCCTCTAACTGTCGAAGAGCTCAGGGTTCCTCAGTCTTCGGTCATCCCACCCTTCGTGCCCCCTATAGAAATACAGATTGAAGAGGACGGTGACCAGGACGAAGGATTCCGACGCTATCTAGGAAGAGGAACGACTCGATAGCCATCCGAAGTTCCGCTTCGCTTCAACAACCGAAAGGACCCACCCCAATAAATCTCCAATAATTGAAACTATACATACGGACCTACACCTCCCGAACAACCCATTCTCTCCCCGAAAGATCGAGACCTCTCTCGAACGCATCTTGGTCCATCAGTCGAGTTACCATGCCGAGGTTGTGGGATCTCCGACCACCGTGGCCCAGTTCAACGCCAACTTCCCTTTGACCTCTTCTTTGAGCTTTCGTCGGAATAATCGACGGCGACCACCGGTTCGGTGATCATACGGACGGAAATCTTTTCGACGAGGGGATGAGTTATTTGGCTAAGGTAAATAACAATCTGTTCTTCCTCTATATCTCTGCTTTCCTTTGATTATTTGGACATTTGACTTGAATATTTTGAAAATATATACAGTTATCGTCGTTTTCTTGGACGATCGCGTCCGAGAGACACATAAATGGAGAGGCCGAGGAAGATTTCATGCGACAAGAGATAAATATGTTGAAATCGACCTTGGACCGAGAAAGAGCCGGTCGTGAAGATGCTTTTCATACCATCAACGGTCTTCAAACAGAATTAGATCGAGCTAAGATGGATTTAAAAACATCTGATGACGAATTAAGGGCCACGAGGGACGGATTGGCTGCGTCCGAAGCCAGCCAACAAACTCTGACTGACCTGAATGCTGGTTTGGTTGAAGAAAACTTACTCCTGAAGGCAAAAAATGAGGAGTTTTCTTCAGCCAATCGAAGCTTAGTCATACAACTTGGTGAGGCTGAGACGAAGGCTCAAGACGAAGCCCGAAGGCATAAGGCCAAACGTCACAAGCTCCGCCACAAAATAAAGGATCTTGAGGGACGAGGCCCTGTTCTGACTGAAGAGCTCCGGAAGCAGATTCAGGCGGACTACAGGGACTCGGACGAACTCAATGCTGAGATCATGAAGGTATACTCGGAGGGGTATGAGGATTGCCGAGAGCGAGGAAAAGAAAAGCTATCGGCTGCTCAGCTGGACCCGGCATTGCTCAACTCCGATGATGAAGGCGGTGCCTGAATATCTGTCATGTTTTTGTTCTATGTAATAATTTAACTACTTTAAGCTTTTTATGTTCATGTAATTAATTTATGATTGACTTGAATGAATGAGCGTTTTATATTATTGATAAATCTTTAACTGTCTTGATTATGACTTCTGTTTTGATCAATTTCTTGTCAATAATTTAGTATCAATAAGCTGAACCCAACTAGTAAATTAGACATGGCATATAACAGTTAACTTATGAAATGAAATGAATTAAATTTTACGGACAGGGTTCAACTTAACTGATCTGAATGAACTGAATTCAACACTTAAACAAAGTGAAGTAATGTATAATCATCGGTACCGAAGAGTGAGATCAGTCATGTGTGAGGTAAATTTGGCTGACAAATATATAAGGACCAAGATATAAGGATCAATAGTGACCATTGACTTACCACCCTGATAAGATCAATATAGGATCAAAAGGACCTTGGGCTACCATCGAATGGCCAAATGAGTCCTACCATACCTCCTTACACCATAGTGACCATCTGGACAAATAGGACTAATAATAGTGACCATTGACTTACCACCTCGATAAGATCAATATAGGATCAAAAGGACCTGGGCTACCATCGAATGGCCAATGAGTCCTACCATACCTCCTTACACCATAGTGACCATCTGGACAAATAGGGACTAATAGTGACCATTGACTTACCACCCTGATAAGATCAATATAGGATCAAAAGGACCTTGGGCTACCATCGAATGGCCAGCGAGTCCTACCATACCTCCTTACACCATAGTGACCATCGGAAAAATAGGACCAATAGTGACCATTGACTTACCACCCTGATAAGATCAATATAGGATCAAAAGGACCTTGGGCTACCATCGAATGGCCAGCGAGTCCTACCATACCTCCTTACACCATAGTGACCATCGGACAAATAGGACCAATGACTAATAGTGAAAAAGTGACCTTTTATTAATAACAAACAATCGTGTACAGACTTCCGGTAAACTGACTTAATGTTTATTGAAAGTATTTCCGAAGCCTGCCAGCATGCCAAGTATTCTTAATCTCGGAACCATCGAGTGCCTTTAACCGATAAGTACCTGGCTTTGGTACTTCAATCACCTCATATGGCCCTTCCCAATTCGGCATTAGCTTTCCTGTGTTTTGAGGCGTAGAAGCTTCGGCTTCTCTAAGAACGAAGTCTCCCACTTCGAATCTACGAAGTTTGACTCCTTTGTTGTAATGCTTGGCCACCCTTCGTTGATAAGCAGCCAATTTGATTAAAGCTTCCTCTCTGACTTCGTCTAGCAGGTCCAGTTAACTTTCGGTCTTCGTCATTGTAAATTTCTTTAAATTGAGTTACCAAGACTTGAGATCCGATTTCGACCGGGACTAAGGCATCGATTACCATAGCCAATCGAAGGGCGAATCCCCGTAGTAGTCCTGGTGTAGTTCTAAGATGCCCACAAAGACGCTTCAAAGAATTCTTCCGCCATCTTTCTTTAGCTTCATCCAATCTACGCTTGATTCCGCTTAATGTCATTCCGCTGGTCACTTCGACTTGTCCATTCGATTGTGGATGAGCCATGAAGTCTTCTTGTCTTGAATCCCCAAATCATCAAAAATTCTTCAAATTTTGAACCCATTTAACCGGGCGTCCCGTTGTCCGATATCAATACCTTAGGGATCCCGGCGAAACACATGACTCCTTTATAAACTTTAGACACTCCTGTTCCATTATCGAATCAAGTGGTTTTGCCTCTACCCACTTAGTCATATAATCAATAAGAATTATATTTAAGTTAACGACCTTTTAGCTTTAGGTAATCGGTCCCAATATATCCACCCCCTGCATAAATGAAGGTATAGGAGATAAAATCGAGTATAACTCTTCCCGGTGTCGATGATGGGACGGACTATCGAAGTGACATTTTCGCATTTCTTAACATACTACTGTAGCTTCTTTGAAAATCAGAGGCCAATAGTATCCTTGTCAAGTACTTTATGAGCCAAAGACTTGGCAGCCATATGATCAACGCAAATTCCTTCATGAACCTCCCGAAGAGCATACTCGGCTTCGGATGGAACCAAACATTTCAACAATGGTGAGGAAAATGCCAATCGATAGAGATCCCCATCAATAAGACTAAAATTGGTACTCTTGTATTTAATCTTCTTTGCCAGCATTTGATCCGAAGGAAGGACGCCATCTGCCAAATACTCAATGTAGGGGGTCATCCAACAGTTCGTTCGCTCGATACACATCACTGCTTCGTGCTGAACACTTGGCTGCTGCAAAATTTCCAAATATACCGATCCGTGAAAAACATCTGCATCTGTAGTGGCCAGCTTTGACAATGCATCGGCAGTTGAATTGTCATTACGCCTATACTCAAACTCATACGGGCGAAAAATTGAAGTTGGTCTCTTAATTCCGCCAGATATTTGATCATTCGGGTTCCACGAGCTTCATAATCTCCCGATAACTGTTTAACGACCAACTGAGAATCACTATAGATAATCAACTGTTGGACTTCGAGACTTTTTGCCAATCGGACACCTGCTAAAACCGCTTCGTACTCAGCTTCATTATTCGTTGCTTTGAACCCGAATCTGATAGTCTGCTGGACTTTGAATCCTTCTGGACTTATTAAAATAATTCCTTCTCCACTAACAGTCATTGTAGAGGATCCATCTGCATACAGTGTCCATGCCTTCCGACCTGGTGAAGAACGCTTTGCTTTCGATCGTCAAGATTCACTTTCCAGAAACTCAAGATCCGCCGGTGAACGAGCATTCTACCATAAAGTCGGCCTGTGCTTGGGCTTTTAATGGCAGTTCGAGGGTGATACTCGATAAAAAAATTGGGATAACTCCATAGTCCACGCTGCTAATCTGCCTGAGACCTCAGGCATGCCCAGCACCTTCTTCAATGGTTGATCCGTATAGACGACCAGGAGTCGACCTTGAAAATATTGCCGAAGCTTTCTATTGGCAATTATTAAAGCAAAGGCAAATTTCTCAATATTTGGATACCTGGTTTCAGCATCTCGTAGGACGTGGCTGACATAATAGACCGGATGCTGCTTCCCACTGATCTCTCGAACCAACACTGCTCCAACTGCTAAGGAACTTACCGCAAGGTACAAATATAAAGTCTCTGCTGGGGCAGGCTTTACCAATAAAGGAGCCGAAGATAGATATGTCTTTATACCTTGGAAAGCGTCTTCACACCAAGTCCACTGGAACGCCTTCGCATTCTTCTCATTCCTTCAATGTGTCAAAGAAAGGAAGGCATCTCTCCGCAGATTTGGCGACAAACCTCCTCAAAGCAAAGAATCCTACCAAATGACGCCGAACGTCCTTGAACGATCGAGGAGTCTTCATGTCAAGAATGGCTCAGATTTTCCGGATTGGCCTCGATGCCCTCCGATCGACCAGATAACCAAAATTTTCCGGCACCAAGGCCGAAAGTACATTCGTCAAGTTAAGTCTCGATTTGACGATAACGAATAGTTTGAAAGCACTCTCCGTGTCGTCCAAATGCTTCAATTTGCATACTCTTCACGATCATCATGTCGCCTCACATAAACCTCCATGTTCCTTCCCACCGCTTATCAAGATGAAGTTCATCATCCTTTGGTAGGTAGCTCCAAAGATTAATGAGAGCTAAAAGTCATTTTTTTGTATGCATACACCGAATCTGTGTAATGAACGCCGAACGCCTTTGGAATGTCTTCTTTGCACATGGATATTTGATGATAACTCGAAAAAGCATCTATAAAACTTAGTAATGCATACCCAAGTGGCATCGATGAGCCGATCGACATGGGTAGAGGATAAAGTCCTTCTGACAAGCTTTGTTGAGGTCGGTGTAGTCGATGCAAACCCGCCACTTTCCATTACGCTTTCGCACCAACACTACATTTGCTATCCATTACGGGTAATCAATTTCAGATATGAAGTCAAGAAGCCTAGCAATTTCGCAACCTCTTCATCGATGATCTTCTCGACGCTCGAGCAAATATCCGCCTCTTCCGATTTAACCGGCTTCTTTCAAGGATCTATCTCCGCTTATGCTCAAAGAACCTTTCGGCTTAACTCCGTGCATGTCTTGTGGCTCCTATGCAAAAATATCAACATAACATCGTAAGAGTTCCATAAGATTTGTTCGAAGAGGTTTCGTAGACTGAACCAATCCTCACCGCTTGTGTCGGGCTTCAGATGACCAACTCAATCTCCTCCGTCCCTCCAAATGGGATTACCAAGGGTACCGAAGCCTGCTCTGGTGAAGGGTTCGATCTCAATTGCCATCGTCTTTTTTCGCTTACTAACCCCATTCCGAATGAAATAACAAAGATTCGATAACATCGCCGCCAAGTCTAAATCACCCATCACCTCTCCTACTCCATGCACCGGGGAATTTGATTTTGAAATGTGGGATGGAAGTCACACTTGAAGAGTCACAACGTAGGTCTTCCCAGAATGGCGTTCAGAGTCAATCCACATGCACAACATAAAATTTCTGAGTTATCTCTACTACCGAGGGGCCGCCGTCAAGATAACCGGAGTTCAATAGGCTCGCCACTTTGACTCAGGTCGTCTGCGAAACCATATAGAGGAGCCTCGTCTAACCTCCATTTTATGCCCATCGAGATGCATCCTCCAAAAGCATGGGCATAAAGAATGTCCATCAAGATCCATTATCTATCATCATGCGTTTCACATCCACCGAGCCTACTGCTATTTGTGATTACCAATGCCCTTCGCATGCGGTTCGATGGGCTCAAGGATAATCCGATCCGTAAATGATATAACTGGTTCTCGAAAAGGCCCGTCAATCTTCGTGGTAAAGATCGTCACCGACATGACCGAATCAAGATAAGACCTCCTCTTCTTCCCTACTAACTTCCCAATGCAGACCCACCGGTTATTACATCAACGACTTGCCTTGGCGGTGGTATTGAGCATTTTGAATGGGTGGTACTTGAACCGTTTGAACGCAGACGATTGATAACCTCACGACCTGCGGTCCTTCCTTCTCACCACATATTGAATCAAAGAAGTCGCTTTTAATCTTGCTCTCCACAAAATCCTTTAGATTACAACACTCATTAGTGTCATGACCAGCAGCCTGATGATAACCACAGTATTTGCGAGGGTTGTCGTGCCCCGTTCTGTAATTATCACGAGGTGGCTCAAAGAAAGGCTGGTTTCTGATCTGATCTAAAATTATTAACCTTTCCGTATTCAATTGGGTGTAAACCTTATTAGGCTTCGGGGTAGAAACAGTGTACGATCACGCTTTGTCGCCACGAAGTTATCAGATTTCTTCGAACTACCTTCCCCTTGGTTGTACCTCCTACTCTTCTCTGATCAACATCAGTCTTGGGAACCTCTACCTCCTTTAACTGGCTCAAAGAAGGATTCTTCAGACTATTCATAGCCTCTTCTACAACAATATAGCCCTGCGCTTGTCAAAGGCTTCGCTAGGCTTTTTGGATGGTGAAACATCAACTTCTTTACTAATTTCTCCGATTTAACCAGATCTAGCCCATTCTCGAACAAACCAACAACACTGAGATCATTAAGATCGGATACCGACCCACCGCTTCCCTAAACCTTTTTACATATTCGCCTAAAGATTCATTGGTGAACTATCGGACTGTGCTAAAGAGCCTCAGAGGTTTTCCCTTCTTCTTCTGGGTTGCTTCCAAAACGTGCATGGAACTTATCACAAAGTTTGGTCCACGAGGAAATCGAATCCGATGGTAAAGTCCCCATCCACTGTCTTGCATCTTTTCTCAATGTCGTGACAAAAGTGTGACACTTGGCGGGCAAAGATCGGTGAAGTCATAGTAATCCATTAGCCGGTCAAAGGCCTGACTATGGTCATAAGGATCTCCGGACCCATCATAGCTTTCCATACGAGGCAACTTTTTGGTAATATCTGCCTTCTCTTTGAGAATATCGGAGGAAAAAAGGGACGCCTTCTTTTCAGAGTGTCCTTCACTGTTGGACCTCACCAATCTGCTTTGAGTTCTTTCAACTCCTTTACTGTAAAATCAACACCTTCGGGTTGTGATGAGATCTCCTTCTCTCGAGCGACATTAGGCCTTGGAATGGATCGACCTTTTCCTGCCGATCCCACTGCCCTCATGGGACTTCTTGATTTACTAGGGCGATAATCTCATCCTCATGATGAAGAACGGTTGTGTTTGCACCCTCCCTTGGGGTTTCGCACGATTTCTCTCGACCGCTTTTCGCCTTTCATCGTCGCGATGAATCGATCCAACGACTATCGCTGCCTTCTTCGAGGCGAGGCGTTCGCTTCTTCGATCTCCTCCCATCGTGAGAACGATCCTCGACACATGCATAGAATGTTCCGGCTCCTTACCTTCCGAGCGGTATCTCCTTATGCCTACTCGTCTCTCGGAGTGAACATGACTAGATGCTTCATCCTCAACTCATCCACCAAGCATTTGTTCTATTATATCTTCCCTTGTTTTAACAGTAACCTCCAAAGCCTTATCTCGCTTCGTTCGCCATCCTCGCCAACTTGGCGCTCTGTCTTCTTCGACCACTTTCTACGATGAGTCCGGTGGTGAACCTTCTACCCGCCTCCCCGATCGGGATCACGCGCCTTCTCGCGTTGAAAACCAATTTCCGTCTGCTCCACTATGGATCTTCTGGAGATAAGTTCTCGAAGTCAGGTTTAGAAGCCGCGTGCTTTCATGAGCACTTTTAGAAGGACCCAGACGGTCCTTTATCAAATACGAGGCGTTGATGAACTAATGTACCATCGCCCGCCCTTCGTGTACCATCTCTACTCCTCATCATCTTCCGAAGTAAGTTAAAAAATTGTGATTGAAAAAAGGGCTCTCCTTCTAGCGCCAATGTTAACGCCAAGATCTTTTGCCACGTCCCAATCACATAAAACGTCCTGATCCTGCAACGTAAACACAATAAACACCACAAGCTTGACGGCGGTTCCGTCGGGGGATAGCTCAGGCGTGAGAGTCAGTAAGTGTGTTCACAAGGTTTATCGAAATGGAGGCTATATCGCCTAGTGTATTGAGAGAAAGATAATAATAATTCTCTATGTCTCTGTGATTATGAATGAAGAAGTGTATGAGAACGTACCTCTTTGTGAAGACTTCCTTGCTAAGTTATACTCTCTTTGCCTGGATTACTGTGCCACCCACTACTACCTGACACACCCCCTTTTTATCTGATGGGTTCTGCCGACTGCATGTAGTTTATCCACTGCTTTTGGTCACTGTTTCCACCGCCGGCCGGTTATGATCCCATCCACATTAATGCATGGCAGGTTCTCTAGTCAACCGTCATGCTTTTTCATCATTGTAGGTCAAAATGATAGATATTAAAATGTCCAAAGGATCAACCCACTGGACGAATCCGGCCTTTATAAGTTAAAAAGAAAATAATAAGATAATCTACTCAAAGACTTCCAAGGTTCACTAATAAAGGCCCAATAGATTAATTAAAAGAATAAGCCCAATACACCCGGCCCAATGAGAAAAAATATCATGACCCAACATTATACAAGAAGTAGTTTCATCTTAGGGGGAGGAAGCTGAAGCTAAAATCGAAGAAACCCCAATCCTTAAAAAGGCACTTGGTTTAACAATCTGGAATTCCGGGGGCGGATGCACGTTAGGGGCAGAGGGCACTTGACCCCACTGAAATTTTAGGGGGTCATGTGGGACAACTTAAAAAAAAATTATTTGAGGAGGCTGTGAAATCTATTATATATACTAAATCACAACACAATATATTGACATCTGTATTATTACATTTCTTGACATCTGTCCTTCTAAATTTTAAACACCTGTCTACCATAATTAAAACTCCTAAATATCTAGCTACCAACGGCTCATAACCTTCGACCGACTTTGGCTCATAACCTTCGATTTCAAAATCATAGATACTGATAATCTACGATTTCAAAATCCTATCTACCGATAATCTTCGATTTCAAATAAAATCTCCGGCGCAATTTATGGAGTCTTTGGCTCATACATGCTACGGCAAAAATCCTAGCTACTGATAATCTTCGATTTCAAAATCCTAGCTACTGATAATCTTTGATTTCAAATAAAATTCGAGATTAGCTGATTGTGTTACTGACAGATTGGGAAGGAAAGCCTTCGTACGGAACCTGACAGAAGCTCTTGCCGATGATGAGATAAGTCATGATTTTCATTAATTCCGTTTTTGGTTTACAAATTTTTTGGTTGTGGCTGCTGTTCGGAAAATAATTTTTCAATTAATTTTTGTCTGCTGTAGATCTTCTGTTTAGATTTTTCAATCAACTCTTCAAACTAGGTATTTTGGCTATCTATACAAGTATAATGAATTTCTAATTAATCAATTGGAAGTTTTAGTCAGATCATGTATTTTGGCTATCTATACAAGTTGGGAATTGGGGTTATAAATTTGGGCATGGAAGTTTTGAAGTTACTGAGGATAAGTATGATAGAGCAGTCCAATTACTGGGGTCACTGAGAATATCTTTATTATAATCCCTTCTGATGGGTGGTCTTGACTAATTTTGAAGTTAGATTTTAGATGACCTGACTGACAAATATATAACTTGTCCATTACATTTATGCGACAACTAAATGTTTCAATATTGCATCATCTTTATAAAAACGAGTTTAATAGTTTTTGATGTTGAAAGCCATTGAAAAACCGTGATTTAATATCTTGATTGGTTCTGGGCACGAATTCAATGATGTTCAATGAATATATTATTGTGATATCTGTATAGTTTGCTTTGTGTCTCTTTCTGCTGAAGTCATCCAAGCAAAAGTTGAGGCATATCTTATTGTTAGTTACTTGGCTTATACATTTAGTTTCAATTTCCCCATGTATCTGTCTGAAGCATAGTTATATACAGCCTACTGTCATAAATATAGTTTTGTTCATTAAAATGGTATGTACCAGCATATCATCTTTGACTTATTATTATTTTTCTATAAATACAATCCATGATCAAATCTTATTTTTCGAAATGATTGTTTCCCTTCACCATAATACTATTCACTATTTTCATATTCTGTCTCTAGTTTTGCTAATAAGGTCATTGGGGCACTCCCTTTAATTGGATTTTTTGCTAGGATTTTCAGTGATGTAGGCGGTGATATAATTGATTTTGCAGAGTTTAGGAGGAGGGTAGGCAATAATTCCTTTGTAAATGACTCCAGAGCTTTCATATATTGAATTTCAGATCTTATGGATTTCTGCAGAGATCAAAAAGATGAGCCTATTGGTAACTATTTTGATTTTTAATATTGTTTCGTATTAGTCCTTTGGTAGGTTATCTTCTGAGTTCAATTATTTAGTGAACTTGCATCCTAATACAATTATTAAGACGCTATGTTTGTTTGCAAGTACTATTGGGGTTTGGACTATTTAGTCCTCTAATGTGTTTAATACTATGTTTGACACCAATGTGTTTGGACTATTTAGTCCTATAAGGTGTTTAATACTGTTTACTCCTCTAATATGTCAAACAACAATGTTGTTCTTATATTCTTTGGATATAATGATCGTTATATCTAATAACTTCTTGTGGTATCGTGGTTTAATATGTTATATGTAGTAGTACATGATCTAACTCATGTTATCTTATTTAGGAGCATATGTGTTTACATATATGCAGCGTGTACTTTAGATTTAGTTCTCTGGTTGTAAATGGATTATCATATATAAACTTGGCATATATAATTCATAATAATTCATTAATAGGTTTTTACTTTTACCTTCAAGAGAGGTTAATCTTCATATTGTTATTGTATGGTGCGATCGCTCTTCACATATTAATAACCAATCTTTGTGATTATCGAAGTTAGTATTATTGAATTTTTCAAAGAATTTGTATTATTTGCCTTCCGATTTCACATCTGCTTTGTGAGGTTGACATTTAATAATGCTATGCTTTATAATCCGAAGACGGATGAAGTTCATTTGATGGTCTGCTCAGCTTCTATCCCGGTTTGAGGATATGTTTAGACCAATTCAAGATAAGTTGGAGAGCAAGATTCAAAAAGAACAACAAGGATTTGTTAATGATGATTTACAAGGAGTACTATGGTAGCTAGCCAAGAGAGGAGGATATACTTATATAAATGAAGTTTTTCATCTTCAATTAGAAATTTCTAGCCATTCGATTTGGTTATTAATTTGTCCTTAAAATTTCAATTTAGTAAATAAAAAAACTTGACAAGCTTCATAAGTAGGATTTTGGTTGAGGCTCAGATAGTAGACCATATGAATGTATGCATGCATGATAGATGTATAGGGCATTAGATTTTTTGACCACTTAATTATTGGCTTCATGTTTTCAATTTTAGTAAATAAAAAACTTGACAAGATTCATAAGTAGGATTTTGGTTGAGGCTCAGATAGTAGACCATATGAATGTATGCATGCATGATAGATGTATGGAGAATAAGATTTTTTGACCACTTAATTGTTGGCTTCATGTTTTCTTCAACCAAATCTTTTGTGTTTCCATTGTTGATTAATTTATTCCAAAACTTCTGTAGTGGCTGCTGTATTTAGCTTGGCCTATAAACTCCAGCCTGCTATCATGTAAGACCCCGAATTTTTTTTTAATAAAATGGAATTTCCTCTATTTATTATTTTGAAATAGTAAGGGTTGATTTGATTAATGTGGATAGTTATGGGTAAAATACGCAAATATTTGAATAAGCAAGTGGTTATAAAATATTCATTATTATTCGGAGAATATTCGTTTGGTCGTGGAATATTCGTATCGCTTGTCGAGAATATTAAATACGACGGTATGATCTTTTGTGGGTCCCATAACGAAAAGTGATTGGATGAAGAAAACGACAAATATAAGTTGTTTATAAATATCGGCGTGAATTCTACAGATTAATCTTTGTTGGAATACCGTTGGTTAAAACACACTAATCTGGCGTTGTTACTTGATAGCACGGTATTGCACCAATTATTGATTCTTACGTGAAGGCACTACTCAATAATTGTTACAGTAATTCTTTATTGAGTATTTTATTTTATTGATTCAATAATTCTTTGCATTGATATTTTATATTACTGTGGTTTCAATAAATTGTCATTACACAGTATTTTTCATTATCGGAACAATAATTCATATTATCTGAATAATATTATTGGATAACATTATTTGCAATGTCTAGAAAGTTCTGTCTAAGGAGAGGTTTGGTCACCTAATTGCGCGCCAGTAAGGAGAAATCTTTATTGGAAAGCCCCTTCTTTCTTGGGAATGGCCTGGTTGCCAGTACTGTGATTCTGTAATATTATTTGTGAATAATTAATTATTGATTTATATGATGAGGAAAATATTGATTTTATGTGGATATAGATGGAGAAAATTTTTAACGTGACAATTGTTGAAAATTATTATTTTATCTTTTTCTGATAAAATAATTCATTTAAATATATTATTTTAATAATATATTAACGGTGATATTTTTATAATGAATGTGGGATATATGAGTATATGAGGAGGAAGAGTATTTTTGTGGCATTAAATGTTTAACATGTTTTGTGTGTCGGTGGACCCCATTTCTTGACTGAAATTTGATTATAGCCTGTAAAATCGTCCGTTTATGGATTTCGGTCAATTTCTGTTTGGAATTTGGAAAAACTTTCTTCTGCAAAGTTGTAGAGAATTGAATTTCCTATAAAAAGTCGCGAGATTCGAATTTTCTGATAAAAGGCTATTTATTATGAATTATTGAAGTTCCGAAGCTCCAAAATAATTGATTTTTGGAAGTTTAAAATAATTTAAATAAGAAAAACGTTTTTTGTGTTTGGTGGGCATCTTTAACACATGCTAAGTTCTTTGAATTGAGATGATTCTAAGTGGGCATAGACAAATTAATATATATATTATTATTATATTAAATTTTCTACTTTGGTGTTCTAAGCATTTTCCTATAAATAGGGTGTTTAGGTTAGAATTGAAAATCACAAAGCTGAAGTTTTTCTCTCTATATTATCGAGCGTATTCTTGTGAGTATTTTGAGTATACTTTGAGTATTGCTATACTTGCAAGTTCAAGTCATAGCCTATATCGGTGTTTCAACTAGAAGTCTTGTCTTTTCGAGGTAAGGGATGTTATTTTATTCGAAAATGATATTATTTCTTCAATATCATTATGCCGAAATATTGGTTGGAAATTTTATCAAATTTGGAACTTTTTCATATCGGGGTTACTATTCATGAGTTACTATTCACGAAAGTTACTATTCACGAGTACTATTCACGTAAGCGTGATGTTTTTTGTGAAATTTCTATCTTTTGGTGTGGAGTTACTATTCACGATATACGACCTTTATTCACGATATCTGGCACTATTCACGAATCGGCACTATTCAATAGAAAAATAAAATTTCTTCTTTTGTCCAAAATATCTATTATGGATACTAGCTTTGATTGTATCCATGTTTTGATCATTCTTGAATTTTACTCCACTGATTACTTATGAAGTATTTTTGAACTTGGATTGTTTAAAATACTTAATCCTTAATATTTGTTCTTTTGTTTACTTTGGATTCGTTTTCTTTGAAATATTTTTCATCATCCTCGATCCTAAATGATGATATTCGAATATCTTTGGCCTGTAGTGCAAAGATGAATGATTTCTTGATGAATATCTTTGGCCGTAGTCAAAAAGATGAGCAGTGTTGAGATGAACATGGCCTCATTGATTAATATCTTTGGCCCGTAGTACAAAGATGAGCAGTGTTTAGATGAACATGACTAAGTGATGAATATCTTTTGGCACATGTAATGCAAAGATGAATATTTAATTCGAGATATATATTGATTGATGTTACAAGGATAAAATATCGACGATGAACTTTTAAATTCATATATAGAAGATGGTAGTTTGCATTCTCTACTTAACTCTTCTAATGAATTGTTGTTTTCATTGCAGATTGTTGATTTAAAAGCTGGTTGTCTATTGTATTCTATTAGATTTTTTCTGTTGGAGACTAACGATAATTTGTTGTATATTATCTTAGTCATAATATTCTTTTCTTGGGCTAGTTGAGCTCATCCTTTTCTTTTTGTTCCATTTTTCTTCTCGGGGAGGCGAGAATGTAGCAGTACTAGTCGATTGTATGGAATGAAGGTTCTAGAGAGAGTTGTTTAGTACTCCTCACCATTTTTGTAAAATAATGTATCAATAATTATGATGGAGATTTATTTGGGTGTGGATATTGTCTAGATGGCAATATCTGTATTAAACTCACAGTTTATATGTTGTAATAATAAAGTTGTAGTTATTTCTGTACCATGTATTTGGCGACTCAGAATGGGTTGGATGGAATGAACCTATTTTGGGGGCGTCACATATCATATTCATTGATGAGGTGGACAGCTTTTTGGGCCAGCGCCGGTCGACTGACAATGTAGCGTTAACAAATATGAAGACTTTGAGTTCATGGCTTTGTGGGATGGCTTCACTACTGACCGTAAGTTGTGTTCAAACAACATTAACATTGTTCAAATTTTCTGTGTTTCTTGCAATGTGTTTTTCCATGTCATAGCTCTCTTTAACATTTGCTTTGCTGCAATTGTTGTACATGTATTTTATTGATAACGTGAATGTGACAAGGCTTTTGTTCATGATGGTAAAAAAAATTGTGTAGATAATGCAAGGGTGATGGTTCTTGCCGCGACTAATCCTCCGTCAGAACTTGATGAAGAAAAGGTTACTGAAAATTCAAGAAAGGCTGCGACGGCAGCAGTAACGTCACAGAACGCTACTGCACAATCTACAGGAACAAGAGCTGATGGATCAAAGAAGGTATCTGCAGGTATTCATTTGTTGCTATACCATGAAACACCTTTCTACTATTTTTTCTCCTTTATATTATTAATTATTAATTGTGATTTGACTATTATTCAATCAGTGCATGCAATTCACAGATATAGCAAGACATATATTTGGAGGTTTTGTATTTGCGCCTTTGCGGAGATCCTGATTCAGCCATATGAATCTTTTTTGTTTCAATAGTCATCTATACAATCTTTTTGGAGCACTTCATTTTTTATTTTGTTATTTGCATAATTATTATTATTAGGATTTTTAAAATAAATTTAATTTTGATTTAATCCCTACATCCCATTTAATGTCCCCTCTTTTTGGGTCTTAGTGGTATAGGGCTTTGTTTAGATTGTGTGAAAATTTTAATTTATTGTCTTTTAATTTCTTATTCTGATATGACAATTTAGTGATTTATTTAATCGAATAAAGATCCAACTATGAGGGTTTTCGGCTTATTGGCTTGTGTTTATTGACTACTTTCCTTTTTATTCTATGTGTTTCAGACTTTTATTTGTGTAGACTGATGTTTTTTTTTGTCTTTTGTCTATTCATGGTTCTTGCTACAAGGGCTTCTTCTTCAATGTTGTCTGATTCCTAGAAAATGCAAGTCTCTTTGAATACCATGATTTGAGTCATTGCCCTGTGGAGGTATGTAATTGCTACTGTGTAGCTCAAAACAATTTTATCATAAAAAAGAAACAGTGGAGTTGTTTTCTTTTGATCATTCTCACATGTTGCGACTGCATGCCTATTCCAATTAAGGTTACTATGATTTTTGAGTATGTGTTCTAATACTTGCGATGATCTTATGATTGTTGTTCAAATAAGGATTTTGCGCGTCTCCTTTTCCAAGATGTGACAAATAGAAAACATCTTGAAAATATACAACTCCAGGAGCCCGCTATCATTTATAAAGATGTGACACAAGCACAGGAGCGGAGACACCAAAAAGAATCCAAGTTGAAAACATACACAGACAACAGGGATAGTGAAGAGGTATTGAAATACAAGCACAAACGACAAGTATTGGGGTTTGATTAATTATCACCCATTCCCAGAGACTGATTCTTCTGTTCTGAGTATTGATGCTGATGTAGTGGAAAAGACAGACTCATTGCTTGAAAGATTGTACCAGTTTGACACGGAACAATCATGTGCACCAGTAGCTCCCAGAAGTAATGTGGCAACACCATCTGGTCCAGCTATGCCATTTTGATTATTTCCTGATTCAGCCATTGCTGAAGAATTGGTGAGGCCTGAGGGTCCATCTGTTGAGTATCACTGCAATTCTTGCTCAGCCGATTGCTCCCGCAAGCGCTATCATTGTCAGAAGCAGGTCTGTTGTTTCCTAATAGTTTTGTTAGTGTTTAGTTTTATTTTTATTGAGGATATTTTATTTTTGTTTCAGAGGAAATGTATCACTTTATTTGATCTCTTTCCCTGTAAATCTCTTGCAACTAAAAGTTGGCACGTATTCATATACTTCTATTTTAAAATCCCAGGATTTATCAGTAATGGTCCTTAAGGAGAACTAGATTTGTAAACAAGGCGTCGGACTTAGTTTACCAGAAAAAGGTAAAAAGGAGTTTTAGAATTTTATAAAACATTTGTAGGCGTATACACCCTTGCTATGACCAAGTGTAACATGGAATCCATATATTGCTTTAGTTGACCAGTTGCTCTGTTTAAATACTATTGTGATACATAGAAAGTAATATAATCATAGAGAAATATGATAGTGATTTGAATTTTTTTCTCTTATCCCTGTTTCCCTAGCAATTATCAAAAGATATTCAATATGCTGATCCTATTTCTGTTAGGCAGGCAGATTTTGATTTATGTACTGAATGCTTCAGTAGTGGCAAGTTTGGCTCTAATATGGCCCCATCAGATTTTATTCTCATGGAACCTGCTGAGGCTGTTGGTGCCAGTGGTGGGAAGTGGACAGATCAAGAGACGTTTATTCTCCTTGAAGCACTAGAACTCTACAAAGAAAACTGGAATGAGATTGCTGAGCATGTCGCTACTAAAACAAAAGCTAAGTGTATCTTACACTTTGTTCAAATGCCAATTGAGGATACTTTCATGGATTGTGCTGATGATTCGAGTCTCAAAGAAAATGCAGACCCAATTTCAACCACTGATGATGCCCTGGATCCTAAAGTCTCTTACTTTTGCCTTAGTCTCTTACTTTTGCCTTTTATATCTCCTTCATTGCTTCTTTTGTCTTTTTAAAGTCCATTCTCTTTATCAATTTCAAAAATTCACAACTTGGAATTTTATTTAAAACGGTAAAAGCTGGGGTGCAGATAAACAAGGGGTGTCTATGGTAATCGAGATGTCCGCACTCAGTACTGCATGGATACTTATACCTGCCAAACTGGCACCACCCTTGGTGATTTGGGGTTGAACTTTATTTGCCAACATTTTACGTGATATGAATGTAATTTTCAACTTCTCAAAAAGTGACATTTGCAGTAATCAAGTTCTTCAACTTTTAACGAAAAATGGAGTCTGCATGATAAATGTGACGGTTAAATTTTTTTTGATGTTCATAGAAATTAGGCTCAAATTTCTCCTCGACTCAAATGAATTAATGAACAAAACTTTAGCTTCGATCTCGACTACTTGAGGTTAACCATGTGTTCATCATTCAATTTTCAAAACCCGTTTTACTCTACTCTTACCATTCTCGCTTAGTGTTTGCAACGTCTGAAAAGAAATTGATTGCATAACCTTCGAAACTGATGTATATATAGAAAAAGAGCAACTATAGTACACAGTCAACTATTGTGATCAATATAATTTAAATTATCGATCTGTACTAATAATTGACAAGTAACTGTAACAAATATTTTTTTTTTCTTTCCAAAACTTGATACGGTTCACTTACATAATGTCTTGAATAGAAAAAGGGAAGAGTATAAAAAATGATTTGTTCACAAGTTGAGATTACTTACTTTGCTATTAGCCTAAAAGCAATAGTCACATATAATGCACAAACTGGTAAAATCTCAACACTACTCCCTACAATGTATATTCATTTATTTTTCTGTGTAAAATTTGATCATCGCACAACAATCTACCATCTTCTTATTATAATTTAATTTATTAATTGTATGTACATATTTATTATTAAAAAATTGAATAATCCCGCCGCAACGCGCAGGTTTATATCTAGTAATTTTTATATTTTATACTTCAAAATTAAACTGCCTAAAGTTAACTGTTAGTCTAAAAGACTAAATCTAATGGACGGTATTATATATGGAGCAATCCCACTACAACACTACTCCACTAGTAGTCTTAGACATTTAGACTTTTAGTACTTAACTTTATCTGTTCAGCAACAGAGCGCAACAGAGGAGAAAGGAACAATAATTCCAAGTCTCTAAGTTTCCATATTCGCAATCGCAATAGAGTAACTCCAAATTCAGGTATATTTTAATTTTAATTTTAGCTTTTTAATTTTATAAATTTAACAATTGCTTTAAATGTGAGACTCCAAATTTTATGAATAAATATTTAAATTTTTTAAAATATTTTTTTGAATATTATGGTGTGGATTTAATATAATGTTATAGTTGTGGGTAATATTTATAAATTTTGCAAAGTATGCAAGTTATTATATAATATTCGATTGGTCGGGGAATATTCTTTTTGTTGGGAATATCTCACGACGACGCAAGACAATCATTGGTGGACCCCACAATGGAAGTATTGTCGTAGTTAGAAAACAACAGAATTATCTTTTTATAAAAATAAACGTCGAAAGTATTACCGTTAAAACTGTTGAACTATCCGGTAGTAAAAGTACAGTAATATGCGTGGTTGCATAGTAGCACACGGTATTGATTATTGATGCTTACGTAAGAAGTCACTTAGTGATACTCAATTATCACACAAGAATTGTTTGATCATATCTCTCTCATATTATTGATTCAATTATTCTCACAAGATCATTTGTATAATATGTTATATTATTAAATCAATAATTGAGAGGCGACAAAGTTATTCATATTATTATTTGCAATATTGACAATGTCTAGAGTTTCATCGAGGAGAGGTTTGGTCACCTAATCGCGCTTGCTAATAAGGAGAAATCCTTATTGGAAAGCCCCTTTTCCTTCCAGGAACGACCTGGTTGTTAAATATTGTGAGTTATAATATTAATGATGAATAAGTTCGTGTTGATTAAAGATGAAATTGATAGTTTCAGTGTGTTAGAATTATTAGTGTTAGTGAAAATCGACATTTATTTCGATAATAATTGATGTTTGGAGGTTATATTGTCCAATCGGGTAATTAACCGGATAAATGAGCAATTAATTGCTATTGATTCCCATGATTATAACTATTTGTTCACATATGTGTACTATTGATTCATATTCATTTACTATTAGGGGAGTTGGTGCAAGATTGATAATACTTGCATGACTAAGTTAAAAATGGAGGTATAGATGGAGGTACTATCTTTGTAATTTGTATTTTCACATGTCTAGAACTATTGATTCACATGATTTCATGATTTATTAGGGGAGGTGGTAAAAGTTTGATAATACTTGCAGGACTAAATTAAAAATGAAGGAAAAGATAAATGTATTATCTTTGTAATATTTTGAGCCCAAAAGTGTGCAATTATTGAAACTATATTTTCCTATAAATAGAAGCTCATTCTTCCTTCATTTTTCACCAATTCACTAAAGTTATAGAGCAATTATTATAGAGAGAAATTATAGAGAGAGAAAGAAGAAGAGAAGTCCGCTACCTCACTATTCCAAATATCCGCTTTTCTTCTAAGGTAAAGGGTATTATTCTTTCGTATTATTTGAAGAGAGTTATTTTCTTTCAATACTCGTAAGGGTTGTTATTCCATTCTTTATTATTATGTTGGAATAACTATCTATCAAGTACCACATACATGGTATGGGAAATTCTTCGTTATTCCATTCTTTATTATTCATTGGAATAACATTTATGCTGTCGTTGTCTGCCTATCGTACCGTGAATGAATTCGTTGTTATTCCATTCTTTATTATTCTCGTTGGAATATCCATGCGTAAGCGAATTACGCATGAATTCGGTTCCATTCTTTATTATTCTATTGGAATATCTTGTGCGTTATGCGGATTACGCATGATTGTTCCAGTTCCATTCTTTATTATTCTCATTGAATATCGTCTATGCCGTATCGACACGCATTAACTGGTTCCATTATTTATTATTCTGTTGAATAACTTCTTTGTCTGGCCTATCGCATGCCGGTGAATTTCATTGTTATTTCATTCTTTATTATTACATTGAGAATAACTTTTGTCAATCCGTATCTATTCTATTGCATGCGTGGTGAATTCTTCATTATTCCATTCTTTATTATTCGTTGGAATAACCTTTCTATGTGGATTACCATATGCATGGTGAATGATCCTTTGTATTCATTCCTTATTAAATTGTGGGAATGATCTATCTACGTAGATTACCACATGGCGGGCGAAAATCCATTTGCAGGTTCATATATTCTATTATACTCAGTTGGTTAAAGTTTTGGCATCTATACTCCATGAAATTAGTAGAATATCCTGGATATTTGCGTTTCATCCAGTATCTTTTCATGGAAATATTCTTCCGAGCATTCTTGAATTTTACTCCACAAAGCAGTATCATGTTGATAATTTGGATGTTTTTGAGTTCAGGATAAATTAACTTATAAATCTTTAAAATTTAATTCTTGAACTTGTTTTATTGAATTATTATATATGTCATTGTCATCATCCTCATGTTTATATTATATTCAAAGTCATCTGTGGCCTGTAGTGCATAGATGGACTTGGTATGATTATGACCAGGGATTATTCTGTATAGTCATGACCCTAATGTTACAAATGATGTGGTAAAATTCCTCATTAGCCCGTAGTGCATTGATGGACGAGTTGTTGGTATGATGATCATGATTATTGATGAAAAATGGAATATCCTTGGCCCAGTAGTGCATGGATAATTTGTGGTCGTGATACTTAATGAATATCCTTGGGTCAGAAGTAGTGCGATGGATGATGTGGTTTATTTAATAAGTCGAGTCTCAAATGATAAAAGTGATGAAAAACCTTTTAAATCATAGAAGATAGTAGATTTTATTCTCTACTGACTCTTATAATAGATTACTACTTTCTAGCTGCAGATTAAACTCGATGTTTGTTATATTGTATCGATTTAACATTTGAAGGCTAACGATAATTTATTCTACATTATCTTAGCCATAATATTTCTTATCGGGCTAGTTGAGCTCACCTTTTGCTTTCATTGTTCTATTAGGAAATGAGAACGTAGTAGGACTAGTGGGAACCCGGAGTGACGGTCCGAGATGATAGCATTAGTAGTCCTCACTATTATTCATGAAATAGTGTGATAATAAATGTATTGAGGACTTATTTTGAGTTTGAATACCGCCTCAGAAGACAATATTTGTATTAAAACTCACCGCTTTTGTCGTTATATTTAAGATTGTATTTGTATTCTGTACCATGTATTTGGTGACTCAAGAATGGGTGATGTATACTTTTTTGGGGAGTCACGGTTGGTATCAAAGCTTAGGATATGATCCCCTCGGCCGAGATGTGAGACAAGAACTAGGAGGAAAGAGACGGTGAATTCCTTCGCTAGTATGACCTACCTAAGTTTATTTGGTATTTAATTGGTCGGTCGAGTAGTATATGGATAATATGTGATATGTTAATTAACCCTTGTTTTGTGTGGTGTTTGAAAATGGCATCCGAAAATGTTGAGATCAAGAATGAAGCACATATGAGACCGTTGAATCACCAACGATCAATACCTGTGATAATGTGCAACAAGAAGACAATAATCCTCGTGTAAATAACAACACCGATCAAATGATGAACGATGGGATGTTCAGAGGTTTTATGCAATTCATGCAACATCAGGTAAGAGAGATTCCTGTTCAAAATATAGGTGGAAATAATGGCAACCCATGACTGGTCACTGCTAAGCAGTTCAAGGAGCTGGGATCGCTGGAGTTTTTGGGAAAGCCAGAATCACTTAAGGAGCAGACGTGGTTAAAGCAGATCACCAAGATATTTGATGTCTTGAGATGCTTCGAGGAGCAAAAGGTTCCCTTTGCCACCTTTATGTTGCATGAAGAGGCAGACTTGGTGGGAATCAGAAACGCACTCAAACCGACGACGCACTCAAGATGTCTTGGGAGAAGTTTTAAGAGCTGTTCAACGACAAGTACTTTCCCAAAAGTATTCGTCACATGAAGGAGGTGGAATTCATCAAGTTGGAGCAAAACAATATGACCGTGTCGCAATACGAGGCTAAATTTGCGGAGTTATCCCAATTTTCATCCCATTTGGTCGATAATGAGGAGCGAATGACGCGAATGTATCTAAGAGGTTTAAAACCCGATATACGTCAATACCTCATTTCTCACAAACTTTGTTTATATTCAGATGTTGTGAATAGGGCTCATTTATCGAGCGTGCGATAATGAGTCAAGACAACCAAAAGGTAACGACCAACAACACGATAATAATCGCATCTTCGGTGGCAACGACCATCGGAACAATGATAACCATCGTGGGGGAAATTATCATGCCAAGAATGGTAACCACTTCGGTGGTAATCATGGCCAAGATAATAGGAGTGGAATTTTAAGAAGAGAAGGTTCAACAACGATGGAAAGATAGCAGTACCAACACCCGTTTTCAAGGAAGGAGAACGACCACCAATTGTATGCTCAAAATGCGGAGGGGAGGGACATATCAGTCCAAACTCCGTGATACAGTCCAAAGCATGTTACAATTGTGGAAAAGAAGGTCACCTAGCTCGATTTTTTCGTGCACCAAAGTCAAGTCCAGCTGGGACAGTGGCACCAAAGGCAAATACGGACAAAACAAAGTCGGTGGTTTCAGGAAGATCGTTTTTCGTGACTTCTCAAAAAGCGAGTAACCCGAACGAATTTAGCACGAGTTAGTTAATTATAAATTCTTGCGAAGTCTATACCTTATTAGATACCGGTTCTACCCATTCTTTTATCTCTCTTGCTTGCGCTCAACGTTTAAATTTGACTCTGGAGATATTAGACTTTGACTTATCGATTGAAACTCGGTTAGGAGAAACTTTCGTTACCTCCACTATTTATAAATCTTGTTTGATTCAAATCGACACTTTCACGTTACCTGTCGATCTTATCTCTTTGAAAATGCTTGCCTTTGATGAGATTTTAGGAATCGATTGGTTAACTACTCATCATGTTTTTTATAAGGTTGTTAGCTTTCATATTCCTTACCAACCTGTTATGCGAATTCAAGCAACCAAACCACTAAAGTCAATCATTATCATATCAAGCTATAAGTAAAGAGCCATGATCCTTTCGTTGTTGACTTCCTTGTGTAGAATGCACCAAAGCCAGACTTTCTGTAGGCGACGTCGTGAATGACGATGGCAAGTTGATAGGTATCAATGTGACGTACTATCCAAGTCTTGGATGAGAGTCACAGTTTTGAATGATATTTCTATTATTAATAAATTTCCTGACGTATTCTTGAAGACTTCTTAGCCTACCTCTAGAGCGTGAAATTGAATTTTGTATTGACCCCAGTACAAAACCCATTTCTAAAACCCTTAAATATTTTTTCACCTAAAATGATCGTATAATGCGCCAAAGACGTTGGCTCGAGCTGTTGAAGATTACGATCGTACAATTCAATACTATTGTGGGAAAGCGAACATGGTAGCTGACGTGTTGAGTAGAAGATCGTATGCGTTTACGAGTGTGATATTGTTAACACAAAGACCCATTTCATATGACTTACAAATGATAAAGATAGAGTTAAAGACTCTAGGGACCCACGTGAAGATAACGAATATACGATTAGAATCGACTTTAATCGATAAAGTTAAAGCCGCTCAAACTACACACCTGGAGCTGATGAATGTGAAGAAGAAGGTTCAAGAAGGCGTTATTCTAGAAGAAAGAGTCAATGAAAAGAGGAAATATCAAACCTCTATTTAATTGGCCCATTTAAAATCCTCGATCGAGTAGGAACTGTGGCCTATAGACTCGTTTTACCGCCAAGTATATTGCGTGTTCATAACATTTTTCACGTATCGATGTTACGTAATTATGTGGATGACCCGAACCACATTATTGAATTAGAACTAGACGAGATAACGGAAGATTTAACGTATGATGAGATACGTGTTAAAAACATGGATAAGAAGGATCATATTCGACACTCAAAGGTTATACCTCAAGAGTTGGAATATGAAATAAATTCAAGGTATCCTCACCTCTTCGGCATACCAGGTACGAACGTAAATTTTGAGGGAGAAATTTCATAAGGAGGGGAGATTATGAGACCCCAAATTTTATGAATAAAGATTTAAATTTCTTGAAATATTTTTTTGAATATTATGGTATGGATTTGATATAATGTTATAGTTGTGGGTAATATTTATAAATTTTGCAAAGTATGCAAGTTGTTATATAATATTCGATTGGTCGGGGAATATTCTTTTGTCGGGGAATATCCGTACGAAGGCACAATCATTGGTGGACCCCACAACGGAAGTATTATCATAGTTAGAAAACGACAGAATTATCTTTTTATAAAAATAACGTTGAAAGTGTTACCGTTAAAACTGTTGAACTACCCGGTAGTAAAAGTACAATAATACACATGGTTACATAGTAGCACACGGTATTTATTATTGATGCTTACGTAAGAAGTCACTCAGTTATACTCAATTATTGCTACAGTAATTGCTGCATCATATCTCTCATATTATTGATTCAATTATTCTCACAGTATCATCTCGTATAATATGTTATATTATTAAATCAATAATTGAGAGACGACAAAGTTATTCATATTATTATTTGCAATATTGACAATGTCTAGAAGTTCTGTCAAGGAGAGGTTTGGTCACCTAATTGCGCGCCAATAAGGAGAAATCCTTATTGGAAAGACCCCTCTTTCCTGGGAACGACCTGGTTGTTAAATATTGTGAGTTATAATATTAATGATGAATAAGTTCGTGTTGATTAAAGATGAAATTGATAGTTCCATTGTGTTGGAATTATTAGTGTTAGTGAAAATCGACATTTATTTCGATAATAATTGATGTTTGGAGGTTATATTGACCAATCGGGTAATTAACCAGATAAATGAGCAATTAATTGTTATTGATTCACATGATTATAACTATTTGTCCATATATGTGTACTATTGATTCATATTCATTTACTATTAGGTGAGTTGGTGCAAGATTGATAATACTTACATGACTAAGTTAAAAATGGAGGTATAGATGGAGGTACTATACTGTAATTCGTATTTTCACATGTCTAGAACTATTGATTCACATGATTTACTATTGATTCACATGATTTACTATTAGGGGAGGTGGTGCAAGTTTGATAATACTTGTAGGACTAAATTAAAAATGAAGGACAAGATAAAGGTATTATACTGTAATATTTCGAGCCCCAAAATGTGCAATTATTAAAACTATATTTTCCTATAAATAGAAGCTCATTCTTCCTTCATTTCTCACCAATTCACTAAAGCTATAGAGCAATTATTATAAAGAGAAATTATAGAGAGAAAGAAGAAGAGAAGTCTGCTACCTCACTATTCCAGTATTCAGTTTTCTTCTAAGGTAAGAGGTATTATTCTTTCGTATTCATGAAGAGAATTATTTTCTTTCAATACTCATAAGGGTTGTTATTCCATTCTTTATTATTATGTTTGAATAACCTGTCTATGCGAAGTACCGCATACATGGTGAAATTCTTCTGTTATTCCATTCTTTATTATTCTGTTGGAATAACCTGTCTGTGCGGTCTATCGCATGCCTGGTGAATTCTGTTGTTATTCCATTCTTTATTATTCTGTTGGAATATCATCATGCATCTGTAAGCGGATTACTGGCATGACTGGTTCCATTCTTTATTATTCTCGTTGAATATCTTGTTCGTGCGGATTACTGGCGGTTAATTCGGGTTCTATTCTTTATTATTCTGTTGGAATATCCTGTCTGTGCTTATTATGCATGACCTGGTTTCATTATTTATTATTCTGTTGGAATAACCTGCCTGTGAGGTCTATCGCATGCCTGGTGAATTCTGTTGTTATTCCATTCTTTATTATTCTGTTGAGAATAACCTGTCTGTGCGGTCTATCGCATTCATGGTGAATTCTTCTGTTGTTCCATTCTTTATTATTCTATTGGAATAACCTGTCTATGTGGATTACCACATGTATGGTGAATGATCCTTTGTATTCATTACTTATTAAATTGTGGAAATGATCTGTCTTCGTGGATTACCGCATGGAGGGCGAAAATCCATTGTAGGTTCATATATTCTATTATACTCAGTTAGTTAAAGTTTTGGCTTCTATACTCCATGAAATTAGTAGAATATCCTGGATATTTGCGCTTCATCCAGTATCTTTTCATGGAAATATTCTTCTGAGCATTCTTGAATTTTACTCCACAAAGCAGTATCATGTTGAAAATTTGGACGTTTTTGAGTTCAGGATAAATTAACTTATAAATCTTTAAAATTTAATTCTTGAACTTATTTTATTGAATTATTATATATGTCATTGTCATCATCCTCATGTTTATATTATGTTGAAAGTCATATGTGGCCTGTAGTGCATAGATGGACTTGGTATGATTATGACCAGGGATTATTCGTATGTAGATAAACGACCGTAATGTTACAAATGATGTGGTAAAAGTCCTTATTGGCCCGTAGTGCATTGATGGACAGTTGTTAGCATGATCATAACCATTGATGAAAACACGAATATCCTTGGCCCGTAGTGCATGGATAATTTGTGGTCGTGATACTAATGAATATCCTTGGCCGTAGTGCAGGGATGACATGGTTTATTTAACAAGTTGAGTCTCAGCGATAAAAGTAATGAAAAACCTTTTAAATCATAGAAGATAGTAGATTTGATTCTCTACTTGACTCTTCTAATGGGTTGCTTGTTCCGCTGCAATTAAACTTGATGTTTGTTATATTAGTCGGTTTAACAACATGTTGAAGGCTAACGATAATTTATTCTCGCATTATCTTAGCCATAATATTTCTTCTTGGGCTAGTTGAGCTCACCCTTTTGCTTTCATTGTTCTCTTGTGAAATGAGAACGTAGCGAGGGACTAGTCAGGGAGCGGAGTGATGATCAAATGATAGCATTAGTAGTCCTCACTATTCTATGAAATAGTGTGATAATAAATGTATTGAGGACTTATTTTGAGTTTGAATACTGTCTAGAAAATAATATTTGTATTAAAACTCACGGCTCATTTTGTATATTTAAGATTGTATTTGTATTCTGTACCATGAATTTGGCAACTCAGAATAGGTGATGTATACCTATTTTGGGGGCGTCACATTAAAATTTTTTGTAATTATTTATAGATTTTATTTTAGTACTTTTATAAAATTAGGGTTTTTTACTTCTTAAAGCAACACTGCAACAATGAAGAGAACTCCATCAAATAAAAGTTCTTCAAGTTAAAGTATGCGTTCTATTCTATTTTTACTTTTTTTAAATTTTGTAATGTTAATTGTCAGTGGTTTAATTGAGATTGTTTATTGTTAGTGTTAATTACACTTGAATATTCATATTGTATATTGATCTTGTTTTATTGTCGAATTAGTTTTTAAATATTTAATGATTATCAGGCATGAACATACGTAATTGGGTTAACTAAGCGTACAAAATTTGAATTTATTCCTCAAAATGTCCAAGCAAAAGGGACTAGTGACGAACCTGTCACTGCTGATATTCACCAAGAAACTCACCTGCAAAATGTTAACCCCCAAACCCAAGTACTAGAATCTTTTGCCCAAAATATTCAGTTCCAAACCCATACACCGGTATCTTCTACCCTTAATATTGAGGGAGATTCAGGTAAAAGACTGCAAATAAGTTCTTATCCCGCTAGTGAAAGAGAAAATTTTTGAAAAAGATATTTACTCAGGGGGTCGACTCAACCAATACCTCACAAATTTCCCGATACAGTAATTAGTGGAGTTGCTCATAATTAGTTATTTTGAAATGTTGGTTAAGAAAAGAAATGATGATGTATATCCCCAAGTCTTTTGTTTTTGATAAAGTTAGATCTACTTTTGCATATTTCTACTGCAACTGTTGAAAGGACATTTTCAGCCATGAATATCGTGAAGAATGAACTCCGTAACCAAATGGGAGATGAATGGATGAATGACTGTTTAGTAACTTACATTGAGCATGATATTTTTGCAACTATTAAAAATGAAGCTATCATACAGCAATTTCAAGCAATGAAACCTCGAAAAATGTTATTGTAAACAATATTTGAGGATTATTTAGATTTGTGATTCATTTTATTAAATTTTTATTCTTAAGGGATTTTTTTTTGAATTTGACCCCATTAAATTACGAGGCTGGATCCTCCCTTATGTAGTTCTTAGGCAAAGGAGTCTTTGATGAAGAAGAAGAATAAGTAAACAAAACCACTATTATCTATCAAAGTATCAGTGATTTACTGTTCTACTTTCTTCATATCACGCCCTAAATGAAGACACTTCTGATAGGAGATCTGAGCTACATCATTTGGACATTCACGTCTTTTTAAACGTAAAAATGTTATCTTAGAACTTCCCAAAGATCTTCAAGTTTAACCAGAAAGGCAATTTCAAATGGAAGTCATTCCTCCCTCCCAGGTATATTCAATAAAATAACAGTCATTTCCTCATCCCTCTTCCATAAAACCCAGTCTCCTTCACGCTATAATGCTTTCGTAGAGCTCAACTCTACGACTACAGAGTGTACTTCTGTATAAACACCTCAACCCACGATCATAGAGTCTCAAAACCCTACGATTATTAACCATTCTAACCAACCTCATACTGTGTTTTTAATCTCATCCTCATCTGAAAGAACCACTAAACATATATACTATCAATCCCCAACTTCTCAAAACTCTTTAATCTTAGAGTCTCAAAACTTCCCAATCGTAGAGTCACCCAACACACCTAACATAGAACAATCTCAATCTATACTTGCACATAATCATATAGATGGTCCTTCCTCTCATACATGTACAAATATACCCTCTTCCTCAAATAATACAAATTTAGGTTTGATTATTCCTCATTCTTTACTTGAGAACATCAACCAGGGTAATAAGGAGGGAGTTGAAGCTCTTATTGTAATGCCCCCGGCCCAATTTCGAGCACCTGTTACCCTGGACCTGGTGCGTCACGATACAACACGATACAATCTTCATCTTAATATTTATAACCTTTATTCATAAAATAATGAATAAAACCTTAGTTTGATTCCGAATAATACATTAGTTCCTCTTATTTCAAAAACAGTAACCTTTACAATCTGCTATTACATTTATAGATCATTTTGATTTGATTTATACACCTGAGATGTAATCAATATGTTTCTCTTTGATTTTCTGATTATAAATATTCATGGTCTCACAACCAGATTTAACGATCATGATATACAAACTTCCTTGACTACATAATTATATTAATGTTCATCTAACATAGCTAGAACTATACAAACAACATCAATCATTATTTCTTCTTTTTCCTTTGTCTCTGCTGGATCGTTCGGTCCGCTCTTATTTAGTTGAAAATAATTATTTATAGCAAGGGTGAGCAACTATGTTACCCAACAAGTTTAACAGTTATCACATAACACATAAATCACAATTCAAACATATATTATCTTCTCCATGCTTTGCATATCTACATACTTCATGTTTCTCATGCTTGACATATATTCATGCCTCATATACTTTATTGTATACCTCATATTTCAATGTAGTGAGTCTCCATAACTCAATCAACTTCAATCATCAACTTGATTCAATATATTTATATCACAATATAACACATAGTGCACATCTCAAACTAATCGCAAGAAGTTCATGCAATACAATAAGTACTTGCACATAATGACTATCAAGTCCACACATAAAACAAATTCTGAAAAACTTGCCTAGACCGGGGTTTTACCATTACACCAATTTCTGCGTTCCTTGCACAATTTACACTGTATGTGTGATTGATAACAAAACACATTATCAGTCAAAGTTTGACTATTAGTCATGTGATCTTACTTTAAAACTTTATCTTGACTTATTATCTTCCTTGAATTCTCTTTATATCCAATAATATAGACTTTTACTTTGTTATTGTTGGGTCTCCAACTTTTAGTTTTATTTTGATGATAACAATAATTAGTAAATAATTTAATTAAAAGGGTAGAATCCTCTCCATAGGATTTTTTATTATAATTGTTTTATTTATCTTATTTACTTTGACCAAAAATATTTTCTAAATCTTATTTAATTGATTTTCTTGATCTTGATGTTTTAAAGTGTTAAATCAATTGGGTCATGCATTGTGGGACAAAAGTGATATGTTGATTATCAAATACTTGTTTGACCTTATTTGGAAAGAAGATGAAGATTTTGATTAAATCATTTTCTTTGACATATGGGCATTTTTCTATTTATTCTCAAATTAATTTTATTATTTCAAAAATTATTTTAAGTTACTTTAAAAATTGAGCAAAATTATTTTATTAATATATATATATATATATATATATATATGTGAACAAATGCATGTACTATATATATATATATATATATATATATATCAGTACTAATGCATGCATGCCCTATAATATATAATAATATATCTAGTATGAGTGCATCAGCATGTGCTTAATTCTATATATTATTATAACGTGTATATATATATATATATATATATATATATATATATATATATATATATATAAACCATGCAAGCATTCCTTTTATAAAATATAATATGCAAGCATGTGTGCTGGGACTTAGAAACCGTGTATAAGCATGAGCTGGCAAAATTGTTTAAATCCATGACACTCATTTTAGGACTATAAAAACTGTGGGACTTAGCTGACATGTTTGAAATCTTGTACTCCCTCCATCCCATTATATCTAGAACGAATCTGACGTTCTAGAGGGTTTTTTTTTTTTCCAAAATATTTGACGTTCTATAAAACTAAGAATATTTTGTTTATTTATTTCCTTTTTTACCCTTCCTTCTCCACCACCATTAATGACTATTTTCTCTGTTTTCAAAAAACAGTTCAAATTCTATTCTTTAATTAGGAGAGAAAATTAGGAGAGAGAGTGTGAAATCAAGTTTGGCGTTAATGAAGAATTAAATGAGATCAAAATATTAATTAAGGGTAAAATAATAAAACTAAATCTATTCTTAATCTATGTGAAAATCTCTAAAACGTCAGATATAATGGGATGGAGGGAGTATATAATATATATATGTTATAAATGTTTGCATGCATGTGCTATAATTCTTTTGTATATCATATATATAATATTGTGTATATTAATATAATATAAGTATACTTATTATATATTTATATATAAAACGAATATATATATATATATATATATATTCTTGTATGTTTTATATATATATATATATATATATATATATATATATATGTATATATATATGTATGTATGTGTTGGGATGTGATTATTTGGGTCTAGCTATGGTGCGATTGATTACATTTAATGGTGGGATACGGTGATGGCCCATATGTATTTATTATGATGGTGGAGAGTCCTTATTAAAATAGGATTGTGTTTCCTTATTTGGTGGAATAAGGAGGTTTAATTAGGACTCCTACTCCTAATTGGATTCGGTAGTTATAAGGTAATTCTACAAAAGGAGTCCTTCTCCTAGTTGGATTCAGGGGGAGGTGACTTCTATATATACGGCTACAAGCTAGGATTTGGGGACAAGAACACAAGAGATACAACACAAATACACAATATGTACTCTCCATATTATCAACTTGTACTCCCAATATTATTATAGTGGATTACTCTCTCTCTCTCCGTGAGTTTGATATAATCAACTACTCCATCAACCGTTAGCGCAATTTTGGCCTACTGTTTTGGTGATTTCGTCAGGCGCACAAAATTTGGCGTTAACATTGGCGCCGTCTGTGGGAAAGTTTTTATACTGTTTGTGACGCCCCCAAAAATAGGTATACATCACCCATCTTGAGTCGCCAAATACATGGTACATAAATCAAATACAACTTAATTATACAACTGTCGTGTAAAATACGACAAAACATAAACTGAGAGTTTAAATAAGAATATTGCCTTCTAGACAATATCCACTCTCAATGGAGTCCTCATAGGCGATGATACAAACTCAAATTCAGTCCTCATTACATTTATTATCACACTATTTAACAGAATAGTGAGGACTACTAATACTATCATCTGGTCCATCATTCCGTTCCCCCGACTAGTCCCTACTACGTTCTCATTTCCTAAAGAGAACAGTGAAAGAAAGGGTAAGCTCAACTAGCCCAGTAAGAAATATTATGACTAAGATAATGCAGAATAAATTATCACTAGCCTTCAACAATGTTAAACTGATAAAATACAATAGACAACAAGTTTAACTGCAGCGGAATAAGCAATCCATTAAAAGAGTCAAGTAGAGAATAAAATCTACTATCTTTTATGATTTAAAAGGTTTTTCATCACTTTTATTCTTTGAGACTCAAACTTAATAAATAAACCACATCATCGAATCACCCCGCACTACTGACCCAAGGATATTCTTTAGTATCATGACCACAATTATCCATGCACTACGGGCCAGGAATATTTGTGTATTCATCAATGGTCATGATCATGTCAACAACTGTCCATCAATACACTACGGGCCAATGAGGACTTTTATCACATCATTTGTAACATTACGGTCATGATTCTACCGAATAATCTCTGGTCATAATCATACCAAGTTCATCTATGCACTACAGGCCACAGATGACTTTCAAAAATATAAACATGAGGATGATGACCATGATATAAGAATTCAATAAAACAAGTTCAAGAATTAATTTATCCAGGAACTAATAACATCCAAATTGTTAACATGATACTTCTTTGTAAAGTAAAATTCAAGAATGCTCAGAAGAATATTTCTATGAAAAGATACTGGATGAAGCGCAAATATCAGGGATATTCCACTAATTTCATGGAGTATAGAAATCAAAACTTTTAACCAACTGAGTATAATAAAGAATGGAATAACAATGAAATCACCATGCATGCAGACTTTGCATGAGGCAGGTTATTCCAACAGAATAATAAATAACGGAACCAGTCGTGAAATTCTGCAAGCAGGATGTTCCAAAAGAATAATAAAGAATGGAATAACAACAAAATTACCATGCATGCGGTACAGATGTAGGCAGTTATTCCAAATGAATAATAAATCTGAAATAATAAATAATGGAACCAGTCAGGGTGAAATTATTAATTCGCAGCATGATATTAAATGAGAATATTAAAGAATGGAATAATAGAAGAATTTCACCATGTATGCAAGATTTTTGCATTTACAGGTTATTCCAACATAATAATAAAGAATGGAATAACAGAAGGATTTCACCAAGTATAGGGGAGTCCGCGTATACAGGTTATTCCAACAGAATAATAAAGAATGGAACAACAGAATGATTTCACCAAGTATAGGGGAGTCCGCGTATACAGGTTATTCCAACAGAATAATAAAGGATGGAATGATAGAAGTTCTCTTCATGAATACAAAAGAATAACACCCCTTACGGGTACAACAAATAATATCACTTACCGTAAAAGACACTGGATATCGAAGTAGTGAAGTGGCAGAACACTCTTCTTCTTCTCTCTATAATTTCTCTCTCTAGAGTTTCAGTGAATTCGTAAGAAATAATGAAGGAATGAGCTTCTATTTATAGAAAAACTGAGAGTGGCTCCTGGTCTTAACGAAAGGTCAAAATGACTCTTGGTAATATTGAAGAGACAGCTACTATTTACGAAGGGTAATTAACTCTTGGAACACCGAAGAGGCAAATAACTCTTGGTAATATAGAAGAGACAACTACTATTTGCGAAGGGGTAATTAACTCTTGGAACACCGAAGAGGCAAATAACTCTTGGTAATATTGAAGAGACAACTACTATTTACGAAGGGGTAATTAACTCTTGGAAAACTGAAAGGGAAAGTTACTATTAAAACTTTAAATCAACGATCCATATTGATTTACTATTATAATTTCAACCAACGGTCTGAAAAAATTAGCACATCTCCTCATGAAATAATATTGTACCCAAATACCCGAATGCACAATACTAGAGTGAAAAGTAATCAGGTGAATAGTAACTTGTGAATAGTAACTTATGAATAGTAACTCATGAATAGTAACTCGTGAATAGTAACTCGTGAAAAGTAACTCGTGAATAGTAACTCATGAATAGTAACTCGTGAATAGTAACTCATGAATAATAACTCCGACACAAAAAGTGTCCCGAATATCCGATTGAACAATATAACCTCCAGACATCAATTATTATCGAAATAGATGTCGATTTCTACTAACACAAATAATCCCAACATAATGAAACTATCAAATTCATCTTTAATCAACACGAACTTATTCATCATTAATATTATAACTCACAATATTTAGCAAACGAGGTTGTTCCTGTGGAAGAGGGGCTTTTCAATAAGGATTTCTCCCTATTGGTAGCATGATTAGGTGACCAAACCTCTCCTTGTGTAACTTCTAGACATTGTAAATATTGCAATTTAATAATATGAATAACTTAATTTACTCAATTATTGATTTAATAAAATAACATATTATGCGAGATGATATTGTGATAATAATTGAATCGATAATATGATAGATATGATGCGAAGAATTATTGTAGTAATAATGCGGTATAACTTAGTGACTTATCACTTAAGCATCAATAATCAATACTGCAGTGCTCTTATGCAACCACGCCAGACATCGTACTTTTACTACCGGGTAGTTCAACAAAGATTAATTCAGTAAAACCTCCGTAGTTATTTTCATAAAATATTTTTGTCGCTTTCTAACTACGACTGATTAGCTTCCGCCATAGGGTCCAATTAATGATTATGTCGTCGCATTTAATATTCCCTGACAAAAAGAATATTCCCCGACCAATCGAATATTTATAACAACTTGCATACTTTGCAAAATTTTTAAATACTACCCACAACTATAACATTATATCAAATCCACACCATAATATTTAAAAAAATATTTCGAAAAAAATTAAATATTTATTCATAAAATCTGGGGTCTCACACTGTTATTTTTTAATCACCAATTACCGAGATATAATGAAGACGATGCAATTATTTGAAGTATTTTGATCCGTATCACATGCAAAACCATCACTAATTCAACTAAAGCTAAGTCTTTTATCTCTTTCTTTATTATTGTTGGCAAGCATGAACAGACATTCAAGTACTCCCTAGAATTCTTGATATCCACCCAGTTGGACTTTGTGGCGGTAAACTTAGAATCGCTTTATATATGGTCGCATCATATAATTAGTAGTCATCGTTTGCAAAAGATAAATAAATAATTAAAATGTGTTATTTGGTGTCCCATAAAAGCCAAGTTAATAAATAAAAAAAAAGTACTGTACACCTTCTACTATCATGTACATGTACATCTTCTGCTATCATGTGGCTTGGGATAATCATTGGCATTAATATTTCTTTGCACGTATACATGTGTATAAACTCATGTTCATGCTCTTGAAATTGTTTTTCAATAAAGGAAAGATGGTAGATGACCGTGCGAAGAAATCAAAGGTTGCCGTGGAGGAAAACTCCGAGCACATTGACGGCGACCTCATTTTCTCCATCGAAAAGCTTCAAGAGCTCAAAGATCAGCTTGAAAAGGTTGATGAAGAAGTCAGCGACAAGGTTTTGGAAATTGACCAGAAATATAATGAAATAAGAAGGCCTGTTTCTGGCAAACGAAGCGATATTATCAAATCTATTCCTGACTTCTGGCTGATTGCTATGGGTGTTGCATTTTGAACCATGCAGTTCCTAAACCATCCTGCACTTGGTGATCTCTTGAATGAGGAAGACCAGAAGGAAAATTGGTGATGACAAAGATAATGATGAGGAGGATGGCAGCTGAATTCCCATTTGGCTTTTTATGCTTTCTAATCATAGTTTTATGTTATCACAGACCTTTCCAGTAATAGGGATCAGCTGCACAAACGTGGGAATCCAATTACGAATATATCGATTCATTAATCAAAACTATAGAGGATTTTTCTGGATACCCGATGATCAACACCAACAATTACAATCTCAGACTAAACCCACCTCGATTGACCCTTTTGGTGTCTCGGCTCTATCAGAATCAACTCATTTAGTGGTTCTTGAGCAAACCCGTTACAAAAATAGGCTAAACTCATATTACCCACAATAATGGCAGCAACAACAGGTTAAGGTTGGGAAGGAAAGGAAGAAACCTTGGACCAGTTACATGTGCTATACGAAATGGATCATACCAAATTTCCCATAACTTGGAAAGCAACAGTGATACCGTGCAAGAGAATCTCAAGAAACCGTTGTTCGGTCAGTGGCATCATCAGGATGGGTTGATCAAAAAAATTCATCATGTCTTTGGCTGTTCGACGAATATAAAATCTGATTGAAGCCTCCCACAGGGGACGGGACGGATATTATGGAGGCATAAGGTTGGAGGGGTTATAAGGTTAGACAAACGTCCTTCAAGAAGGCTTTGATCTCCCGAAAGGATAAAAATCCCGAGGATAAAAATCCCGAGGATAAAAATCCGGAGGATATAAATTCGGAGGATATAAATCCCAAGAATAAAAATCCCGAGGATATAAATCCCGAGGATAAAAATCCCGAGGATATATATCCCAAGGATATAAATCCCACGGAGACTTTATGAATAGTCTCTTATAAATAAGTTCCTTATAAATAAGAGACTGGAGGGCAATGTTGGAGTGTGATTATTCGGGTCTAGCCAATGTGTAACCCAATTTATTTAATGGGCTAGATTTGGTGTTGACCCATAATATATATTTATTTTGACATTGAGAGAGTCCTTATTAAAAAAGGATTGTGTTTCCTTATTTGGTGGGATAAGGAGGTTTAATTAGGACTCCTACTCCTAATTGGATTCAGTAGTAATAAGGTTGGTTCGGTTGGTATAAGGTTGGTTCTTTATATCTTCGGTAGTGATAAAGTTGGTTCGGTTGGTATAAGGTTGGTTCTTTATATCTTCGGCAATGATATGGTTGGTTCGGTTGGTATAAGGTTGGTTCAGTACGTTGGTATAAGGTTGGTTCTTTATATCTTCGGTAGTGATAAAGTTGGTTCGATTGGTATAAGGTTGGTTCGGTTGGTATAAGGTTGGTTCTTTATATCTTCGGTAGTGATAAGGTTGGTTCGGTTGGTATAAGGTTGGTTCTTTAGTAGCAATATTATAAGGGCAATTGTTTATCTATTTAGGAGTAAACAAGAGTAGTGAGGCGACAATATGGGGAGCCAACAATTTTAGTTCGGCACATGGAGTTCAGGTATGATATTTTTTCTTCGGCAAATATGGTTGTTTTGTTGGGATAAATTTGTATACTCTCTCATTTATAAGTTCCTTATAAATAAGAGACTGTGGGGCAATGTTGGGATGTGATTATTTGGGTCTAGCCATGGTGCAACCCAGTCTATTTAATGGTCCGGATCTGGTGATAGCCCATATGTATTTATTGTGACAGTGAAGAGTCCTTATTAAAATAGGATTGTGTTTCCTTATTTGGTGGAATAAGGAGGTTTAATTAGGACTCCTACTCCTAATTGGATTCGTTAGTTATAAGGTGATTCTACAAAAGGAGTCCTTCTCCTAGTTGGATTCAGGGGGAGGTGGCTTCTATATATACGGCTACAAGCTAAGATTTGGGGACAAGAACACAAGAGATACAACACAAATACACAATTTGTACTCTCCATATTATCAACTTATACTCCCAATATTATTATAGTGGATTACTCTCTCTCTCTCCGTGAGTTTGATATAATCAACTACTCCATCAACCGTTAGCGTAATTTTGGCCTCTTTGTTTTGGTGATTTAAATTCGGTAGCATAAAATTTGGCGTTAACAGTATGTATGTATGTATTAACAGTATTAATATATATATATATATATATATATATATATATATATATATAGCTTGCTTATAATATAACTTATATGTTATAAGTATTATATATAATATATTTATATATTAAACATGCAAGTATGTGTATTTAAAATGTGCTGGCAAAGTTATTTATTCATGAAAGTTACAAACTTTTTGGGACAAAAAGAAAAACGCGTGAGTGCTGGTACTCCTTTTTCAAAACATATGGTCAAATGTATTAAATGAGGTAGTATGTTGGCAAATTGATTTTTAAAAAAAACATGTGATCAAAACTTAGCATAAAAACTAAGTTGAAGAAATTTGGCCTGGGCGTTTCTTCAAGTTCCTACGCGTAATATTTGTTCCAATCTGGTCCGTTAAATTCAAAATTTCTTCATCCAAACCGTGTATTCAAAATCAGATTTTCAAAATTATATTTTTGCCTCTAACTTCAAAAATCTATAAATAGGAGGCTTTTCTTTCATTTCCAATTTGCCAATTCACTTTCAAGAAAATCTTATTTCTCTTCTACATACTCTCTCTCAAAAAAGCTTTCTCTCTCTCTTCTTATAAAAGTTCTGATTATTTGAGAAGAGGAAATTGGTCTAAGCATATTGAGATAAGTTATTTGATTTATTTATTTAAATTATCTCTTGCTTATTTATATTTATAGATATACGAATATAAATTGTTATACACAATTCTATTTATCTATATTTCTTCTATTTATGAAATAAAAGGATACTTGGAGCCATGAAATACTGGAGATACACCTCTCTACGGAGAGGAATTCGAACCGTACGATTCCTTATAGTCTTCAATAACCTTTTATTGATATTATTTATATAAATATCATAAAATAGATAGGACACTTGATAGCTCAAAACGACATTGAGATACTGCTCCAAAAAGAGTAGTCATCCGAACTAGATTTGAGAATCGTAGTGATCTATTGAAAATATTTATATAAATATCAATTGTGAAATTATAAAATTTTTTCAGACTTAGATCTTGTAAGGTCTTAGAGATACACCTCTACCAAGAGGAATTCGAACCATACGATTCCTTATAGTACTAAGTGACATTATTTATAAAAGTTCACATAATTGATAAAATATTGTTATATATTATCTGAGTTAAACATATATATATTTGATATATCAAGTATTGCTTAATTGATTTATTTATTATACTTGATATATGTCATCACAAGTATTTGATCATAAATTTATTTATTCATAAAATACTTGTTGCATAATATAAAAATTATTAATTTAAACTTTTATTTCACAAACTTAAGTGAATATATCTACTTAAATAGAAGTATATTTGATTCAAAGCTTAAAATAACTTATTTGCTTACTCGTAAGCATTTTCACTCTAAAAGTTATTTAAACTTAAAGTGACTTTTTCTTTACTCATAAAGAATAAATAATTCTTTATAAATTTGCATTAAATTATATATATGCTTAAACAGAAGCATTTTTGAGTAAAAGCTAAAACTAACTTATTTGCTTATTCAGGAAGCATCTTTTCACACAAAATATAAAAGTTATTTAAACTTTTATAACAGTGCATAATTTACATATTTGCTTACACAGAAGCATTATTTGATCTAAGCACAAATTACTATCTGCTTACAAAGAAACATATTTTCTCATGTATAAAAATCTTTGAACTTTTTTAAATATATTTGCTCTTTAATTGATATCTGTAAAACCCCAAATTTTACGAATAAAGATTTAATTTTCTCAAAATATTTTTTTAATAATATGGTGTGGATTTGAGATAATGTTATAGTTATGGGTAGTATTTATAAATTTTGCAAAGTATGCAAGTTGTTATATAATATTCGATTGGTTGGGGAATATTCTTTTTATCTGGGGAATATCAAATGACGACAGTATAATCATTAGTGGACCCCACAATGTAATTATTATCGGATTGAGAAAACGACAAAAATATTTTATAAAAATAACTACGAAAGTTTTACCGTTAACTCGTTGAAACACCCAATGTTAAAAAGTACAAGATGTCTGGCGTGGTTGCGTAGTAGTACATACGGTATTGATTATTGATGCTTACGTGAGAAGTCACCGCTTTTGTTCAATTATTGCTACGATGAATTCTTTGCATAGTATCTCACGTTATTTGATTCAATTATTGTCGATATTTTGTATATTATTAAATCAATAATTGAGACGACGAAGTTATTAATATTATTATTTACAATATTAACGATGTCTAGAAGTTCTGCCAAGGAGAGGTTTGGTCACCTAATTGTGCGTCAATAGGTTGAAATCCTTATTGGAAAGCCCCTTCTTTCCTGGGAACGACCTGGTCAATTAATATTGTGAATTATAATAATGATGATAAATGTTATTAAATATATTGAGGTGTCTTTTTATGAAGTCACGGAAGTTTATATATATATATATATATAAATTTTGTTTTATTAGTATTATTAATGTAATAAAACGAAAAAGCTTTTTTATATAAAAATGAATACTTTTATAAAGTTATTTGTTTTAATAGTATAATAATTAGAATATAATATATTTTATTATGCATAGTATTTTGCATAGTAAAATCTTTTTATATAAAAGAATACTTTTATAAAGTTATTTATTTTATTAGACAATAATTAGAATATAATATATTTTATTATCGATAGTATTTTGCAGTAGTAAAATCTTTTTTATATAAAATGAATACTTTTATAAAGTTATTTATTTTATTTAGACAATAATTAGAATATAATATATTTTATTTATCATAGTATTTGCATAGTACTGATATAGTGTTTTAGATAGTAAAATCTTTTTATATAAAATAAAATACTTTTATAAAGTTAATTATTTTATTAGATTTTAAATAAAAATATATATATATATATATATATATTATATTTTATCGCATAGTATCCTTTCTATTTTCCTATAAATAGGATGCTTAGTTAGAATTGAAATCACACCGAAATTAGGAGAATTCTCTTATATAATCTTGAGTGTATTTCTTTAGAGTTTAAAAAAGCTTTGGCGTAGTAGTGCAAGTTTTCTTCAAGTATATCCCGCCCCTAATTGGTTTGAGTACTCTTCTTTATAAGGTAAGGGATATTTTTGTTGTACTGTAAGTGAGGGTATTATTTCTTTCGTATTCATGAAGAGAACTTACGTTATTCCATTCTTTATTATTTTGTTGGAATAACCTGTATACGTGGACTACCCTATACTTGGTGAAATTCTTACATTATTCCATTCCTTATTATTACATTGGAATAACTTTGTATTTGAAAAGTACGCTTATACATGGTGAAATTCTTACATTATTCCATTCTTTATTATTATGTTGGAATAACTTGCCTACATCAAAGTAATCTTATATCGTGGTGAAATTCTGTTGTTATTCCATTCTTTATTATTCTGCTGGAATAACCTGTCTATGTGAAGTACCGCATACATGGTGAAATTCTGTTATTATTCCATTATTTATTATTCTATCGGAATATCCTATCTATGCATTTTCGCATGACCTGGTTCTATTATTTATTATTCTGTCGGAATATCCTGTCTGCGCGTTTACGCATCACCTGGTTCCATTCTTTATTATTTTGTTGAGAATAACCTGTCTGTGCGATCTATCGCATGCATGGTGAATTCTTATGTTATTCCATTCTTTATTATTCTGTTAGAATAACCAATATATGTCACTACAAAAAAATGGGCCTTTAGCAACGATTTTTCGGGCAACGACTTTATAAGTCGTTGCTAAAAGTATATGTTTAGCAACGAAAGTTGTCCTTCGTTGCAGATTGTGTCAGGCTTTCACTTTTTGCAACGAAATTCATAAGTCGTTGCAAAATTTCGTTGCTAATACATTGGCAGGAAAAAAGTTCATTAGAAAATCGTTGCAAAATTTTCGGCCACTTGATTTTTCGTCATCGTGGGCAACGAAAGTTTTTTTGTTGCTAAAAATGGGGCTTTAGCAACGATTTTTCAGGCAACGACTTTATAAGTCGTTGCTAAAAGTGTATGTTTAGCAACGAAACTTGTCATTCGTTGCAGATTGTGTCAGTCTTTCACTTTTTGCAACGAAATTCATAAGTCGTTGCAAAATTTAGAAATAAAATTCGTTAGAAATTCGTTGTAAAATTTCTAACCACTTGATTTTTCCTCATCGTAGGCAACGAAAGTTTTTTTGTTGCTATATTTCGTTGCCTAATATGGACCACGTTCATTGGCAACAATTTTTATTTTTGTTGCATATTTTATACAACTTTTTGCAACGACTATTAAAATGTTGCCTTAAATTAAGATAATCTCAATACACATATTTTTGTAAGACCATATTCGGTATTCAGAGAATTGTCAAAAAATATTCGTATTTAGTATTTAAAAATTATGTCCAAATGCGGAATATATTCAAACATGTGACCTATCATTTGGAACTTTGGTCATTTGATCGCTAGAGCAACACAAGTTATCTGTTAATATCTTGCAAGGATTAATATTTATATCAAAACATGAGATTTTCCCTATATATTCTTTTCTTCTCCTTCACTATATACCATTAATATAATCTCAGGAAGTTATATAACAATAATAATAATAATAATAATAATAATAATAATAATAATAATAATAGTACTAATAACAATAATAATAAAAATAATAATAATAACAAAACAATAACAATAATAATAATAATGATAATAATAATAATAATAATAATAATAATAATAATAAAATAATAATAACACTATAATTTCGCTTATATATGTCAAATACTTACAAAATTATGATATTTATCTTACGTGTTCTTTAATTTATTTATTTTGCCTTGGAATATAGTATAAGTTATTCTTTTCAATTATATATCTTCTTTTTTTATGTTAAATAATTAATGGGCGATCGAACACTTTTTTTGGTGAAAATTAGTAATGAAATAATTAAATGACATATCGATGATCATACATGATCAATATATAGGAGATTATAACGTAAATTAATAGCCAAGTTAATTAATTAGTTTTTAAATATTGAACATTTTAAAATAAGGAATAATTAATGCTATTGTTTCCCAAAAATCCATGGTGTCTTTCCATACTAACGATCTTATATATCACGAATAAAATAACAAATTAGTGTGTTATTATTATAAGATAATATATTTGTATTTCATGCATAAATATTTATATGAATATTTGTTTATAAATATTTATATGAATATTTAGATATATATATATATATATATATATTAAAATATTCATAGTTACGTTATATAAATATTTATAGTTACTTTATATATATTTAGTTTAATGTGGAGAATTAAGATGGGTGGGTTATTGGGCCATTATGCTACCATTGAACCAATCTAATTTATTAGTTAACTAAACTAACGCCATACAACTCATAGCCCAATATTTTTAAATTTATTCTCTTGATATGTGTGTGTATATATATATATATATATATATATATATATATATATATATATACATACATACATACATATTCTTTTCAAAATTTCTTGTCAAACTAAATAAAATACTAAACAAATCTCAACATTAAACTAAATATATATAAAGTAACTATGAATATTTTATATATATATATATATATATATATATTAAAATATTCATAGTTACGTTATATAAATATTCATAGTTACTTTATATATATTTAATTTAATGTGGAGATTTAAGATGGGTATCTATATATATAGATGGTAATAGAATTTATCTAATACACAAAAAATATAACATAAGAAGCAAAAATATCATAATTAAGTTTTGAACCTAAAACCTATGGGTTATTGGGCCATTAAGCTACCAACGAGTCATTCTAATTTATTAGTTAATTAAACTAATGCTATAACTTGTAGTCTCCAATATTTTTAAATTTATTCTACTGATATGTGTATATATATACACACACATACATATTCTTTTCAAAATTTTTTGTCGAACTAAATAAAATACTAAACAAATCTCAACATTAAACTAAATATATATAAAGTAACTATGAATATTTATGTATATATATATTCATATAAATATTTATAAATTTATCTCTAAATATTCATATAAATATTTATAAAAAATATTCATATCTAAATATTAGATGAAATTCAATGACAACCGATGTACCCGTGCCATCTAATGTTGCGATCAACGGTATAGATTATGATTGTTGAAATAGTACCAGTGACAAATAACGATTGTCAAGCATGTTAGTTCCGGACCTCCGACCCAAATAAACCTAACCTTATCAAACCTGATTATTATATCTATGCTTCCAATGTTTCCTATTTCTAGATAGAAGTAGGACATACTTACAAGTACTCCTCACTCGAGAATGAAAATGATGATTGATTTTATGCGAATTTAAAAAAAATGTCAAATGATAAAAGTATTCATATTTAAATTCTCATCTAGTTGCATATTTTTCTATACATGACTAGTGATATTATATAAATATTTATAAATAATAAAAATATGACATTTAATACTAAGGATATTACGCAAAAATTATTGTAAAAAAAATCAATTATTTAATATAAGTAAATATTTAACTTGAGATTACATAAAATAATCTGAACGTTTATTCTTAGGCGGAGGAGTAACTTAAATCATGAACATATTTTTAAGTCCCAAAATAAAACATAAAAAGAAGAAGAATAGAATTCGGTATAATTTCTATTTATTCCTAGTTCTCCTTTTACCTTTTCCCCAAATATATTATAAAATTAAATTATAATACTATTAGTTATAAGAGAAAACATAAAAGATGAATTTTTTTTTATTATGTTTTATGAACTAAAACAAAATAAAGTTATTTAAAAATGACTTATAAGACATTCCTAATAAGTTAGTTTGACCCATATTAATGTAATATCAATTTTATCCCTATTTTATTTAAAAAATTTTAAAAAAAAACAAATTTGTAAAAAAGAAGAGTAAGATGCAACGTCACTTTAATTGGCGTTAGAATTTTTATTTTATTTTTTTTATAGCTGAAGTCTTATATACTCCTTCTTTTCCAACGTCGATGAGTGAGAATAAACATAAAAAAATATTGATGTTTGTAAACAAGTACAAGAGATCAAAGAAATTAAAAAAAAAAAAGAGATTCCAACGTCAGTTAAAGTGATGTTACATCTTACTCTTATTTTTTACAAATTTGCTTTATAAAAAAATTTCAAATAAGTTACAATGCCGGTTAGTTTGGCATTGGATCATATTTTTATTTTTTTTTTAAATTTCTTTAAAAAAATAAATTGTTTTAAAAAAGTTGATATAATTTTTTTTAAAATTCGTTTTTAAAAAAAATATTTTTTAAAGTGGCGTTGGTTATCTTTCTGATTTTTAACTAAAAAAAATCAAAAAATTCAACGCCATTTCAAATGGCTTTCAATAATTTTTTCCAAATTAAATGTGAGATATTTTACTGTCAACGACGGTCGTTAAAGTTTTTATCTTTTAAAAAATATTAATTTAAAAATAAAATCTTTTTAAAAAAAATTAAATTTTTTTTTAAAAAAAAAAGTCTTGCAAGGTGCAAAGTTTCACAGCAGTCAACAGTAAGACTGAGCAATTCTCTCATATTTACTTTACTAAATTACTAACCGATAGCCCACTCTGAACTGAAGTCTCAGATCTCGAATTCTCTCAGATCTCTCGAATTCTCTCAGATATCGAACTCTCTAACCCAGACGGCAAGACCCAGATCTCGAATTCTCTCATCGGTCGACGCCGACGGCCATCGCTTCATCGCCTTCGTCGCGGCGGTCCTTCATCTCGAATTCTCAATCTCTCAAGTCTCAAGAGAGATTGAGAGTGCTCAAGTAGTCAGGTCTCAATTTCAATCTGCTAGATGTACATTTGCAACTGTTCTGCAGATCTTGTTTTAAACTATGGTTTTTGCGAATTCGGTTCTTCTATAAGGCGGCTGCCATGCCTGCTCCTGTGACTGATGCTGAGAAACTCGTTTGGGGAGTCTTAGAAGCAGAGCGACCTACTTTGAGGTTTTCTTTGATTTCGTCCTTCTTTTCTAGTGATGCTATTAAATTGTTCTGTAATCAAAAAACAACTGAATAGCAAATGCCCCATTTTTTATTTTTTTTGCTTTTGTAGTCAGTTGCATGGAAAGTCTCTCATCGAGGCAAACACCCTTTTCCTTGAGAAACACAAAGGTCATAATTATCTTGTCTTATATGCACTTCTGCACACACCCCTTCATCTTATGACATTAACATGCTAGGTAATTGTTTGCAGATTCTTTGATGCATAGAGCAGCAGCAGCAGAGATGCTGCATCTTTTAGAACCAAACAGGAAGGCTGAGGCGATCAAATTAATTGAAGATTCATCCAACAACCTGGTGTCAAAGTAATGCCTCGAGTTCATTGATCTGTATCTAATATCTATATAGTAATGCCTCACTTTTATCAATCAAAAAGGACCCAAAAAAATAATTAAAAACTCGAACTGCTTTCAATTCAAAAAGTCCTTTACTCTACCATTCTGAACATCATATTTTGCTACTAAGTCTTTCAATATTGAGCTTCAAGCAACTCATCAGCACCCCAAACATCATTCTTTCTTAGTGATTGTATTGGTCTTAGTGAACTAAAGAGATTTTAGTGTTCTACTGTAGCCAAGTCTTAGTGACTTGAAAGAATCTTTGTGATTCAACTGTTGTAATTCTTCTGTGTGAACAGATCTTACTGATCACCCCATCCTTAGTCGATTATTTCTACTCAAAGAGTAGAAAAGTGGATTAGGAGATCTTTGCGCTCCGAACCACTTAAAAATAGTCTATCTTATTTACTTTCTGCACTTACTTTCCTGTCAAGTTATTTTAGTGTTCTACGATTTAGTTTGTGACTTGGTTCCACTCTGGTTTGCTAAATTTAAAACTGTGATTTCTCTATTATCTTTGAAGGGGTTTTTACAAATTATCATTCCGCTGTGGAAAAACCATTTAATTAATTAACTTTCTTAATATTATAAGTTGGTAATAATTTTTTAAAAGTAAAATTTTTAAAGTATCTATTCAACCCCCTTCTATATCTCTGAATGCCTTTAGAAAATAACATAAAGAGCGAACTTAATGTTTTTATATACTAGACTTGGGATCATTATATAAATTTAATTATAAAATGATGAATTATCTAAAAATTATTACACATCGTCAAATTTATTATTTCATAATTTTTGATAAATTAGCTTTGGACAATATTTGATATATGCTTCAGAATGCTTTGTATCATTGATACTTCAATACTGTTACAACATAATGGAAAATTACAAAATTCTAAGGACTTTCCCCCCCTTGTTTTTAGGTTTTCGTCCATGTTAATTTGTAATCATTATATATTCAAATTTTTGAACTTGCCACTAGCTATTCCTTACTTTGTGTATTAAAAAATATTTATTTTATTGATAAAAAAATAGGAGTATAAAATTGGTGTCTACTCTACTATATTAGTTAATCTCTCTCTCTCTCTCTCTCTCTCTCTCTCCATATATCCGAATCCCAAAAACTAGTGATGTTTGATTGTATCTTAATGTATATCAATAGTTTACCTCTTAATACATATTAATAACCCACATCTTTATATGAAGAGGTTAATAATAACCCACATCTTTATATGAAGAGGTCCTCTGAATTGTTTAGACTAATATGTGTATATTAACTATTTAGAGAAGCTCTTAATACAAAGATGTTAGTTATTAAGATGTATTAATAGATGAACTGTTCAGATGCATTAAGATGCAATCAAACTCATCTTGATATATATATATATATATATATATATATATATATATATATATATATATATATATATATATATATATATATAGGAGCCATTCCATATAATGGGTTCTTTATGGGTCTTTATCTGACACCCTTTTTTGAGATAGTAGATAAACTTATTGGAAATTTGAGATTGAAACATAAATATACCAATGCACAACTTACAAATTTTTTATTTTAATATGAGGACCCCACATAGTCGACATGTTGTCGGTTTGTTTAAATAAAGCAATTTTTAATATTAAATAATGCTTAGCAAAATCTGACATATTAGAAATTTGTGTCTTTTTATTTTTATTTTTAAGCATTTTTTCATTAATAGTCATGACTCAACACATTGCGTAAATTTAAAAAAATATAAAATATTCCCGGCCGCTACAAGCTCTTACGGCTGTTAATATAAAAAAAAAAAAAAAAAAAAAAAATCAAAACCGGCACAACCTCTTCCGGCTTGTATAAAAATCTTATATCCTATTTGTGGCACAAGTTCTTCATTTGTTATTTTTTATAATAATATTTGTTATTTTATAAAAACAAATATTTTTATAAAAACAAATATTTTTATAATAACAAATAAAGAATATAAAATATTTTTATAAAAATAGCAAATAAAGAATTATAAAATATTTGTTATTTTATAATAGGATATAAAATATTTTTATAATTCTTTATATAAAAAATATATTAATTTCTTCCCACTTTAATTTAAAATATTAATTCTTTATGATATTTTATATCCTATTTTATATAACAATAGCATATATTTGTTATATAAAGATTTATAAAAATATTTTTATATCCTATTTTATATCCTATTATAAAATAACAAATATTTTATAATTCTTTATTTGCTATTTTATAAAAATATTTTATATTCTTTATTTGTTATTTTATAATAGGATATAAAATAGGATATAAAAAATATTTTTATAATTCTTTATATAACAAATATATGCTATTGTTATATAAAATAGGATATAAAATATCATAAAGAATTAATATTTTAAATTAAAGTGGGAAGAAATTAATATATTTGTTATATAAAGAATTATAAAAATATTTTTATATCCTATTTTATATCCTATTATAAAATAACAAATATTTTTATAATTCTTTATTTGCTATTTTTATAAAAATATTTTATATTCTTTATTTGTTATTATAAAATATTTGTTTTTATAAAATATTTTATATTCTTTATTTGTTATTATAAAATATTTGTTTTTATAAAAATATTTGTTTTTATAAAATAACAAAATTGTTATAAAAAAATAGCAAATGAAGAACTTGTGCACAAATAGGATATAAGATTTTTATATGTTTAGGAAGTCATATTGGTTTTCATTTTTATTTATTTTTATTTTTTTACTTGTAGTAAGAGCTTCAGAAGCGGCCAGAGTATTTTATATTTTTTAAATTTACGTAATGTCTTTGAAATCATGACTATTAATGGAGAAATGCTTAAAATAAAAATAAAAATACAAATTTGGATAAGTCGTATTTTCTATCGAGCATTATTTAATATTTAAAATTGTATTATTTAAACAAACCGACAAATATGTTGACTATGTGGGGTCCTTATATTAAAATAAAAGTTTACAAGTCATGCTAATTGGTATATTTATGTTTCAATCTCACCTTCCAATAAGTTTATCAACTATTCCAAAAGAGGGTGTTACAGATAAAGACCATAGAACCGATTCATATGGAAAGGCTCCTATATATATATATTACAAATAAGTTCAAAGATACCCATATACATTTACTTACATTTATTTATTTACATTTACTAACTTCCTTCAAGATATATAGCATTCCAAATTATGTATATTAAATATACATAATATTCTTCAAATATTCCATAAAATATCCATAAATTCTTTCCATAAAAATGGAAGCTATTATTAAATAAAATAATTTATTCAATAAATAAATATGTTATAATTTAATTCCATAAATTATTTTAATTCATAGAATTATATCCTTCCCATTAGAAATTATTTTAACAATTTAATAACATGTGATAAATATATTTAAATATATACACCACAACACATACATACAAACATATTACGCTGTATAACATAACACATAATAAAATAAGAAATTTATTTTATTAAATTCTTACTTTATTTATCCAAAATTTTGGGTCACTACAAATTTCTTTTCAAATCTTCCCAAGTTCGAAAGAAATTTTTTGGGAAAAAAATTTAAAAAATTTCTCTTTTTCTCCTTTTTTTTCTCTCTAAAACAAATGACTTTTGATCAATTCCTTATACTTCTGTAGTTATGTTTATAAAATTGGCCCAAGTCTTCTATATAAAAATATCTCTAACTCAAAACTAATTAGTAATAAAAATAGTTGACCCAAGGTATTTCACGTGGGACAACAAATACTTTTAACATTCCCCCTCATATGTAACCCGATGTATTGAGAGTTGCACGTGGACTTAATCCTATGTACCTGATGAATATGAGACCTACAAAAGATAAACAAGTCCAAAGAAGAAATATAATAAATCACGGACAATTATTGACACAATTGATAAGTCGTACTAGTTAAGAAATGGGTAAACTTTTAACCCTAAAACTGATACCAAGTCAGATTTATAAAATGGGCTCAGGTCTAGTATATCCATCAAATTGTCTATCCAGAAAACCGTATGCATCGGTACAAATATCTCTCATTGCTATTTCTTTGGTTAATTTTTCAACTTCATTATTCAAATCATTAACCTTGTTGGAAAAAAATTTGTTATGATTTTCTAAAACACCATTTCTAGCCATTAAAATATTTTCTTCTTGAAATGATGTATCTTGTTCAATTTCTTTCTTTTCATCAATCAATGTATCAACTTTGTTTATTAAAGTATTTACCAAATCTTTTAAGTATATATTCTTTTCTCTTAATTGTTTATTTTCTTGTTTCAAAAGATTATAATCAGAAATTGTTACCTCACTCGATTCATCACTTGATTCATTACCAACTCCCATGAAGCATACTTGGGCTATTTCTTCGTTTACATCAACTTCCACTTCGAACTCATCATCACTCCAAGTAATAAATGTTTTTTCCTTTTTTTATCCTTGTAGCTTGGTTTGCCTTTGTTCGTTATTTTGAAGCAATCCTTTTAGAAATGGCTCGGGCGTCCGCATTCAAAACAAGTGTCTTCATTTTGCTTTTCCTTAAATTTGTTTGAAGTGATAACACTTTTTCTCTTAAGCTTTCTTTGTAACAACCCTTTGAGCCTTTTTGAAAGTTTTGCAATTTCCTCATCCGAATCGTCCTCTACCTCCTCTTCATCACCTGCAATAAGAGCTAAAACCTTCTTTCGAGGAGTATCCTCCTCAACATCATATCTCCTTAATTGATGTTCAAATTCTTCTAATTCACCAAATAGAGTTAATGTATTCATAGAAGAAATATTAGGAGAATCTTGAAGAGTTGTAACTTTAGAAGCAAACCTCTTATAGGCATAGCCCAAAGTAACTTACGGTTAATCTCACTTTGTGGAATTGATTTATCAAGAAGCTTCAAGGAATTCATTAGTACTAGGAACCTTACTTGTGCCTCGTTGATAGTTTCATCTTTCTTAAACTTGAACATTTCATAATCATGCATGAGCATACTAAGCTTGACTTCTCTTGTAACGCCCCTAAAATCGGGACAATTTCTCTCCCCGATCTTGTGCGTTAATATTATCTTGTTCTAGCTTTAAAACATTATTTAATGTTAAAATAGCTAAAAATGCGGAATAAATTTTTTTTTATTTTTTTTCTTTCTTTCCATTCATTCATTTCCTGAATCGCAACCTTTACAATTCTTCTTTATACTAGAATCATATTTATTATATAACTTATTTAGCTTGAGTAGATATATATATATATATATATATATATATATATATACACACAATTCATTCTTTCAAGCATATTCCCTTTTTAGAAGAAATAATCTTCATCTATTGAATAATTCAAAAATTTACACATCTGTGATTTACACATGAAAATACCATCAAATGATTCAACACAATCTCAATTAAATCACTAGTCTTCTTTTCACACGCTCCTAATCACGATAGATCGCATCATAGCTTTAACCTACAAATTAAGCAAGATTGAGCACGACGGCCCAACAAGTCTAGCAGTCTATCATGCATCACGTGGCACATAGGTTTCACATTTAGTTCATGCATTTATATTCTTGGTGTTCAAGCATATTACAAATGCATTATCAGATTTATGTCCTGATGGTAGCAACATACGTACCATAGCATATACTACACATGTCATGTACATGTCATTCATTACACATATATATTGAGTTCCCCGACTCAATTCAATAATTATTCATAATTTGACAATCATCATTCACAAAGCAAATAATGCAGTTCATAGGTATTACATACTTATAAGCATAAATCATGCTAACAGTTATCTATAGCAATTATAAATCTACATAAATAAATTGAGAAACTTGCCTTGAGTGCTGTTTAATGTTATAACTTATCTGCTCAGTGATGATCCTACACAAATTGAGTATATATTCATACACACATTAGTTTCACATACTTAATGTAAACTAATTTTTATTTTACATTAAGTATAATCTTTTTGTTCTTGTCTTAAAACCATTCCACGTTTCTTCAGAAACTTTTGTCTGTTATAACCCTTTTTATGCACAAAAAGGTTCTCTCATGGTTTTAGTATATAAATACTTTACGTTTGAGAGCATAAACCATCTATAAACCATTTTAAGAATATTTCTTATCTCCATCTGTAAACTTGAGACTATATGGTTATGGATGGTTTGTATCGTGTAAACGTAGCTCATATCATTATTCTTTAGTTTTTGAAATTTTTTATGTTTTCGCAATAGTCCATGTGCTAAACCATGCTATCACCATGTACGCAAATATCTTACTTTGTTAGTAGCTTCGCTTAACATTTATTCTCGTGAATAAATTACATCCGTGCTTCACATGTATTTTATTTTCATACATATGTCATTATGTGATTCTGTGTTCATAGTCTTCGTTTCAAATTTCTAAAACTTTTCGATTTTAAATTCCGATGTTCAATATAGTTTAAATGGATTAGCATATTTTATTTTAATACATAACCCTTTTATATTTCATTTCTCAATTCAGGTTGATCACATATATGTAATTTCATGTTTACATAATACTTTTATCGCTTTTCTTGAGCATGCATGAATAATTTTGCGCCATATATAGTCTTTATACTATATTTATACTACTATATCGGTGTTTCATTATGTGCCAAATAGCTCTAAAACCAACCAAACACGTCGCGGGAACACGATAAGCGGGGTAGCCCCAAGGCTACCAGTTTTCGGCGTTGGCCGCATTTGTATCAAGGCAAACCCATGGCTTGACACTCTCCTTTGCTAATTTTTATTTCATAAACCTCTAATCAACTTGCTGCGAGTTTTGGATATGTTTTAGCCGGTATATCAAAGTATTTATAGAAATTTTATAACTATGAAAACAAGCGACTAAGATTGAGCAAAACAGCACGTGAAAAGCATGCAGACGGTTGTACCGGTCAAGAAGACGATGGGTGGGTGGCAAAGGCTCTTCGCACTACTTGCTTGAAACATACTTTGCGCATTTTTAACTTCTTACTTGTAGCTCGGATATCAACCAATTTTTGGTATGTTTTTCGTATCACACGAGAATATTTTTAAAAAATATCAAACCCCCATTCCGGGTTTGTTAGACAGCCCAAACAGAGCGTCAAAAGTGTATGTTTGTAACAGTTTTCAATTTCTTCCCAGCTGTACCCTCTCTCGCTAAAACAGTCATAACTTTTTTTATTTCAAAACATTTTTGTGCTATTCTCTAGTCCACGCGAAGCTAACTTCCGGAACTACAACTTTTATTCTTTGACCTTTTCCCAATTCTAAACACAGAATTCCAAAAATTCCGTGTAAAGGGACTGATCCGAGTTGGTTAGATAGTTTTGACGCGACTACTTTGAATGGTCATAACTCTTTGCTCCGAAGTCGGAATTAGTCCGTTCCAGAGTCTATGGAAAGCTTATTTAGTGTAATATAACATACAAAAAGCTCAGAATTTTCTGGAAACATTAAATGATCAAAGCAGGTCCCGAATAAGACGTCCATTCACGACTTCCAAAGATGACAAATTCGACACATTTCCTTCCAATCACCATAACTCCCTCATCCGAGGTCGGAATGAGTTCATTCCAAAGCCAATGGCTTCCTAACTCAGTGCACTACAACTACCCAGTCAAGATCAGTAACACGACATAGTATCGTGTATGCACCTGCACACAACTGCCACTGGGTTGCCCTGTACTCTTCATGACAATCACAACCCCTTTGCGATTTTATTATCTCCGGCTCGCACGTCGGATAGCTACCGAATTTTAATATGTTATACTTGATACTACATACTATTTTATAAAAATATATACCTGCCAAAATGAACATTTTAAACTGCTTTTACAAGGATTTAAAATTGCTCAGTTGTAACAGTTTTTAGCCAATTCCAATTTGCTTCAATTCTAACAAATTCATTTCTAAACCCTCCTGGACTTGCCCAAACCATTTGAGTTACTTCATGTAACATATCTAAAGGTTTCCTTATTCACAAACTTGGCTAATTCCCCCTTTTTATGCTTGACAGCCTCTAAGAAGCATATTATCAAACATACTATGTGCATCATTTTTGAAAACAGATTTCAAAAGTGTTGGTCTAAGATTCAGCCATGTATTCCATCCTAATTACTCCGCACAACAATTACAATATATCCCCCATACCAATTCACAACCAAACATAACAGTATATCAACATTTACATATATTTTCACCTAATTTCGAATGAACATATTGAAAATACACAGGTTACCTCTTTGTTTGCTTTTCTTATTAAAATTTCTTGTTGCAATTCTCCTGTTGACATCCCATTTGACATTAACCTCCCTCAATTCCAATTACTAACCTAGATGTTCTTGCTCAAGTTTTATGAATACTTTTATTCTTTGGTAATTGTAGAATAAGAGAGAGATGGTTCGGTTAGAGAAAGAAAAATGAGGAAGAGAAGGTATGGAATGGTCGGATATATAGAGTAAAAAGGACATAGAATAAATAGTCTTTGCTCTGATTATAGCTCTTAAGTTTACCATCACATGTAATTCCATTATTTAATTTATACATTATAATAACATGTATTCCAATTAATAATCAAAATTGGATATTTATACATTTATAATGTGACGCCCCCAAAATAGGTATACATCTCACATCTTGAGTCGCCAGATACATGGTACATAAATTCAAATACAACTTAATTATACAACTGTCGTGTAAAATATGACAAAACATAAACTGAGAGTTTTAATAAGAATATTGTCATCTAGACAATATCCACACTCAATGGTGTCCTCATTACAATTATTATCACATTATTCCGTAGAATAGTGAGGACTACTAAAGCCATTTATCCCGGACCATCACTCCATTCCCCGACTCGTAGTCGTCATTTATATTCTCATTTCTGAAGAGAACAATGAAAGAAAGGGTGAGCTCAACTAACCCCGGTGAGAAATATTATGACTAAGATAATGTAGAATAAATTATCCTTAGCCTTCAACAAAGTATAACAACTGATAGAATACAATAGACAACACGCTTTTAGATCAACAACCGCAATGAATAAGCAATCCATTTGAAGAGTCAAGTATAGAATAAAATCTACTATCTTCTATGATTTAAAAAGTTTTTCATCAACTTTATCATTGAGACTCAAAATTTTAATAAATAAAATCGAATCATCCTCGCACCACGGCCAAGGATATTCATGTAATCATCAATGGTCATGATTATACGGAATAATCCTCGTCATAATCATATCAACAATCATCCATCAATGAACTACGGCCCCGAGGACTTTTACCACATCATTCGTTATATTACGGCCATGATTATACCGAATAATTCTTGGTCATAATCATACCAAGTCCATCTATGCACGTAAGCCAAAGATGACTTTCATCACAATATAAGCATGAGGATGATGACAATGATATAAGCAATAATCAAACGAAATCAAATCCAACGAAATCAATGATAAATATTAAAGACTTTAAATTTATCCAGAGTTTAAAAATATCCAAATTGTCAATATGATACTGCTTTGTAAAGTAAAATTCAAAAATAATATTCATGTACCAAAAATAATTTGGACAGAAAAGAAATATATTTTTCGGGTAAATAGTACCCCGTGAATAGTACTTCGGGAATAGTATCCCGTGAATAGTACCCCGACATAAAAAGTACCCCAAATACCCGAGTGAATGATACTAGAGTGAATAGTAATTGGGTGAATAGTAACCCATGAATAGTAACTCGTGAATAGTACTCCGGCACGAAAAGTGCCCTGAATACCCAAGTGAATAATACTAGAGTGAATAGTAACCGGGTGAATAGTAACCCGTGAATAGTAACTCGTAATAGAAAAATACCAAAGAAAACGATATTTCATGATGAGTACAAAAGAAATGATATCCCAGATGAGTATAATAGAATATATGAAACTGCAAATGGATTTTCACCCGCCATGCAGTAATCCAAGTAGACAGATCATTTCCACAATTTAATAAAGAATGAATACAAAGGATCATTCATATGCATGCGGTAAACCACATAGACAGGTTATTCCAACAGAATAATAAAGAATGGAATAACAGAAGAATTCACCATGCATGCGATAGACCGCACAGACAGGTTATTCCTAACAGAATCATAAAGAATGGAACCAAGTCATGCGTAATCCGCACAAACAAGATATTCCAACAGAATAATAAAGAATGGAACCAGGTCATGCGTAATCCGCATGCATGTGATATTCCAATGTAATAATAAAGAATGGAATAACAATGAGAATTCACGGGCATGCGATAGATCGCATGCAAAAGTTATTCCAATGTAATAATAAAGAATGGAATAATGTAAGAATTTCACCATGTATGCGGTACTTACAGATAGATGGGTTATTCCAACATAATAATAAAGAATGGAATAACAACCCTTACGAGTATTGAAAGAAAATAACTCTCTTCATGAATACGAAAGAATAATACCCCTTACCTTAGAAGAAAACTGGATACTGAAAAGTGAGGTAGCAGACTTTTCTTCTTCTTTCTCCCTATAATTTCTCTCTATAATAATTGCTCTTGTGAGACTTAGTGAATTGGTGAGAAATGAAGGAAGAATGAGCTTCTATTTATAGGAAAAAATAGTTTCGATAATTGCACATTTTGGGGCTCAAATATTACCAAGATAATACCTCCCTCTTTTTCTTTATTTTTAATTTAGTCCTGCAAGTATTATCAAACTTGCACCACCTCCCCTAATAGTAAATCATGTGAATCAATAGTAAATCATGTGACTCAATAGTTCTAAACATATGAAAAAAAATTAATTATAGTATAGTACCTTCATCTATACCTCCATTTTTAATTTAGTCATGCAAGTATTATCAATCTTGCACCAACTCCCCTAATAGTAAATCATGTGAATCAATAGTACACACATATGAACACATAGTTATAAGCATGTGAATTAATAGCAATTAATTGCTCATTTATTCGGTTAATTACCCGATTGATCAATATAACCTCCACACATCAATTATTATCGAAATAAATATCGATTTCCACTAACACTAATAATCCCAACACAATGGAACTATCAATTTCATCTTTAATCAACATGAACTTATTCATCATTAATATTATAACCCACAATATTTAACAACCAGGTCATTCTCAGGAAAAAGGGGGCTTTTCGATAAGGATTTTTTTTTATTGGCGCACAATTAGGTGACCAAACCTCTCCTTGACAGAACTTCTAAACATTGTCAATATTGCAAATAATAATATGAATAACTTTGTCGTCTCAATTATTGATTTAATAATATAACATATTATGCAGATGATACTGTGATAACAATTGAATCAATAATATGAGATATATGATGCAGCAATTACTGTAGCAATAATTGAGTATAACTGAGTGATTTCTCACGTAAGCATCAATAATTAATACCGTGTGCTAGTATGCAACCACACGACATCGCATTACTTTTACTCTGGGTTATTTTATGACAACTTGCTTACTTTTGAAAAATTTTCACATATCACCCTTAACTTTAACTTTTATCAATTTAACTATTTACCAAAATAGAAAAATTGAATATTTTATTTCATAAAATTCGGGATCTCACATATAATATATATAAAAATTACTCCACTAATTATGAAACTAAATTTCATAATTAAAATAAATTCTTATGATGGAACAAATTAATACATATTTCTTTTCCATAAATTATTTTAATACACAATAGATTATATTCGTTTCATTATAAATTATTTCTCTTTTCTCTTTTTTCTCTCTAAACTTAGCCAATTTGGCTAAAAATGAATATAGGTAAATTTTGATTTTGCTTATATAAAAGCTACTTTCAATTTCTTATAAGTTGGTCACCCAACTTAAGTCTTCTCTAGTCTTCCCCCCTCATCTTTAAAAGCTTTCAAATCACCCCCTGACATATTCTCAGAATATTCTTTATTCCTTAGCATATTCCTTAAGATATTTTTTTAAGTTTCAAATATTAGGTTTTTAACCCTAAGATTTTCTTAACTCGTACAATTCTCCCTTAACTTTCTTAATTCACTTCCTTACTTTATTAAGTTATTTAATTACTCAATCTTAGTAACATAATTTAATCAAATAAGTTACTACATAAATCTCCTTAATTAATTTTACCCTCTTGGAATCACATAATTTATACATAACTCATCTTTGATATATAAATTATATAAAATATAACATAACATACTCAAATTACATATTTATTTTATAATTATAAAATAAATATGCTACACATAATTTCTTATATAAATACAATTATTTACACACCCAAGATATTATAATATAATATCATTACCTTATTATCATAAATTCAATTAAGAATTTATTTACTTTCTTAAGATATTACGATAAATATAATATCTTTTCTTTATTAAATTAATTTTATATAAGAATTTATTCTAATACTCTTGGGTAAAGTATATATAAATATCATATGCTTCACCCGCCTGTTTTTGCCTCATTACGCAAATTGTTCCCATAATTTTATTTCCCTGCGTAATATATATTTATTAACTCCCCATTACCTAATTTAAATAACTTATTTAAATTATATATACAATCTATATTGTATAATTAAATTTAATTTCCTCATTCTTTCCATAAATTGTTTTCAAACAATTTATTCATATATTAAATATATAATTTACTATATTTCATTTATTCAAATATGAATTTAATTTACTAACTAGTTGATACCAATATACATATTTTATATATTGGATCTCATATCATATTTTTACTTTACATCATTTGGTATAATATTAAATATTATACCATTATCCATATAACATATTATCATATGTCCAATTATTTTTTTCCCTTTCTATAAATTGCCTTCACAATTTATTTAACTGTAGTAAATATATTAATATATTCACTACATTAAATACATGCATACATTACTGTGACGCCCCCAAAATAGGTCCACACAACTCATTATGAGTCGTCAAATACATGGTATAGAAAACATCTACAACTTCATTAATCCAACTGTCGTGCAAAATACGACAACACATATGATGTGGATACCAACTGTGACTCTCATCCCTTTACTTGGATAACACCTCACATTAATACCTTACAATGTTACCTTAAATAAAGGTATAGTCAATAATTATTTTAGAAATTAAAATTTTGGAAAATACTCAAGGAAACTTTCGTACCTGAGAGACCATGCATCTAAGTTATAATAGATATCATATGACTCGAGAATTATCATTGGTTGACCCAATAGACCACAAAGAAAAATGAGAAGATTGCTATCATGTTCTTTCCAATGGTGAGTCTTTTTTTGCTATATAATTATCTCCATTGTCTCCAATTGAGAATTATATTTCAACCAAACTCCAAGATTATATAGGTAGTGCACATAGATATAATCAGAAAATGGATGTGCACAACCCTGTCTTATGATAACACGAAGTCGTAGGTCATTAGACATCTTGTATGATAGTGGCAAAACACCATTTCAAAGTTGGGTTCACCTCATCCTATTCGGTTCACCCAAAATAACGGTTAAATGACGTATAATGTAACGCCCCCAAAATTAGGTATACGTCACCCATCTTGGGTCGCCACTTACATGGTACATAAATTCAAATACAAACGTACTAACATAACTGTCGTGTACAATACGACATAACCTGTGAGTTTGAATACAAATATCGTCTACTAAATATTATACAAACTCAAAAGGAGTCCTCATTACAACTATTATCACACTATTTCACAGAATAGTGAGGACTACTAATGCTATCCTCTGGACCATTACTTCGTTCCCGATTCGTCCCAACTATGTTCTCATTTCACAAGAGAAAAAGTGAAAGAAAGGGTGAGCTCAACTAGCCCAAGAAGAAATATTATGACTAAGATAATGCGTAATAAATTATCATTAGTTTTCAAATGATGTTAAACCGATAAAATACAATAGACAATCGGTTTAACTGCAATGGAATAAGCAATCCATTAAAAGAGTCAAGTAGAGAATAAAGTCTACTATCTTTTAGGTTTTAAAAGTTTTCATCAATTTTATCACGAGACTCGGTTTAATGAATAAACCACAATATCTAATCATCCCCTGCATCACACGGTCAAGGATTTTCATCAAATTATCAATGGTCATGACTATACCGAATCACCCCTGGTCATAATCATACAAAAACTATCCATCGTGCATTACAAACCCATCGAGGACTTTTGTCACATCATTTATATCAAGTCATGATTATCTTAGAATGATCCTCGGTCATAATCATACTAAGTTCATCTATGCACGTAAGCAAAGATAACATAATATAACATGAGGATGATGACAATGACATAATAATTCAATAAAACAAGTTCAAGAATTATTTTATCCAGGAATTATTAACGTCAAACTCATCAACATGATCTTCGCTTTGTAGAGTAAAATTCAAGAATACCGAGAAGAATATTTCCATGAAAGGATCTTTGGATGAAACGCAAATATCAAGGATATTCTACTAATTTCAAGGAGTATAGAAGTCAAAGTTTTAACCAACCGGGTATAATAAAGAATGGAATAACAAAAGAAATCACCATGCATGCGATGCAGATGACAAAGTTATTCCAATGTAATAATAATAACGGAACTGTGTCGGTGAAATTCACAGCGTGATTTTCCAATGAATAATAAAGATGGAACCAGATCCGGTGTAAAAACACAGATAGGATATTCCAACAGAATGATAAAGGCGGACCGGTCGGTGTAAAACACATGATGAGGATGTTCCAATGTAATAATAATAAAGAGCGGAACCAGTGGGTGTAAAACACATGCATGTGATGTTCCAATGAATAATAGAAGAATGTCACAAAGTATAGGGTAAAGCGATACAAAAGTTATTCCAATGTAATAATAAGCAATGGAATAACATAAGGATTTCACCAAGTATAGGATATGCATATACAAAAGTTATGTATAGGGTATACCACTTTTTTAAGTTATTCCAACAAAATAATAATGAATGGAATAATGTAAGTTCTCTTCAAGAAGAAAGAATAACACCCACTACAGTAAAAAGAACCGAATATAGAAGTAGTGAAGTAAAGAATACTCTTCTTTCTTTCTATAATTTTCTCTCTATAGCTTCTCTCTATAATTTCTCTCTAGAGTTTCAATGAATTGTAAGAAAATAATGAAGGAATGAGCTTTATTTATAGGAAAATGGAATGCATAAGAATTAATCCATGAACGGTCCAGATTGATTTACTTTAATCGACGGTCCATATTTAAAGAAAAATCTTTTAAATAAAATATAATATATTCTATTTATATAAAAACATTTTACTATGCAAACACTATGCAAAAACACTATGCAAAAACACTACGCAACACTATGCATAATAAAATATAATATATTCTATTTATAGAATAACTTTAATAAAGTATTCTATTTTATATAAAAGATGTTTCCGCTTTATTACGTTAATAATACTGAATAAAACAAAACGTCATTATCGCTATAATAATTCATATTATTAATCGACAATAATGGAATCAAACCGAGTGACTTCTCACATAAGCATCAATAATCAATACCGCAGTGCTTCTTTATGCAACCACACGACATCGTACTTTTACTAATGAGTAGTTCAACAAGAATCACCGGTAAAACTTCCGCCGTTATTTCAATAAAATATTTTTGTCGTTTTCTCAATCCGACAATAATTTTGCTAGGGTCCACCAATGATTGAGCCTTTGTACGAATATTCCTCGCTAAACCGAATATTCCCAGAACCAATCGAATATAATATAACCACTTGCATACTTTTGCAAAATTTATAAATACTACCCACAACTATAATATTATCTTAAATTCACACCATAATATTAAAAAAATTATTTCAACAAAATTTAAATCTTTATTGATAAAACTGGGTCTCACAATCTCCCTCCTTATGGAATTTCGCCCTCGAAATTAGAGGAAATGCGACTGGTATGATAAAGAGATGAGGATACCTTGAATACCTTTATCGTTTAAAAATATTAAATTCATCTTTGAAATCCGCCAAAGCATTATTCATTAACAATTCATCTTTGCACTACGTGCTAAAGATATACAATTGTAAAACCAATAATGCCGAGACGCAGCGACTTAATAGTATCACGACCACGAATTATCCATGCACCATCGCCAAGGATATTCGTGTTTTCAATTACTACCATGATTATACCGAATAATCCGTGGTCATAATCATACCAAGTCTATCAATGCACTACTACCAAAGATGACTTTTACCACATCCATGAATTAATATTTCATTCACGAGACTCATTTCAATAATTAATCCATATCATCGAATCATCCCCGCACTTCTGTGCCAAGGATATTCGTTAAGATTATCACGACCACGAATTATCCATGCACTACTGACCAAAGATAATCGTGGTATTCATTAGTATCACGACCACAAATTATCCATGCACTACTACGACAAAGATAATTGTGTATTCATTAGTATCACGACCACAAATTATCCATGCACTACGGAAAAGATAATTGTGTATTCATTAGTATCACGACCACAAATTATCCATGCACTACTACCAAAGATAATTGTGTATTCATTAAGTATCACGACCACAAATTATCCATGCACTACTACCAAAGATAATTATGTATTCATTAGTATCACGACCACAAATTATCCATGCACTACTACCAAAGATAATTGTGTATTCATTAGTATCACGACCACAAATTATCCATGCACTACTACCAAAGATAATTGTGTATTCATTAGTATCACGACCACAAATTATCCATGCACTACTACCAAAGATAATTGTGTATTCATTAGTATCACGACCACAAATTATCCATGCACTACTACCAAAGATAATTGTGTATTCATTAAGTATATCACGACCACAAATTATCCATGCACTACTACCAAAGATAATTGTGTTTTCAATTCTGAGTTATGATTATACCGAACAATCCTCGGTCATAATCATACCATGTCCATCTATGCACCATTCTAAAGCCATGATTGACTTTCAACATAATATAAGCGTACGAGGATAATGATATAAAGAATCAATCAAATGAGATAAAGGATAAATATTATACATTTATAATATAATTTATCCAGGATTCAAGAATATCCCCATGTTATCAATCACTTAATAATCTCATAATCTAATATCATTAATATTATAATAATATTTTAATCATTTCTTAAATTTATAAACAATTTTTCTTAATTGTTTACGCTTTTACCATATAATGCATTTAATCATTCAAAATGTCATACTCATAAAATATCATCACCAATTATCAAATCCTCATCAAAAAATATGCATATACTCTATATAGGATTCTCTAGCCATAAATTCTATTTTCAACTTTGTTACTTCACATAACATATTTAACTCATATGTTCAGTAATTAAACTATTTTCATGAAAAATACCAAATCAGCCCCAAAAATATTTCTTTTCTGGGATTTAGCATAATATAGTCCCATAATGAAAATATATTTTTCTCGGAATTTTAAAATTCATTTACTATTTTTAAAAATCAATTTCCACTTAATTCCTTAAGAAATTAGCTACCTCAAGTTTAACTCCAAAATTCCCAAATCTTGGCAGGACCTTACACATGTTAATGTGAGCTTCAGATTTAAATTTCATGGTCATCGGAGTTATAGAACTCCGGTTATAGCATTTTTCGTGAAAAAACCTAAATATTGAAATAGTCATAACTTGCTCATTTTAAGTCGAATGAGCTCATTTTTGGACAGGAGGTACTTTATACCATATACCTTCATGTCCCAAAAGGCCAGAATTTTTCTCATAATTTAAGTGGTCGAAACAGCCTCTCTAAAATCATGGCAGAAGCTTTTTTGATTTTTACAGCTTTGCACTCCTTTGCTAAAATCAGTCCACACAAAAATCTACAACACCTTTTCCAATAATTCCACTTGGATTAGTTAGGTAACTCATAGATCTAACTCTAGGACTTGACCACACTCAAAAATTCAAAATATAATAAGAGATATGGTCAATTGAATTTCATGTTACGTTTTTCACCAAAATCTGATTTTCAACTCTTTGTGATTTTTAAGAAACTTTCATGTTTTCACATAATAACCAACATAACTCATCATAACACTTACTAATACTTCATATACCCATGATTTTCATTATTCCAATGCTTTTATTATGACTTTCATCATAAACCACGTAAACTGTTCATTTAGTTGAAGAAATATTTGAGGGTTTAAGAAATGAGTTTTTGTACTGGGGTCAATACAAAATTCGATTTCACGCTCTAGGGTAGGCTAGGAAATCTTCAAGAATACGTCAAGAAATTTATTAATGATAGAAATATCATTCAAAATCATTACTCTCATCCAAGACTTGGATAAGACGTCACATTGATCTAATCGTGACTTCTATCCCTTAACCTAGATAGCACCTCACAATGATACCTATAAACTTGCCATCTTCATCATGACGCCGCCTAAAAAGTCCGGCTTTGATGCATTCCACACAAGGAAGTCAACAACGAAAGGTTAAAGGGGCTCTTTACTTATGGCTTGATATAACAAAGTTGATTAACTTTAGGGTTTGGTTACTTTGAATTCAGATATAACTTGAGTTGGTTAGGAATATGAAAGCTAACAACCTTACAAAAAGAATAATGAGTAGTTAATCAATCGTTTTCAAAAATTACCTCAAAGGCAAGTATTTTCAAAGAGATAAGATCGACGAAGTAACGTGAAAGTGTTTATTTGAAACAACAAGATTAATAAATGATTGGAGGTAACAAAGGTTTCTCCCAACGAAGTTTTGATAGATAAATCAAAGTCTAATTTCTCCTGAGTCAAATTTAAACGTTGAACGCAAAGCAAAGAGAGATAAAAGAATGGGTAGAACAGGTATCTAATAAGGTATAGACTTCGCAAGAATTTATAATTAACTAACCCGTGCTAACTTCGTTCGGGTTACCCACTTTTGAGAAGTCACGAAAAACGCTTCTTCCCCGAAACCACCGACTTTGTTTTGTCAGATCCGCCTTTGGTGCCACTATCCCAAACTGGACTTGACTTCACTATACGACAAAATCGAGCTAAATGACCTTCTCTTCTTGAAATTTCCACTTCTATTATCTTTGCCATGATTACCACCAAGTGGTTACCATTCTTAGCATGATAATTTCCCCCACGATGGTTATCATTGTTCGATAGCCGTTGCCACCAAAGATGATTATTATCGTGTTGTTGGTCGTTACCTTTTGTTTGAGTGAATCAACACTCTCATGTGCTTCATTGCTTATCTCAAAGATTTTCGGATGCCATTCTCAAACATTGTCACAAAACAAGGGTTAATTGACATGTAACAAATTATCCCTATATTACTCGATTGACCAATAAAATAAAGACATAAACTTAGGTAGGTCATTCTAGCGAAGGTATTCCCTGCTCTCCCTCCTAGTACTATTCTCACCTCTTAGCCAGGATCATATCCCTAAGCTCGATACCAACCGTAACGCCCCAAAATTAGGTATATCGCCACCCATCTTGGGTCGCCACTTACATGGTACATAAATTCAAATACAAACGTATTAACATAAGCTGCCGTAGGTACAATACGACATAACCGTGAGTTTGAATACAAATATCGTCTACTAAATATTATACAAACTCAAAAGGAGTCCTCATTACAACTATTATCACACTATTTCACGTAATAGTGAGGACTACTAATGCTATCCTTCGGACCATTACTTCGCTCCCTCGACTCGTCCCAATTATGTTCTCATTTCAAGAAGAAACGGTGAAAGAAAAGGTGAGCTCAACTAGCCCAAAGAAGAAATATTATGACTAAGATAATGCGAATAAATTATCATTAGTTTTCAACAAGTTGTTAAACCGATAAAATACAATAGACAATCGGTTTAATCTGCAATGAATAAGCAATCCATTAAAAGAGTCAAGTAGAGAATAAAGTCTACTATCTTTTAGGTTTTAAAAGTTTTCATCAATTTTTATCATTTGAGACTCGACTTAATAAATAAACCACCACATCTAATCATCCCCGTACCTACGGTCAAGGATTTTCATCAAATTATCAATGGTCATGACTATACCGAATCACCCCCGGTCATAATCATACCAAAAACTATCCATCATTTGCATTACAAAGCCAACCGAGGACTTTTGTCACATCATTTATATCAAGTCATGATTATACCAAATGATCCTCGGTCATAATCATACTAAGTTCATCTATGCACGTAAGCCAAAGATAACATAATATAACATGAGGATGATGACAATGACATAATAATTCAATAAAACAAGTTCAAGAATTATTTTATCCAGAATTATTAACGTCCAAATCACAACATGATCATCGCTTTGTAGAGTAAAATTCAAGAATATCGAGAAGAATATTTCCATGAAAGGATTTGGATGAAACGCAAATATCAAGGATATTCTACTAATTTCAAGGAGTATAGAAGTCAAAGTTTTAACCAATTGGGTATAATAAAGAATGGAATAACAAAAGAAATCACCATGCATGCGCGTAGATTGCAGATAGACAAAGTTATTCCAACAGTAATAATAATAACGGAACTGTGTCGTGAAATTCACACCTACGTAATTTTCCAATGTAATAATAAAGATGGAACCGAGATCCGGTAAAAACACACGGATAGGATATTCCAACAGAATGATAAAGAGGCGGAACTGTGTCCGGTGTAAAACACATGCATGAGGATGTTCCAATGAGAATAATAATAAAGAGCGGAACCGGTCCTGTAAAACACATGCATGTGATGTTCCAAATGTAATAATAGAAGAATGTCACCAAGTATAGGGTAAATCACAGCGTATACAAAGTTATTCCAATGTAATAATAAGCAATGGAATAACATAAGGATTTCACCAAGTATAGGATACGCCGCATATACAAAGTTATGTATAGGGTATACCACTTTTTACAAAAGTTATTCCAACAAAATAATAATGAATGGAATAATGAAGTTCTCTTCAAGAAGAAAGAATAACACACCCTTACCGTAAAAAGAACCTGAATATAGAAGTAGTGAAGTAAGAATACTCTTCTTCTTTCTATAATTTTCTCTATAGCTTCTCTCTATAATTTCTCTCTAGAGTTTCAATGAATTAAGTAAGAAAATAATGAAGGAATGAGCTTCTATTTATAGGAAAATGGAATGCATAGTAATTAATCCATGAGCGGTCCAGATTGATTTACTTTAATCGACTATCCATATTTAAAGAAAAATCTTTTAAATAAAATATAATATATTCTATTTATATAAAAACATTTTACTATGCAAACACTATGCAAAACACTATGCAAAACACTATGCAACACTATGCATAATAAAATATAATATATTCTATTTATAGAATAACTTTAATAAAGTATTCTATTTTATATAAAAGATGTTTTCGTTTTATTACGTTAATAATACTGAATAAAACAAAACGTCATTATCGCTATAATAATTCATATTATTAATCGACAATAATGGAATCAAAGTGAGTGACTTCTCACATAAGCATCGATAATCAATACCGTGGCTACTATGCAACCACACGTATCGCATTACTTTTTATTAATGAGTAGTTCAACAAGAACTACGGTAAAACTTCCGCCGTTATTTCAATAAAATATTTTGTTGCGTTTTCTCAATCAAACAATAATTACCGCTAGGGTCCACCAATGATTGAGTAGTTGTACTTAATATTCCTTGCTAAACCGAATATTTCCCCACCAATCGAATATAATATAACCACTTGCATACTTTGCAAAATTTATAAATACTACCCACAACTATAATATTATCTTAAATTCACACCATAATATTAAAAAAATTATTTCAACAAAATTTAAATCTTTATTGATAAAATCTGGGGTCTCACATATAACATACGACACACTTATCTAAAATTCTCAATAAAATTATTTCCATACTGTTTATGGAAAACCTCAACAACTATAGATCAACGTTCTATTCCCCTGTTACCACCGCTCGACCCAGCTACACTCTTATTATCTGAAAGGAATTGTGAAGCAAAAAGGGTGAGCACAACTAGCCCATTAAAGAATATCATGACTAAAGATAATTAAATTATCAATAACATTCGTCAGTAATAAATCAGAGATTTAGAACATATGGTAGATGATAAAACTTTTCAACTATAATTACAGCGGAATTAACAATCCATTAGAAGAGTCAAATAGACCATAAAGTCTATTATCTTCTCCATGTTAAAAGTCCACCAACAATATTTTATTCCTGTAACATCAATCAACAGATCCTATCCACAATCATGTGAATAACTCATAATCCTAATTGTGGTTCTAAATTCCTCTTCACACCCAGGACGAATATAATTTTCATCACATGTCTTTACCTGAAATATCAAAGATCATGGTTATACCAAATCACAATTCCTGTTCATAATCATACTAATAAATTCATCTGTGTACTATAGGCCAAAGATATTCACCAACAGTTCATCTTTGCACTACAGGCCAAAGATATTCAACAACAGGTAATCTTTGCACTACTGGCCAAAGATATTCAACAACAGGTCATATTTGCACTACAGGCCAAAGATATACAACTGTAAAACCAATAATCAACAGTCCATATATGCACTACGGGCCAAAGATGACTTTCGTTACAATAAAAGCATGAGGATAATGACCATGCTATAAGCATCAATCAAACGAAATCAATGATAAATATTAAAGATTTTTAATTTATCTAGAATTTAAAAATATTCAAATTGTCAACATGATACTACTTTATGGAGTAAAATTCAAGAATAAAGTTCAAAATATAGATCCAATCAAAGATATGAACCATAAGAGACAACTTGGACACATAAAAGAAAATTTATTTTTTCTGTGAATAGTGTCGTATACGTGAATAGTAACCCCAACACAAAAAGGTAAAAGTTTCATAAGAAAAATCATACTTCGTGAATAGTACTCGTGAATAGTACCGTATTCGTGAATAGTGTTGTATACGTGAATAATGTCGTATACATGAATAGTAACTTCGACATAAAAAGGTAAAAAGTTCATAATAAAATTCGTACCAATATTTTGATATAATGATATTGAAAGAAATAACATCATTTACGGGAAAAAAAATAACATCTCTTACCTCAAAAGAATAGTACTTCTGGCTAAAATATCGTATATAATGCTGAAGAAAACTTGCACTGAATTGCAATACTCAAGATATCTAAATACTCACAAAAATACGCTCGATATTATAGAGAGAAAATTTGTTGATTCTGGTGTGATTTTCATTTCTAACTAAGCACCCTATTTATAGAAAATGCTTAGCACACCAAAGTTGACAAATGAACCAACAAATTATTCATTCTCAGCATACTTGTTTTGAAATTTCTTCAGCATGCCAAAAAGGACTCCAAATTATCTCACCCACCACATGTTTATATATATATATATATATATATATATAAACATTATTAAAGAATTCCAATTCCATTTCTTTTTTTCTTCCACTTCATTTTATTTTTATACCATAAATTTATTATAATAATATTACCCTTTAAATTATAAAATTATACTATTATATTATCACATTATACTATTATAATGTAATATTATAATAATATATAAATATATTATCAGAGAAGATAATTATGGTTTCATTGGAAAAAAACAACAACTTTCGATAAATGTCTCATTCTAAAATTTCTCCATTTATATCAAAATTTAAAGAAATCTTTACTTACCAAATTCATCCATTATTTATAATTCTTCAATAATTATTACTAAATAATATTACAGATTCACAATACTGATAACCAGATTGTTCCCAGAAAAGATGGGGCTTTTCTATAAGAATTTTTTCTTATTGGCGCACAATTATATGACCTAACCCCTTTTCTCGACAAAACTTTCTAGACATTATCAATAATGCTATCTAATAATATCATTTCAATAATACGAGTTACTGTGTTGTGATGATTATTGAATCAATAATGCAAAATACTATTCAATTATTACTGTAGCAATTATTGCACCAATAATATGAAAGAATGTGAAATTTTACTGTATCAATTATTGAGTGACTTCTTACATAAGAATCAATAATCGAGATATCTTGTGCAATACCGCAGCTACCTTTGTAAACCACGCCAGACATCGCATTTCTTTAACCACCGGGTATTTCAACAGTTTTTAACAGTAAAAGTTGTCGTTATTTTTATAAAAAGGTTATTTCTGTCGCTTTCTATATCTGACAGTTATTCCGTTATGTGGTCCACAAATGGCCGCGTCGTTGTACGAATATTCTCCGACAGCAAGAATATTCTACGACCAAACAAATATTCCCCGACAACAATGAGTATTTTATAACCACTTGCTTATTTTATAAACTTTACATATATCACCCTTAACTTTAACTTTTTATCAATTTAACCATTTAATGAATAATAATTATAAGAAAAAAAATTGAATAGTGTAATATATAATTTCTTCAATAAAATAGTGGTTATACATGAAGTATATTTAATACCACCAATCTACAATATTAAAATAATTTAAAATTATAAATTATTTTAACTTTACCCATCTCATTTTCTTTAATAAATTACCCCTACAATTTATTAACATAAAATAAATATATAATACCAATATATTTATTAAGCATAAACATCACATATTACATAGTTCGTACCCACTTATGCTGTAACGCCCCTAAAATAGGTCCATTCCATCCAACCCATTCTGAGTCGCCAAATACATGGTATGTAAATAACTACAACTTTATTAATACATTTGTCGTAAATAAAAAATCGACAACATATATATTGTGAGTTTAAATACAATTATTGTCTTCTAGACAATATACATACCCAAATAAACCCTCATCACAATTATTTATACATTATTTTATAAAAATGGTGAGGACTACTAAACAACTCTCTCTATAACCATCATTCCATACCCCGACTCGCATTTCGCTTACATTCTCGCCTCCTGAGAAGAAAAATGGAACAAAAAGGAAAAGGGTGAGCTCAACTAGCCCAGTAAAGAATATTATGACTAAGATAATATACAACAAATTATCGTTAGTCTTCAACAGGGAAAAAATCTAATAGAATACAATAGACAACATGTTTTAAATCAACAACTGCAGCGGAAACAACAATTCATTAGAAGAGTTAAGTAGAGAATGCAAACTACTATCTTCTATATATGAATTTAAAAGTTCATCGTCGATATTTTATCCCTATAACATCAATCAATATATATCTGGAATCAAATATTCATCTTTGCACTACAAGCCAAAGATATTCATCATTAGTCATGTTCATCTAAACACTGCTCATCTTTGTACTACTACGGCCAAAGATATTAATCAAGAAGTCATGTTCATCTCAACACTGCTCATCTTTGTACTACACGCCAAAGATATTCATCAAGAAATCATTTATCTTTGCACTACGTGCCAAAGATATTCAATAATATCATCATTTAGGGACCGAGGATGATGAAAAATATTTTAAGGGAAACGAATCCGGTGAAACAAAAGAACAAATATTAAGGATTCGTATTTTAAACAATCCAAGTTCAAAAATACTTCATAAGTAATCAGAGTGGAGTAAAATTCAAGAATGATCAAAACATGGATACAATCAAAGCTAGTATCCATAGTAGATATTTTGGACAAAAAGAAGAAATTTTATTTTTAGGTGAATAAGGCTCAGATTCGTGAATAGTGTCGATACGTGAATAGTAACTCGACACCAAAAGATAGAAATTTCACAAAAAAATATCTTCACGCTCGTGAATAGTACTCTATAAATAGTAACTCATGAATAGTAAATCTCGTGAATAGTAACTCATGAATAGTAACTCGTGAATAAGTAACTCATGAATAAGTAACCCGATACATGAAAAAGTTCCAAATTTGATAAAATTTCCAACCAATATTTAAGATAATGATATCAAGAAATAATATCATTTTCGAATAAAATAACATCCCTTACCTCGAAAAGACAAGATTTTAGTTGAAACAGGATATAAAGCTATGACTTGAACTTGCAATCAGATATAGCAATACTCAAAGTATACTCAAAATACTCACAAGAATAAGCTCGATAATATATAGAGAGAAAACTTGATTTCGGTGTGATTTTCAATTCTAACCCTAAGCACCCTATTTATAGGAAAATGCTTAGAACACCAAAGTAGAAAATTTAATACAATAATAATATATATATTAATTTGTCTCACGCCCACTTAGAATCATCTGAATTCAAAGAACTTAGCATGTGTTAAAGATACCCACCAAACACAAAAAACGTTTTCTTATTTAAATTATTTTAAACTTCCAAAATTAATTATTTTGAGCTTCTAACTTCAATAATTCATAATAAATAGCCCTTTTAATTTAGAAGCTTTAATTATAGAATCAATTTAAGCACCTTTAAATATGAAATAAAGATATCAATTAGATTTACATTTAAGATTTCATCTTTTAAAAATATTTCCATATTAATTTTATATGCCTAATTAATTTGTTCCATAATAAATTAATCACTTTCATAATTATTTTCATTTAATGCATATCTTTCCATATTAATTTTGAAAGCCCAATTAATTTATATATTACTTTCATGATTATGATAAACCTAATAATAGATAATCCATATCCTAATATTTATGGACACAATCTTGGTTAGAGATATGAAAGATAATGATCTTTTTAAAACTCATTTATTAACCAGCTCCATCAATTATGGAAAGTATCAATATTTAAAAAATATTTCTATATTTATTTTGAAATCCAAATTTATTTAGATTTGCCCTCACTAATTAGCTTTCCAAAAATTACTCCAATTATTTGATCCATGCTAATTTGATTTTAAAGATATGAAATTTGATTTGCTTAATCAATTTTATAGAAAGCTCAATCAATTAATAAATCATGAAAAACATAATGAATAACTTAATCCCAAGATATGTGGTATAGATTTATCAAAATATATTTTAAATTAAATCCTTTAATTACGGGAAGGCTTCAAAATTAGCTTTTCAAAAATTACTCCAATTAATTAATATTTGATCCTTATTAATTTTGAAAGCTTAATTAAATATTTTCATAATTAATCTTTAATTAATTAACCATTTTAATTTATTCCACAATTAATTAATGATGCAATGCAATGCAAATCCTATAGCCTTGATTGAGAAATAATTAAAGCTAGGATCTTACATTTATTTTCTAATGACTCAAGAAATTCTCCAGGCCTTCATGTCTTCAATTTAGTTAATTCTTTTAATATTCTGTAAATGCATGAGTAAATATTTTAGTACATTTGGAAAATTATCATCAAAACCTAATGTTGGAATATGACCAAATCAACAAAACATTCAGGAACAGTCCTAAAGAGGGACTATTCGAGATTCACTTCTATTAAGTTAATCTCGAACGGGTTTCTAAGCTTCCTAAACTATATAAAAAATATATGCAAATGCAATAATCACAATGATAAGTTTGATTATTGAAACAATATTCTCATTGGAGTATTACAAAGAAAATAATGGTAGTCCTTAAGCTAGATAAGAAACACACAATACACACACTTAATTAGTTTATTAAAATGTAAACCACACATCATTTTTTGTTGTTCCATAACACAATTGCTCAATACATCATATGACATCACATATTAAATTACATGTTCCCTAATCCCTCGTACCAAGTGTTTTTTCATATTTTAATAATATTATCTTGTGTTTGAAACCGGAGGGACATACCACTTAATTAGAAAAATCATTTGTTTATTAAATATATTTAAAGTCTCTTTCTTCCGTTCAAACAAGTTGGCCTTCATGAAGGTTGTCTCGAATTCTTTTATTGTTATCAAGCTGATCATTTTCGTTTTATTAATTTTCAATCATTTATAAAAACAAAAACTTATTTAAGAAAATAAAATATGATGAAGCTAATTGATGTTATTTTGAATTATGCAAATACGGTGATATCAATGTTTTCATTCTAAATCTATAACAAGACATGTAATTTAAAAAATTCTAAAATATTTAGCAAGGCATTTAATCTAACAAATTAATTTACATCAATTTTAAAATTTAGAATTTCACATTTAGACTAAAAACAATATAATTAAATTAGACTTTTTATGAATTGGAATGAGTAATAACTTATATAATCACCAAAAACATCAAATTAAGTTCTAATATTCACCAAATGTGATGGCTAGGGAAAAGTAGTTATCTTGTCCATATGGAAATAATTGTTTGTGAATTCGAAATTTGATGAAAAAATATTCAAAGAAAGACGTTTTTCACACAAGTAACAAGAAACTAAAAAAAGTAACAAAAAGGACCTAAAAATTACTTGCAAAGGAAAAATATGATATACCCTATGAGATTAATTCAACATGTAATCTGATTTTTCTGCGGCTCTAGCTTGTATAGTATATATCATGCATAATAGTAAACATAACAGATGTTTAAGGCATTTATATCTGGCTCAAGCAACCAAACATATAACATGATGAATATAATCCATGAAGAAATTATTGCATAAATTGCATAATAGTAAACATAACAGATGTTTCCCCCAGTACATATGAGGTTTGAAACGCACATACATACAAATATCATATTAAACCAAATACGCTTCGCGCGAAGTTCACTTACGAATGATTATATAGTTTCATATTAAATCCCCAACTTGAACCAAAATAAATTAAAGAGGAGATGAAACTGAAAATATGTATATAACTTGAACCTAAATAAACTAATCATGTATATAAACAATTAAACAACTCCTCAAAAAAATTAAAGATTAACAAGTGGATAAAATCAATTATAGAGAGGAGATACGAACTGAAAATCTTACATGTTTATGAGCGTACCAAACCACCCCAATCCTTGTACAGGTGAAGGTACAACCTCTGAAGTTGCAGCGGCGAACTAGCCAGAGGTATGGCCGGAGGCACCCGATTACAGCGGCGAAATGGATAAGGGAGGGGTTGCAACAGGGATGAGAGAAATGGGCGAAATGGGAAAATGGGTGAACTTTATTGACCAAATTAGAGAATCAATAGAGCGAATTTGAGATTCAGTGGGCAAATCAAAGAGCGAAAATGGCTTAATTTGATAGGGAAAGAAACATAGAGAGAAAAGTTTTATAAAAGGAATCGTTGCCGTCGGACGAGGGTTTTAATTATAAGTTGACTCATTCTCGATGGCAACCCGTCGATAATGACCCCGTCGCTATTGAGTTACTCCTGACGTTCCGTCGATGTTCAAATTATTACCGTCGCCAATGAGTTTTCCCTTCACCGGGAATGTCTTGCGCCAAATAAAAGGCCATTACCAACGGCATATATACATTGGCAACGGCTAGCCCGTCGGCATTGACATTATTCTAGACGGGAATTTTGCCGTCGACAATGATCTCGTCGTCAATGCCCCTTATTTTTGTAGTGTAATAATTAGTTTATATTGTGGTTTGAGCCGATTTGATATTTATATATTATGATTTGTCTTGTGACATTTAATAGTTATGACACTATTCTTTTGTGGCTTAGAGTTTTATTATGAATTCATCAATTTTGGTTATGTTTTGTATAACCTCTTTTTTTCATTTCGAGAAGGGAGTGGTACATATGTATAATGTTAATAGAAAATAATAAATATATTAATAAAAAAGTATCAAATATTTGTTTAAAAAAATTATATAAATTATGTTTTGCCTTGCACATGCTTTTAAACTCTTTGGATAAATATGAGATGGTCTTACACGTGCATAGGTGTAGACTTCAAGGTAAAAAAAGTGCCAATAAGCAAGGTCCCCCTCCCCCATCCCCTCCCCCTCCCCCTCCCCAAACCCAAACCCAAAATCAAAATCTTGTGACAATAAACTAGATAATAACGAAATGGTTATATCACAACTAAAGTGAATAAAGTCATGCTGTCACATGCATGCGCCTCTATATATAGACAAGAAAATTTGTCCAATCAAGCTACCAAATCAATCACTACCAAAGCCAAAAAAAAAACTTTAGCTCAAACTCAAGAAATGTACTCTCAAACCTTATCAGAATCGGACCTTGCCGCTCTTGAATCAATTAGACAGCATCTTCTTGATGATCATGATAATATTTCAAACTATTTTTCGCCTGCAAGTTCCAGCAATGCACCAATTGATGATCAAACTATTACACACTTTTGCAACCTCTTTTTCACAGAGAATATCGTAGAAGTGCCATTATTGGAGGTAGATTACTCGTTCAAAACGGTTGAAAGTTTAGAATATGAGTCGGAGGAGGCGTGTAGAGGCCACGCGCCACTTGATTGGAAGCGGTATAGAGGTGTAAGGCGGCGGCCATGGGGAAAGTTTGCTGCGGAGATAAGGAATCCGGCTAAGAAAGGTGGGAGAATATGGCTTGGGACTTATGATACCCCTGAGGATGCAGCATTGGCGTATGATAGAGCCGCATTTAAGTTACGTGGCTCGCGGGCTAAGGTTAATTTCCCAAGCTTGCTTGGCTCCGAGATGTCGGAGCGGGTTAGCGGCAATGCTAAGCAGAGGTCACCGGAGCCGTCGACCTCGTCCTCGTCAGAAAATGAGTCTTCGAAGAAAAGGAAAAAAAACTAGGATGATAATCCACGTCTAGAGGATTTACAAGAAAGTTCACTTTGACAATTGAGGGCCAATTACTTGCTGCTGAAATCTTTGTAAAAATGTTAAACCTCGGATTATGTCAATCACGGCCTAATGGTGTAGTTGAGGGATTTGAGTCTTGTAAATATACATACTAATTAAGTTCTATTTCTTTCAAATGGAGCTAATCACAAGGGGCCAAGGGCATTATTAATTAATTTTGACGGTAAATATGATTCAAGTTATTTGGTTTATTAACGTTTATTGTTAAAATGTGAATCCCAAATTATTAAGTGAATCTGCAATTCTTGCGGTTTAGGGTTTAGCTAGGGATACATTTCCTCCTAGATAGGGTCTTTGGGAGACCTCGGGAGAGGTCGGAAGGGAAACTAGGGAAAACTTACTTTTTTTCATGCAACGCCTTGTTTAATTTTATTTTTTATTGAATGGTAAATTCAAACATTAAATTATCACTTTTGGTCTAATTTCAATAAAAATATTGAAATATTAAATTCAGAAGAACGAGCCAACAGGGTTCTGTAATATATATATATATATATATATATTAATTATTCTTGAGTGATATTAAGGGTGTTAAATTTTTATTCTCAAAAAATATGTTAAATAATGTGTCATAACATTGGACCCATTTGAAACCAAAAAATTATGGCATATGTTTTATCGATTCTTATCATGCATGTTGATGTAATAGTTAGGATATGTTCACTTACCGTCGCTGTAATTATTGCTCAAATTTAAGATTAATTGTAAAAAAACAAGATCCAAGCCGTATGACTTTTGGTAACTTTTCAGTGTAGGAAAAGTTCGCCTTTTGCAAACAAGTACGAGTGCATGTGCATGTGCATGTGCATGTGCATGTCCTCTCTAAAATCTACGTTTCCAAAATTTGTGAAAATATTAATTTATACTAAAAATATTAAATTTGTGAGTTCCAAACTCATGAAATTATTCAATTAAAATAAAGAATATTTTAATTTGGTGTATAGGCGCTACATGGAATTACAACCCAATTAATTGGGTATAAGGAGGGTTGTACTACAGATTTCGTTAAGGTTTTATTCACGAGTTTTCGTAATCTATTCGGATCAATTAATTATTAGAAAATTTTAATTAATTTGTAGTATTTTAAGTGGTGAGGTAATTTGTGTTTTTACTCTCAGATTAAGGTATATTTGTACTCTCTTAATTATTGTGATATTTCGAGTTTTGGGTATTAAAACTTGGAAGGACCAAATTATACTCACAATTAATTATAGTAGAATTTTCAGAGCTCGATCCGAGGATTTTTCACGTAAAATTTGATGTCTTGTGTTTGATTAAATTTTCGGTACTATTATTTTATGTGGTTGTTATTTATTTGATGGAATTATACTATTTATTTGACATAATTTGCTATTTAATTTATTAGAGACGGTTCTAGTTATAGGAGTTTTCCCAACAAAATATTCTCACTCCAATCAGTGTACAAAGAACAATTTGAATTCGATTCTCACTGGAAACACTGTACTATACTATACATTTCCTTTTTATAGGAATATATCAATAGTGGAGAAAATAGAATTTTCATAATAATTGTAAACCCTTCTAATAAAATTTATTTTACATTTGAATTGAAAAAATAAATATGAGAATAGAATAACTCGTTTTCATGGAATGAAAAATTTGTGTGTGGTTATTCTATTGGCAAGGAATAGAATGATTTATTCTTATTTCATCCAAATTTATAAATTTTATATGGAATAACTCATTTCAATCAAAAATAGAATAAATCATTCCACTCACTATTTTATTCCTTTATTTATTTTATTTCTTTACCGACTTTATTCATTCAATCCAAATATAAAAAAAAATTCTTATTAAGCCACAAAATTTAGCAAAAATAATCAAATGATTTTGATGATACTAATACATTAGACCAATCAAACATCATTTCGCAATTAGTAAATTGAAAATAATGTCACAACTAGATTTTCGATAAAGACGTGAATTCATGTATATTACAACTATTACAACGACACTAAAGCAAAAACTCAATCAAAAGGTTAACAGTAACCGACTTTCTCATTAAATACTCTTATTATATGTACATAGACGTAATATATTCCAAATGCTAATGTATATAAATAATATATATAGATATAGATATACTAAGGAAAAATAACTACCATCTTGAGGTTGTGTCACTGTTTTTATCCTTTTATCTTACTCTCTTATCCCTATTTTTACTCTTATTTTCTTCTAGAGCTATATTTATTTGAAAAAATTATAATTCTAAAATTATAATTCATGTGATTATAATCTCGATATGATAATTCATGTGATTATAATCTCAAGACTATTAATCTTAGAATTATAATTGTAAGACCTCAAATTATTATAAATAAAGATGAATTTTTTATAAATATTATTTTTGAATATTATGGAATAAATTTGATATAATGTTATAGTTGTGGGTAATATTTATAAATTTTGCAAAGTAATCAAGTTGTTATAAAATATTCGTTTATTTAATATTTTTTTTGTCGGGAATATTCGACGATTTTACCAATCATTGGTGGACCTATTAATCCGGAAGTATTGTCGTAGTTAGAAAAGCCACAAAATTATCTTTCTATAAAAATAACTATGAGGTGTTACCGTTAAAACTGTTGAACTACCGGTGGTAAAAAAGACAAAGAATGTCTGGCGTGGTTGCGTAGTAGCACACAGTATTGATTATTGATGCTTACGTGAGAAGTCACTTAGCTATACTCAATTATTGCTACAGATAATTCTTTGATCATATCTCTTATATTATTGATTCAATTATTGTCACAAGATCATCTCAGATAATATGTTATATTATTAATTGAGACGACAAGTTATAAATGATTAATAATTGTTGAAAGATTAAAAATGTGTTGATTAAAAATAAAATGATTTGTGGTAATATTTATTCAATCCTTAATGTATATAAAGAGTCTCATTATGAGACGTTTGTGGTAAGTTTGATTATTTTATGGGGGCCCATATGTCATCATCTAAGAGTCTCTTCGTCAATAGTAATTACCTTTGTGAATAGTAATTACCTTCGTCAATAGTAATTACCTTTATCGACGTCAAACCACTTGCTTAGCTTCACATTATAAAAGCGCCGAACCACTTGTCGTTTCACATTACAAAGCGCCGAACCACTTGTCGTTTCACATTACAAAAGCGTCGAACCACTTTTCTTTTCACATCACCACCGTCAAGCCACTTGCCTTTTCACATGGCGGTCTTAAGCTAGAAATCTTCTATAAATAGAGGCCTAATGCTTCATTATTTTTCATTTAATTCATTCAAGCTTTAGAGAGAGAAAGTATAGAGAATAGAGAGAAAGAAGAAGAGTATTTTGTTACTACACTATCTGCAGATTCAATCTCCTACCAAAAGTAAGGGGTGTTATTCTTTCTTATTCACGAAGAGAACTGTTGTTATTCCATCGCTTATTATTCATTGGAATAACTCTGATATGCAGCTTTTACCCTATACTTGGTGACATTCTTCTATTATTTGCATTGGAACATCACATGCATGTGTTTTACATCGGACTGGTTAAAATCTTTATTATTATTATTCGTTGGAACATCTCAGATGTATGCGTTTTCTGCCAGGACCGGTTCCGTTATTTATTATTCTGTTGGAATAACCTGCCTGTGCGGTCTATCGCATGCATGGTGATTTCTTTTATTATTCCATTTTTTTATTATACCTAGTTGGTTAAAACTTTGACTTCTATACTCCATGAAATTAGTAGAATATCCTCGATATTTGCGTTTCATCCAAAGATCTTTTCATGGAAATATTCTTCTGATCATTCTTGAATTTTACTCTACAAAAACAAGATCATGTTGATAATTTTACTCTACAAAATACCATGTGGACGCCCCAAAATTAGGTATACATCACCCATCTTGGGTAGTCGATACATGGTACGTAATTTAAATACAACTTACTAATATAAGCGCCGTGGTACAATACGACATAAAGCGTGAGTTTGAATACAAATATTGTCTACTAGATATTATACAAACTCAAAAGGAGTCCTCATTACAATTATTATCACACTATTTCACGTAATAGTGAGGACTACTAATGCTATCTTCGGGACCATCACTCGTTTCCCCGACTCGTCCAAATATATTCTTATTTCCAAGAGAACGGTGAAAGAAAGGGTGAGCTCAACTAGCCCAAAGAAGAAATATTATGACTAAGATAATGCGTAATAAATTATCAATAGTCTTCAACAATGTTAAACCGATAAAATACAATAGACAAACCGGTTTAATTGCAAATGGAATAAGCAATCCATTAAAAGAGTCAAGTAGAAAATAAAGTCTACTATCTTTTAGGTTTTAAAAGGTTTTTCATCATCAAGTATAGCCGAGACTCAACTTTAATAAATATTCCACATCATCGAATCACCCCCGCTTCTACGCCAAGGATATTCTTTAGTATCACCACCACAATTATTCATGCACTCACGGCCAAGAATAGTTGTGTATTCATTAATGGTCATGATCATGCCAACAATCATCCATCAATGCACTACTACCATCGAGGATTTTTATCACATCATTTGTAACATTACGGTTATGATTACACCGAATAGTCTCTCGGTCATAATCATACCAAGTCCATCTATGCATTACTGAGCCACTGATGACTTTCAACATAATATAAACATGAGGATGATGACAATGATATAAGAATTCAATAAAACAAGTTCAAGAATTATTTTATCCAGAATTATTAACGCCCAAATTATCAACATGATCTTTGTTTTGTAGAGTAAAATTCAAGAATGATCGGAAGAATATTTCCATGAAAAAATCTATGGATGAAACGCATGAAATATCAAGGATATTCTACTAATTTCATATAGAATATAAGTCAAAGTTTTAACCAACTTGGGTATAATAAAAAATGGAATAACAAAAGAAATCACCATGCATGCGATGTAATCGCGCGCGTGCAAAGTGAGTTATTTCAACAGAATAATAAATAATCGAAACCAGTCCCGGCAGAAACGCATGCATGATGATGTTCCAATAGAATAATAATAAAGATTTTAACCAGTAGGTGTAAAACACACGCATGTGAGGATGTTCCAATGTAATAATAATAAAGATTAACCAGTCCTGTAAAACATTATTGCATGCATGTGGCGCCCCCAAAATTAGGTATACGCCACCCATCTTGGGTCGCCACTTACATGGTACATAAATTCAAATACAACTTACTAACATAAGCTCTGCGTGTACAATACGACATAAAGCGTGAGTTTGAATACAAATATTGTCTACTAGATATTATACAAACTCAAAAGGAGTCCTCATTACAACTATTATCACACTATTTCACGTAATAGTGAGGACTACTAATGCTATCCTCCGACCATTACTGCGTTCCCCGACTCGTCTCCAACTATGTTCTCATTTCAAAGAGAACAGTGAAAGAAAGGGTGAGCTCAACTAGCCCAAGAAGAAATATTATGACTAAGATAATGCGAATAAATTATCATTAGCCTTCAACAAATGTTAAACCGATAAAATACAATAGACAACCGGTTTAATGCTAATGAATATGCAATCCATTAAAAGAGTCAAGTAGAAAATAAAGTCTACTATCTTTTAGGTTTTAAAAGGTTTTCATCAATTTTATCACTAAGACTCGGTTTAATGAATAAACCACAATATCTAATCATCCCCGCATTACACGGCCAAGGATTTTCATCAAATTATCAATGGTCATGACTATACCGAATCACCCTCGGTCATAATCATACAAAAACTATCCATCATCGCATTATAAGCCATCGAGGACTTTTGTCACATCATTTATATCAAGCCATGATTATACCGAATGAACCCGGTCATAATCATACTAAGTTCATCTATGCACGTAAGCCAAAGATAACTTTCAACATAATATAAACATGAGGATGATGACAATGATATAAGAATTCAATAAAACAAGTTCAAGAATTAATTTCTAGGATTTATTAACGCCCAAATTGTCAACAAGATATCTTTGTTTTGTAGAGTAAAATTCAAGAATGATCGAGAAGAATATTTCCATGAAAAGATATCGATGAAACGCAAATATCAAGGATATTCTACTAATTTCATGGAGTATATAAGTCAAAGTTTTAACCAACTGGGTATAATAAAGAATGGAATAACAAAAGAAATCACCACGCATGCGCAGATATCTGATAGAAAAGTTATTCCAATGTAATAATAATAATAACGGAACCGTGTCGTGAAATTCACACCGGCTGTGATGATCTAATGAATAATAAATAAATGAATAATAATAAACAATGGAACTGGTCAGGTGTAAAACACACGCATGTGATATTCCAATGTAATAACAAAGAATGGAATAATGAGAAGAAGATCACCAAGTATAGGGGATTCAGCAGTATACAAAGTTATTCCAATGTAATAAATAAGAATGGAATAATATAAGGATTTCACCAAGTATAGGGCATATGCCGTATACAAAGTTATATATAGGGTATGCCACTTTTATAGGTTATTCCAATGTAATAATAATGAATGGAATAATGTAAGTTCTCTTCATGACTAAGAAAGAATAACACCCCTTACACGGTACAACAAATAATATCCCTTACCGTAAAAGACTTCGGATATCAAAGTAGTGAAGTACCAGAATACTCTTCTTCTTTCTCTCTATAGATTTTTCTCTATAGCTTCTCTCTATAATTTCTCTCTCTAGAGTTTTTAATTGAATTCGTAAGAAAATAATGAAGGAATGAGCTTCATTTATAGGAAAATAGAATGCATAGTAATTAATCCATGAATCGGTCAGTATTGATTTACTTTAATCTGACGGTCCATATTTAAAGCAAAATCTTTTAAATAAAATATCATATATTCTATTTATATAAAAATATTTTACTATGCAATACTATGCAAAACACTATGCAAAACTATGCATAATAAAATATAATATATTCTATTTATGTAATAACTTTAATAAAGTATTCTGCTTTTATATAAAAGATGTTTCGCTTTTATTACGTTAATAATACTGAATAAAACAAAACGTCATTATCGCTTATAATAATTCATATTATTAATCGTCAATAATGGAATCAAACTGAGTGACTTCTCACATAAGCATCAATAATCAATACCGTGCTACTATGCAACCACACGTATCATCGTACTTTCTTTTACTACCGAGTAGTTCAACAGTATCAACGGTAAAACTTCCGTCGTTATTTCAATAAAATATTTTTGTCGTTTTCTCAATCCGACAATAATTCTGTTGTGGGGTCCACCAATGATTGAGCCGTTATACGAATATTCCTTGCTAAATCGAATATTCCCTGACCAATCGAATATAATATAACCACTTGCATACTTTACAAAATTTATAAATACTACCCACAACTATAATATTATCTCAAATTCACACCATAATATTAAAAATTATTTCGACAAAATTTAAATCTTTATTGATAAAATCTGGGGTCTCACAATCTTCCCTCCTTATGGAATTTTGCCCTCGAAATTAGGGTACGTACCTGGTATGATAAAGAGGTGGGGATACTTTGAATACCTTTATCATTTAAATTCATCTTCTAATCCTACCAAAGATATTCATTAACAATTTATCTTCGCACTTTCTGTGCCAAGATATACTATTTGTAAAACCAATAATGCCAGACGCTAGCGACTTAATAGTATCACGACCACGAATTATCCATGCACCAATCGCCAAGGATATTCGTGTTTTTAATTACTGGTCATGATTATACCGAATAATCCGTGGTCATAATCATACCAAGTCTATCAATGCACACTACGACCAAAGATGACTTTTACCACATCCACGAATTAATATTTCATTCTTTCGAGAGACTCATTTCAATAATTAATCCATATCATCGAATCATCCCCGCACTACGTGCCAATGATATTCATTAAGATCACGACCACGAATTATCCATGCACTACTACCAAAGATAATCGTGTATTCATTAATATCACGACCATAAATTATCCATGCACTACTGTACCAAAGATAATCGTGTATTCATTAGTATCACGACCACAAATTATCCATACACTACTACCAAAGATAATCGTGTATTCATTAAGTATCACGACCACAAATTATCCATGCACTACTACCAAAGATAATCATGTATTCATTAGTATCACGACCACAAATTATCCTCGACTACTACCAAAGATAATCGTGTATTCATTAGTATCACGACCACAAATTATCCATGCACTACTACCAAAGATAATCGTGTATTCATTAGTATCACGACCACAAATTATCCCTCGCACTATGGCCAAAGATAATCGTGTATTCATTAGTATCACGACCACAAATTATCCATGCACTACTACCAAAGATAATTGTGTATTCATTAGTATCACGACCACAAATTATCCATGCACTACTACCAAAGATAATTGTGTATTCATTAGTATCACGACCACAAATTATCCATGCACTACGGCCAAAGATAATTGTGTTTTCAATTCTGATTATGATTATCTTAGAACAATCCTCGGTCATAATCATACCAAGTCCATCTATGCACTACAAAGCCATGAGATGACTTTCAACATAATATAAGCATGATGATAATGATATAAAGAATCAATCAAATGAGATAAAGGATAAATATTAAACATTTATAATATAATTTATCTAGGATTCAAGAATATCCCCATGTTATCAATCACTTAATAATCTCATAATCTAATATCATTAATATTATAACAATATTTTAATCACTTCTTAAATTTATAAACAATTTATCTTAATTGTTTACGCTTTACCATATAATGCATTTAATCATTCAAAATGCCATACTCATAAGATATCATCACCAATTATCAAATCTCTCAAAAATATGCATATACTCTATATAGGATTCTCTAGCCATAAAATCCTATTTTCAACTTTGTTACTTCACATAACATATTTAACTCATATGTTTGTAACTAAACTATTTTCATGAAAAATACCAAATCAGTCACAAAAATATTTCTTTTCTGGGATTTAGCGTAATATAGTCCCATAATGAAAATATATTTTTCGGAATTTTAAAATTCATTTACTATTTTTCAAAAATCAATTTCTAATTAATTCCTTAAGAAATTTGCTACCTCAAGTTTAACTCCAAAAATTTCCAAATCTTGGCAGGTCCTTACACATGTTAATGTGAGCCTCCAGTTTAAATTTCATGGTCATCGGAGTTATAGAACTTCAGGTTATAGCGTCATCGAAAAACCTAAATATTGAAATAGTCATAACTTGCTCATTTTAAGTCAGAATGAGCTCATTTTTGGACAGGAGGTACTTTATACCATATACCTTCATGTCCCAAAAGTCCAGAATTTTTCTCATAATTTAAGTTGCCGAAACATCCCCTCTAAAATCATGGCAGCAGCCTTTTTTAGGTTTTTGCAGCTTTGCACTCCTTTGCTAAAATCAGTCCACACAAAAATCTACAACACCTTTTCCAGTAATTCCACTTGGATTAGTTAGGTAACTCATAGATCTAACTCTAGGACTTGACCACACTCAAAAATTCAAAATATAATAAGAGATTTGGTCAATTGAATTTCATGTTACGTTTTTTTTACCAAAATCTGATTTTCAACTCTTTGTGATTTCTAAGAAACTTTCATGTTTTCACATACTAACCAACATAACTCATCATAACACTTACTAATACCACGAATACCCATGATTTTCATTAGTCCAATGCTTTTATTATGACTTTCATCATAAACCACGAAAAGCTATTCATTTTAGTTGAAGAAATATTTGAGGGTTTAAGAAATGGGTTTTGTCTTGGGGGTCAATACAAAATTGATTTCACGCCTAAGTAGGCTAAGAAGTCTTCAAGAATACGCCAGGAAATTTATTAATAATAGAAATATCATTCAAAATTGTGACTCTCCTCCAAGACTTGGATAGTATGTCACATTGATACCAACTGTGACTTCTATCCCTTAACCTAGATAACACCTCACAATGATACCTATAAACTTGCCATCTTCATTCACGATGTCGCCTACAGAAAGTCTGGCTTCGGTGCATTCCACACAAGGAAGTCAACAACGAAAGGTTTGGGGCTCTTTACTTATGGCTTGATATGACAATAATTGACTTTAGTAGTTTGGTTACTTGAATTCGCACAATAAGTTGGTTATGAATATAAAGCTAACAACCCACTTAAAAGCATGATGAGTAGTTAACCAATTGATTCCTAAAATCACATCAAAGGCAAGTATTTTCAAAAGATAAGATCGACGGTGTAGCGTGAAAGTGTTTATTTGAATCAAACAAGATTTAAAAATAGTAATGTGAACGAAGGCTCCTACTAACGAAGTTTCAACTAATAAGTCAAAGTCTAACTTCTCCGAGTCAAATTTAAACGTTGAAGCATAAAGCAAGAGAGATAAAATAATGGGTAGAACCGGTATCTTATAAGGTATAGACTTCGCAATTTATAATTAACTAACCCGTGCTAACCCGTTCGGTTTACTCGCTTTTGAGAAGTCATGAAAATGTACTTCCTAAAACCAACGACTTTGTTTTGTCCATATCCACCTTTGGTGCCACCGTCCCAGCTAGACTTGACTTTGGTGCACAACAAAATTGGGCTAAATGACATTCTCTTCTTGCAATTTCCACTTCTATTATCTTTGCCATGATTACCACCGAAGTGGTTACCATTCTTGGCATGATAATTTCCCCCACGATGGTTATCATTGTTCTGATAGTCGTTGCCACCAGTATGATTATTATCGTGTTGTTGGTCGTTACCTTTTGTTTGAGCTGAATCAACACTCTCATGTGCTTCATTGTTTATCTCAACATTTTCAGACGTCATTCTCAAACACTGTCACAAAACAAGGGTTAATTAACATATCACATATTATCCCTATACTCTGACCGACCAATTAAATACCAAATAAACTTAGGTAGGTCATACTAGCGAAGGAATTCCCTCTCTCCCTCCTAGTTCTAGTCTCACGTCTTCGCCAGGATCATATCCCTAAGCTCGATACAATTGTGACGCCCCCAAAATTAGGTATACGTCACCCATCTTGGGTCGCCACTTACATGGTACATAAATTCAAATACAACTTACTAACATAAGCGTAGGTACAATATTACAATATAAAGCGTGAGTTTAAATACAAATATTGTCTACTAGATATTATACAAACTCAAAAGGAGTCCTCATTACAACTATTATCACACTATTTCACGTAATAGTGAGGACTACTAATGCTATCCTCTAGACCATTACTCCGTTCCCGACTCGTCCCGCCTATGTTCTCATTTCAAGAGAAAAAAGTGAAAGAAAGGGTGAGCTCAACTAGCCTAAAGAAGAAATATTATGACTAAGATAATGCAGAATAAATTATCATTAGCCTTCAACAAAGATGTTAAACCGATAAAATACAATAGACAACCGGTTTAAGCTGCAAGCGGAATATGCAATCCATTAAAAGAGTCAAGTAGAAAATAAAGTCTACTATCTTTTAGGTTTTAAAAGGTTTTCATCAATTTTATCACTAAGACTCGGTTTAATGAATAAACCACAATATCTAATCATCCCCGTACTACTTGGTCAAGGATTTTCATCAAATTATCAATGGTCATGACTATACCGAATCACCCCGGTCATAATCATACAAAAACTATCCATCATCGCATTACAGCCAATCGAGGACTTTTGTCACATCATTTATATCAAGCCATGATTATACCGAATGAACCTCGGTCATAATCATACTAAGTTCATCTATGCACGTAAGCCAAAGATAACTTTCAACATAATATAAACATGAGGATGATGACAATGATATAAGAATTCAATAAAACAAGTTCAAGAATTAATTTTCTAGGATTTATTAACGCCCAAATTGTCAACAAGATATCTTGTTTTTGTAGAGTAAAATTCAAGAATGATCGGAAGAATATTTCCATGAAAGATATCTTTGGATGAAACGCAAATATCAAGGATATTCTACTAATTTCATGGAGTATAGAAGTCAAAGTTTTAACTAACTGGGTATAATAAAGAATGGAATAACAAAAGAAATCACCGTGCATGCGGTGACTTGATGAGATAAAGTTATTCCAACGTAATAATAATAACGGAACCGGTCGGTGAAATTCACAATCGACAGGATGATCTAAAGAATAATAATCTTTGAATAATAATAAACAATGGAACCGAGTTAGGTGTAAACACATGCATGAGGATATTCCAATGAGAATAACAAAGAATGGAATAATGAAGAAGATCACCAAGTATAGGGGATTAGCGTATCACAAAGTTATTCCAACAGAATAAATAAGAATGGAATAATATAAAGATTTCACCAAGTATAGGGTATGCTGCCACATATCACGAGTTATATATAGGGTATGCCACTTTTACAAAGTTATTCCAACGTAATAATAATGAATGGAATAATGAAGTTCTCTTCATGACTAAGAAAGAATAACACCCCTTACGTGTACAACAAATAATATCCCTTACTAGTAAAAGACTAATTGGATATCAAAGTAGTGAAGTACCGAATACTCTTCTTCTTTCTCTCTATAGATTTTTCTCTATAGCTCTCTCTATAATTTTCTCTCTAGAGTTTCAATTGAATTCGTAAGAAAATAATGAAGGAATGAGCTTCATTTATAGGAAAATAGAATGCATAGTAATTAATCCATGAAGCGGTCAGATTGATTTACTTTTAATCGACTCATCCATATTTAAAGCAAAATCTTTTAAATAAAATATCATATATTCTATTTATATAAAAATATTTTACTATGCAAACATTATGCAATACTATGCAAAACACTATGCAACACTATGCATAATAAAATATAATATATTCTATTTATAGAATAACTTTAATAAAGTATTACATTTTATATAAAAGATGTTTACATTTTATTACGTTAATAATACTGAATAAAACAAAACGTCATTATCGCTTATAATAATTCATATTATTAATCGTCAATAATGGAATCAAACTGAGTGACTTCTCACATAAGCATCGATAATCAATACCGTGTGCTACTATACAACCGTATTGACATCGTTTTTTTACTACCGAGTAGTTCAACAAAAGATCAAGCAGTAAAACTTCCGTCGTTATTTCAATAAAATATTTTTGTCGTTTTCTCAATTCGACAATAATTACATTATAGGGTCCACCAATGATTGAGTAGTTATACGAATATTCCTTGCTAAACCGAATATTCCCAGACCAATCGAATATAATATAACCACTTGCATACTTTGAAAAATTTATAAATACTACCCACAACTATAATATTATCTCAAATTCACACCATAATATTAAAAATTATTTTGACAAAATTTAAATCTTTATTGATAAAACGGGGTCTCATGATGCAGGATGTTCCAATGTAATAATAATAAAGACGGAACCAGTCCAGGTAAAAACACACAGATGAGGATGTTCCAATGTAATAATAGAAGAATGTCACCAAGTATATAGGTAAACCAGCAGATACAAAAGTTATTCCAATGAGAATAATAAGCAATGGAATAACAACAGTTCTCTTCATGAATAAGAAAGAATAACACCCCTTACTTTTGGTAGGAGATTGAATCACGTGTAGTAGTGTAGTAACAAAATACTCTTCTTCTTTTCTCTTATTCTCTATACTTTCTCTCTAAAGCTTGAATGAATTAAGTGAAAAATAATGAAGCATTAGGCCTCTATTTATAGAAGATTTCCGAACTTACTTTTGCCATGTGAAAAGGCAAGTGGCTCGACGGTGGTGATGTGAAAAGAAAAGTGGTTCGGCGCTCAGTAATGTGAAACGACAAGTGGTTCGGACTTTTGTAATGTGAAACGGCAAGTGGTTTGACGTCGATAAAGGTAATTACTATTGATGAAGGTAATTACTTATTCACAAGGATAATTACTATTATGACGAAGGTAATTACTTATTCGACGAAGGTAAATACTATTGATTTGAAGGTAATTACTATTCACAAAGGTAATTACTATTGATTGAAGAGACTCTTAGATGATGACATATGCCCCCCATAAAATAATCAAACTTACCACAAACGTCTCATAAGTGACTCTTTATATACATTAAGGATTGAATAAATATTACCACAAATCATTTTATTTTTAATCAACACATTTTAATCTTTCAACAATTATTAATCATTTATAACTTATCGTCTCAATTAATAATATAACATATTATATGATGATAATCTTGTGACAATAATTGAATCAATAATATAAGAGATATGATGCAAAGCAATTCATCGTAGTAATAATTGAGTATAGCTAAGTGACTTCTCACGTAAGCATCAATAATCAATACCGTAGTGTGCTACTATGCAACCACGCGTATTCTCGTATTTTTTTTACCACCGGGTAGTTCAACAGCTTTTAACGGTAACACCTCCGTAGTTATTTTTATAGAAAGATAATTTTGTCGTTTTTCTAACTACGACAATACTTCCGTTAATGGGGTCCATTAATGATTGATGAAATCGCATTACGAATATTCTCCGAATAAAAAAATATTCCCCACCAAACGAATATTTTATAACAACTTGATTACTTTGCAAAATTTATAAATATTACCCACAACTATAACATTATATCAAATTTATTCCATAATATTCAAAAATAATATTTATAGAAAATTCATCTTTATTTATAATAATACCGGGTCTTACAACCTTCCCTTCTTATGAAATTTAAGCCCTCGAAATTTGGAGTGCATACACAGTATGTCGAAGAGGTAAGGATACCTTGATTTCATTTCAGATTCTAACTCCCAAGTCATTTCCTCAACATCGTGGTTCCTCCACAAAACTTTTACTTGAGGTATAATGTGACGACCCCAAAATAGGTCCATTCCATCCAACCCATTCTGAGTCGCCAAATACATGGTACAGAAACAACTACAACTTTATTATTACAACAGTAAAACTGTGAGTTTAAATACAAATATTATCTTCTAGACAATATTTATACTCAAATAAATCCTCATCACATTTATTGATACATTAAAAAAATGGTGAGGACTACTAAACAATCCTTTCTAAAACCTTCATTCCATACCCCGACTCATACTCGCTATATTCTCGCCTCTTGAGAAAAATGGAACAAAAAGGAAAAGGGTGAGCTCAACTAGCCCAGTAAAGAATATTATGACTAAGATAATATACAACAAATTATCGTTAGTATCCAACAGGGAAAAATCTGATAGAATACAATAGACAACAAGTTTCAGATCAATATTCGCAGCGGAAATAATAATTCATAGAAGAGTTACGTAGAGAATGAAATCTACTATAATCTATGAATTTAACAAATCCATCATCAATATTTTATCCTCGTAACATCAATCAATATTCATCTCAAATCAAATATTCATCTTTGCACTACGTGCCAAAGATATTCATCAATCGGTCATGTTCATCTCAACTTTTTGCTCATCTTTGCACTAAAGGCCAAAGATATTCATCAATCGGTCATGTTCATCTCAACACTGCTCATCTTTGCACTAAAGGCCAAAGATATTCATCATCGGTCATGTTCATTTAAACACCGCTCATCTTTGAACTACTGTGCCAAAGATATTCTTGAAATCATTCATCTTTGCACTACAAAAGCCAAAGATATTCTCTCCGAAATCATTCATCTTTGCACTCTGTGCCAAAGATATTCAATAATATCATCATTTAAGACCGAGGATGATGAAAATATTTTTAAAGAACGAATCCAGTGAAACAAAATGACAAGGATTAAGGATTAAGGATTCGTACTTTGTTTTATCCATGTCCAACAATACCTCAAAAATAATCATAGTGGTGTAAAATTCAAGAATGATCAAAACATGGATACAATCAAAGCTAGTATCCAAAATAGATATTTTGGACGAAAAGAAGAAATTTTATTTTTCGATGAATAGTGCCGTATACGTGAATAGTGCCGTATACGTGAATAGTGCCGTATACGTGAATAGTAACTCTGACACCAAAAGATAGAAATTCCACAAAAAAACATTTTCACGCTTCATGAATAGTACTCGTGAATAGTAACTCGTGAATAGTAACTCATGAATAGTAACTCGTGAATAGTAACTCATGAATAGTAACCCCGACATGAAAAAAGTTCCAAATTTGATAAAACTTGGATCAACATTTCAAAGATAATGATATTGAAGAAATAATATCATTACTGAAAAAATTAATATCCCTTACCTCAAAGAATCGATGCCGGAAGGAAAGGTCGGAAGTGATCTTTGAATGAAACTTATCTTCGAACAAAGAACTCTCAAAGTATCTAAATACTCACAAAATACTTCAATAATATAGAGAGAGAAGAGAGAAACTTTGTTTTCGGTGTGATTTTCAATTCTAACTTAGCCCTCTATTTATAGGAAAATGTTAGCCCAAAAGCAGACTTGACCGCTTACACGATGGCTTTACTCGCTACTATTGCCACCCACCACATTTGAAATAAAATTCAGCACATTTCTTCACCAACCACAAGTGGGGCCCACTCAATTCTAGAATTTTCCACCAAAATCAATTATAACCTCGATTTTAGAATCGAGACACCTCTTAAAATTCATAACAAATTATTCGTGAATTTTAACGGTTCAAAATTTGTGGACATATACTCAACTTATGTATGTATAACATACCCAAAAATTACCACAATCCAACGGTCGGATTAAAAATTATAACCCCCGCAATATATATCTAAAAACCCCTGATTTAATTTTTAATACCTCCAATCCGATAAAATCTTGATAAACACCTCAACATTAATTCCTTCATTAATAACCACATAAATAAATCCATCATTTATATTCATATAAAATAAATATTTCCTTATCATATGAATCAATAATTAATTATTCACAAATAATATTACGAGAATCACATTTATGACAACCAGTCGTTCCCGTGAAAGAGGGGCTTTCAATAAGGATTTCTCCTTCATGGTAGCGCAATTAGGTGACCAAACCTCTCCTTAGATGTAACTTTCTAGACATTGCCAATAATGTTATCTAATAATATTATTCAAATAATATGAATTATTGATCCGATAATGGAAATCTTTGTAAGTGATGACAATTATTGAACAACAATAATATAAAATATCAACGCAAAGAATTATTGAATCAATAAAATAAAATATTGAGCAATAACTACCGTGAAAATTATTGAGTAGTGCCTTCTCACGTAAGGATCAATAATTCAACAATCTTTATACGTCTACTGGTATTCTTTCTTTGCAACCACGCAGACATCTTGTATTTTAACCACCGGGTATTCAACAGTCTTAACGTATTAAATAACCACGCCAATTATTTATAACCACCCAAACTTTGCGTTGCTTTCCTCATCCAATCGCTTTCAGTTATGGGGCCCATGCATGGTCATTGGCGCGTCGTAGGAATATTCCCACAAGCATCTGAATATTCCACGACCAAACGAATATTCCCCGACAACAATGAATATTTTATAACCACTTGCTTATTTTGAAATATTTGCGTATTTAACCCTTAACTATCCACATTAATCAAATCAACCCTTACTATTTCAAAACTAATAAATAAAGGAAATTCCTTTTTATTTAAAAAAAATTCGGGGTCTTACATATAACCTTGGAGCATAGAATATATTCCTTCTTATCCAAAATTTGAACAGGAACCTCTTCATACGTCAAATCTTCCGCTATTTTGTCCGGTTCTAACTCAATAATATGGTTCGGGTCTTTCACATATTTACGTAACATGGATATGTGAAAAGCGTTATGAACATTTAGACATATTTGGCGGTAGAAAGCAGTCTATAGGCCCGCAGTTCCTACTCGATCGAGGATTAAAATGGACCGATGAATCGAGGATTAAGTTTTCCTCTTTCCAAATCTTGTAACTCCTTTCCATGGAGCAACTCTTAACAACACATGATCTCTTATATCGAATTCCACGCCCTTTCGATGAAGATCAAGATAACTCTTTTATCGATTTTGTGAGGTTTTTATACGTTGTCGGATCGTTTGAATCTTTTCCGTAGTCATACGCATTCAACTCCCGGTCCCCAACAACGTTGCTTCACCCACCTCATCCCAAAGATTTGGAGAACGACACTTTCTTCCATACAACGCTCGAATGGAGCCATGCCAATACTTGCTTGATAAGCTGTTGTTGTAGGAAAACTCCACCAATGGTAAGAACTTGTCCCAACTTCCTTGAAATCAAGGGACGAGTCTTAATAGATCTTCAAGAGTTTGAATAGTCCTCTCCACTATCCGTAAAATCGAGGATGATATGCCGAAGCTAAATCGTGAAGTCTGTGCCCATAGCTTTTTGCAAACTAACCCAAAATCGTGAAGTGAATCTTGGGTCTCGATCGAAACTATGGATACCGGCATACCATGCGATCTTATAATCTCGTTTATATACATACTGAGCAAGACGTTCAAGTGTATAAGTTTCTCGATCGGTAAGAAATGAGCGGACTTGGTCAATCTATCAACAATGACCCAAATTGCATCAATGCCTTGAGAAACCTTAGGAAGACCGAGAACGAAATCCATGGTAATGTGTGCCCACTTCCATTCGGAATTTTAAGTGGTTGCAATGGACCTTTTGGTACTTGATGCTCCGCTTTAACTCGTTGACAAGTTAGACACCTTGATATAAGCAATTATTATCTCTCTCTTCATATTGCTCCACCAAAATGTATGGCGAATATCATGATACATTTTGGTACTCCCAGATGGATTGCAAATGGTGTGTTGTCGTCTCCATCATGATATTATACTTTAAATAAGGGTCGTTAGGAACACAAAGTCCGGAGTTAACTCAAGTATTCCTTCTTCATCGATTCTTGCTTCCTAAGATAGCACCTTTCTTGCACTTTCTTCCTCATAACGCATCGGCTCCAGTCCGTAGCTTGAGCGACTTTAACTTTATCGATTAAAGTCGGTTCTACTCAGATACTTTGCTATCATCACATGCGTCTCTGTAGTCTTTAACTCTATCTCCATTCTTTGCAAGTCACACAAAATGGGCTCATGCGTTGACAATATCGCTTTTCGTACTTGTATATGATTTTCTACTCAATGCGTCACCTACCACGTTCCTTTTCCGGGATGGTATTGGATGGTATGATCATAATCTTTCAGCAGTTCAAGCCAACGTCGTTGTCGTATGTTGAGTTCCTTTTGAGTGAAGAAATATTTGAGGCTTTTATGATCCGTAAAGATCTCCACTTTCTCCCCATACAAGTAATGCCTCCAAATTTTAAGTGCTGAAGATAACAAATGCCAACTCTAGATCATGAGTAGGATAATTCCTCTCATATTCTTTTGAGTTGTCACGAGGCATAGGCTATAACTTTTCCATGTTGCATGAGAACACATCCCAACCCTTTGCCCAAAGCATCATCAGATGACAAATCCCTCCGAGCCGGATGGTATTGTCGTAGCAGTCTTTGAAATAAGTCTCCTCTTGAGTTCTTGAAAACTCTTCTCACATTCTTCGCTCCAATGAACTTTGTATCTTTCCGAGTCATTTGAGTCGATGGAGTAGCGATTCGAGAAAATCCTTCCACGAATCTCCGATAATAACCAAATAAACCGAGAAAGCTACGTGCTTTTCCATTTCGATTTAGAGTTGTTCCCAGCTTTGAATAGCTTCAATCTTTCTTTGGGTCAACAGATATTCCATGACTTGATACCACATGCCCAAGGAATGCTACTTCTTCAAGCCGTAACTCACATTTCTTCAACTTGGCATAAAGCTTATATTCACGAAGCTTTTGGAGTGTCGACCTCAAGTGTTGCTTTCATGATCTTCACGGCTTTTGGAATAAATAAGGATGTCATCAATAAAGACGACCACAAAGTGATCTAAATATTCCTTGAATACTCGGTTCATCATATCCATGAAGGCAAAGAGGAGCATTAGTCAATCCAAAGGACATGACTAGAATTCATAATGCCCGTCTTGGAGTTCAAAGCCGTCTTTGGAATGTCGGTGGTTCTAATCTTCAATTGGTGATATCCGGAACGAAGATCTATCTTTGAAAAGAATTTGGCTCCTTGCAATCGGGTCAAACAGTCATCAATACGCGGCAATGGATACCTATTTTTTGACGGTGACATGATTCAATTCCGATAATCAATACAAAGTCGCATACTCCCATCTTTCTTCTTCACGAATAGAACAGAGCACCCCAAGGAGAAGTACTAGGGGACGAATAAAGCCAATGTCTCAACAATTCCTGCGATTGGGTCTTTAACTCGAAGTTCAATAGAGCCATTCGACATGGGGCTTTGGAAATAGGTTTTGTATCGGGTTCAAGGTCGATACAAAATTCAATTTCATGCTCGAGGGGTAGGCCGGGAAGTTCTTGGGAATACGTCGGAAATTTATTAACAATAGAAATATCGTTCAAAACCCGGCGTATTTTTGTTTAAATCGTGACATGAGCTAAGAAAGCTTGACATCCGCTTTTTCAATAAACGAATAGCTTTATGGCTTGAGATGACCGTGATTGATTTTAATGGTTTGGTCGTTTGAATTTGCATAATAGGTTGATTAGGAATATGAAAGCTAACAACCTTACGAAAACAATAAAGATGAATTTTCTATAAATATTATTTTTGAATATTATGGAATAAATTTGATATAATGTTATAGTTGTGGGTAATATTTATTAATTTTGCAAGTAATCAAGTTGTTATAAAATATTCGTTTGGTCTGGGAATATTCTTTTTATCGGGGAATATTCGTATGCGACTACTCAATCATTAAGTGGACCCCCTAACGGAAGTATTGTCGTAGTTAAAAAGCGACAAAATTATCTTTCTATAAAAATAAATGGCGGAAGTTACCGTTAAAACTGTTGAACTACCCGGTGGTAAAAGAAATGCGATGTCTGGCATTGGTTGCATAGTAGTTACACTCAGATTGATTATTGATGCTTACGTGAGAAGTCACTTAGCTATACTCAATTATTACTTTGAAGAATTCACGCATCATATCTCTTATATTATTGATTCAATTATTGTCACAAGATTATCATCGTATAATATGTTATATTATTAATTGAGACGATAAGTTATAAATGATTAATAATTGTTGAAAGATTAAAATGTGTTGATTAAAAATAAAATGATTTGTGGTAATATTTATTCAATCCTTAATGTATATAAAGAGTCATTATGAGACGTTTGTGGTAAGTTTGATTATTTTATGGGGGCCCATATGTCATCATCTAAGAGTCTCTTCGTCAATAGTAATTACCTTTGTGAATAGTAATTACCTTCGATAAGTATTTACCTTTCACAATAGTAATTACCTTCGTCAATAGTAATTACCCTTGTGAATAGTAATTACCTTCGTCAATAGTAATTACCTTTATCAGACGTCAAACCACTTGCCGTTTCACATTACAGGCGTCGAACCACTTGTCGTTTCACATTACAAGCGTCGAACCACTTTTCTTTTCACATCACCAGTCGTCAAGCCACTTGACTTTTCACATGGCAGGTGCTAAGCTAGAAATCTTCTATAAATAGAGGCCTAATGTGACGCCCCCAAAATTAGGTATACATCACCCATCTTGGGTCACTACTTACATGGTACAGAATTTAAATACAACTTAATACATAAACTGTGAGTTTAAATACAAATATCGTCTACTAGATATTATACAAACTCAAAAAGGAGTCCTCATTACAATTATTATCACACTATTTCACAAAATAGTGAGGACTACTAATGCTATCTTCAGGACCATCACTCGCTTCCCGACTCGTCCCCATTTATATTCTCATTTCAAGAGAATAAAGTGAAAGAAAGGTGAGCTCAACTAGCCCAAGAAGAAATATTATGACTAAGATAATGCAGAATAAATTATCAATAGTCTTCAACAATGTTAAACCGATAAAATACAATAGACAACCGGTTTAATTGCAATGAATAAGCAATCCATTAAAAGAGTCAAGTAGAAAATAAAGTCTACTATCTTTTAGGTTTTAAAAGGTTTTCATCATTGTTATAGCCGAGACTCAAACTTTAATAAATATTCCACATCATCGAATCACCCCCGCTGACTACGGCTTAAGGATATTCTTTAGTATCACGACCACAATTATTCATGCACTACAGCCAAGAATATTTGTGTATTCATTAATGGTCATGATCATGCCAACAATCGTCCACCAATGCACTACTACCATCGAGGATTTTTATCACATCATTTGTAACATTACTGGCCATGATTACAACCGAATAGTCTCGGTCATAATCATACCAAGTCCATCTATGCACTACAAAGGTGCCATGATGACTTTCAACATAATATATAAACATGAGGATGATGACAATGATATAAGAATTCAATAAAACAAGTTCAAGAATTATTTTATCCAGGAATTATTAACGTCCAAATTATCAACATGATACTGTATTGTAGAGTAAAATTCAAGAATGATCAGAAGAATATTTCCATGAAAAGATACTGGATGAAACGCAAATATCAAGGATATTCCACTAATTTCATGGAGTATACAAGTCAAATTTTTAACCAACTGGGTATAATAAAGAGTAGAATAACAAAAGAAATCACCATGCATGCGATAGACCGCACAGGCAGGTTATTCCAACAGAATAATAAATAACGGAACCAGGTCCGGCGTAAAACGCATAGACAGGATGTTCCAACAGAATAATAAAGAATGGAACCAGTCGGCGGCAGAAACACATGATGAGGATGTTCCAATGAATAATAATAAAGATTTTAACCAGTCCTGTAAAACACATGCATGTGATGTTCCAATGTAATAATAATAAAAAGAGCGGAACCAGTCCTGTGTAAAACACATGCACAGGATGTTCCAATGTAATAATAATAAAGACGGAACTCAAAGTTGGTGTAAAACACACGCATGTGATGTTCCAAATGTAATAATAGAAGAATGTCACCAAGTATAGGGTAAACCACATTATACAAAGTTATTCCAAATGTAATAATAAGCAATGGAATAACAACAGCTTCTCTTCATGAATAAGAAAGAATAACACCCCTTACTTTTGGTAGGAGATTGAATATCGCAAAGCGGTGTAGTAACAAAATACTCTTCTTCTTTCTCTCTTATTCTCTCTATACTTTCTCTCTCTATAGCTTGAATGAATTCGTGAAAAATAATGAAGCCCTAGGCCTCTATTTATAGAAGATTTCTAGCTTAGCACCTGCCGTGTGAAAAGGCAAGTGGCTTGACGACTAATGATGTGAAAAGAAAAGTGGTTCGACGCCTGTAATGTGAAACGACAAGTGGTTCGACGCCTGTAATGTGAAACGACAAGTGGTTCGACGTCTGGTAAAGGTAATTACTATTAACGAAGGTAAATACTATTGACGAAGGTAAATACTATTCACAAGGGTAATTACTATTGACGAAGGTAATTACTATTGACGAAGGTAAATACTATTCACAAGGGTAATTACTATTGACGAAGGTAATTACTATTGACGAAGAGACTCTTAGATGATGACATATGAGCCCCCCATAAAATAATCAAACTTACCACAAATTATTTTATTTTTCATCAACACATATTTAATCTTTCAACAATTAATAATTATTTATAACTTGTCGTCTCAATTATTGATTAAATACTATAACATATTATACAGATGATACTGTGACAATAATTGAATCAATAATATAAGAGATATGATGCAACAATTACTGTAGCAATAATTGAGCATAGCTGAGTGACTTCTCACGTAAAGCATCAATAATCAATACCGTGCAGGTACTACTACGCAACCATGCCAGACATCGCATTTTTTTACCACCGGGTAGTTCAACAATTTTAACAGTAACACCTCCGCCGTTATTTTTATAAAATATTTTGTCGCTTTCTCAATCCGACAATAATTACATTTGCTAGGGTCCACCAATGATTGAGTCATTGTATTTAATATTCCTAACAAAAAGAATATTCCCCACCAAACTAATATTTTATAACAACTTGCATACTTTGCAAAATTTATAAATATTACCCACAACTATAACATTATATCAAATTTATTCCATAATATTCAAAAATAATATTTATAGAAAAATTCATCTTTATTTATAAAAGTCGGGTCTTACAACCTCCCTTCTTATGAAATTTCGCCTCAAATTAGGGTACGACTGGTATGTCAAGAGGTAAGGATACCTTGATTTTATTTCGATTCTAACTCCCAAGTCATTTCCTCAACATCGTGGTTCCTCCACAAAACTTTGACTTGAGGTATAACCTGGAGCGTAGAATATGTTCCTTCTTATCCAAAATTTGAACAGAACCTCTTCATACGTCAAATCTTCCGCTATTTCGTCCGGTTCTAACTCAATAATATGGTTCGGGTCTTTCACATATTTACGTAACATAGATATGTGAAAACGTTATGAACACGAGACATATTTCGCAGTAAAGCGAGTCTATAGCCACAGCTCCTACTCGATCGAGGATTAAAATGGACCGATGAATCGAGGATTAAGTTTTCTCTCTTTCCAAATCTTGTAACTCCTTTCCATGGAGCAAATCTTAACAACACATGATCTCTTATATCGAATTCCACGCCCTTTCGATGAAGATCAAGATAACTCTTTTATAGATTTTGTGAGGTTTTTATACGTTGGCTTCGGATTGTTTGAATCTTTTTCGAGTCATACGCACTCAACTCCGGTCCCAACAACGTTGCTTCACCCACCTCATCCCAAAGATATCGAGAACGACACTTTCTTCCATACAACACTTCGAATGGAGCCATGCCAATACTTTGTTGATAACCTGTTGTTGTAGGAAAACTCCACCAATGGTAAGAACTTGTCCCAACTTCCCTTGAAATCAAGGACACAGAGTCTTAATAGATCTTCAAGAGTTTGAATAGTCCTCTCCGATCGTCCGTCCGTCTCGAGGATGATATGCCGAAGCTAAATCGTAAGTCCGTGCTCATAGCTTTTTTGCAAACTAACCCAAAATCGTGAAGTGAATCTTGGGTCTCGATCGTAAACTATGGATACCGGCATACCATGTATCTTATAATCTCGCTTATATACATACGAGCAAGACGTTCAAGTGTATAAGTTTCTCGATATCGGTAAGAAATGAGCAGACTTGGTCAATCTATCAACAATGACCCAAATTGCATCAATGCCTTGAGAAACCTTAGAAGACCCCCAGAACTTAAATCCATGGTAATGTGCTCCCACTTCCATTCGGAATTTCAAGTGGTTGCAATGGACCTTTTGGTACTTGATGCTCCGCTTTAACTCGTTGACAAATTAGACACCTTGATATAAATAAAGGCTTATCTCTCTCTTCATATTGCATTTCCACCAAAATGTATGATTTAATATCATAATACATTTTGGTACTCCCAGATGGATTGCAAATGGTGTGTCAGGCGCTCCATCATGATATTATACTTTAAATAAGGGTCGTTAGGAACACAAAGTCCGGAGTCGACTCAAGTATTCCTTCTTCATCGATTCTTGCTTCCTAAGATAGCACCTTCTTGCACTTTCTTCCTCATACGATCACCTCCAAACTCAGTAGCTTGAGCAGCCTTTAACTTTATCGATTAAAGTCGGTTCTACTCAGATACTTGCTATCATCACACGCGTCTCTCAGAGTCTTTAACTCATCTCCATTCTTTGCAAGTCACACAAATGGGCCTTTCATACGACAATATCGCACAGATCTTGTATATGATTTTCTACTCAACGCGCCGCCTACCACGCTCCCTTTTCCAGGATGGTATTGGATGGTATGATCATAATCTTTCAACAGATTCAAGCCAACGTCGTTGTCGTATGTTGAGTTCCTTTTGAGTGAAGAAATATTTGAGGCTTTTATGATCCGTAAAGATCTCCACTTTCTCCCCATACAAGTAATGCCTCCAAATTTTAAGTGCAAGAAGATAATACCGCTAACTCTAGATCATGAGTAGGATAATTCCTCTCATATTCTTTGAGTTGTCGCGAGGCATAGCTATAACTTTTCCATGTTGCATAAGAACACATCCCAACCCTTTGTTCAAGCATCATCAGAGATGACAAATCCTCCGAGCGAGGATGGTATTGTCGTAACAAATAAATAAGTCTCCTCTCGAGTTCTTGAAAACTCTTCTCACATTCTTCACTCCAACCGAACTTTGTATCTTTCCGAGTCAATCGAGTCAATGGAGTAGCGATTCGAGAAAATCCTTCCACGAATCTCCGATAATAACCAATTTAAACCGAGAAAGCTACGATTTTGATCCATCGATTTAGGTTGTTCCCACTTTGAATAGCTTCAATCTTTCTTTGGGTCAACAGATATTCCATGACTTGATACCACACGCCCAAGGAATGCTACTTCTTCAAGCCGTAACTCACATTTCTTCAACTTGGCATAAAGCTTATATTCACGAAGCTTTTGGAGTGTCACCTCAAGTGTTGCTTCATGATCTTCACGGCTTTTGGAATAAATAAGGATGTCATCAATAAAGACGCACCACAAAGTGATCTAAATATTCCTTGAATACTTGGTTCATCATATCCATGAAGGCAAATAGGAGCATTAGTCAATCCAAAGGACATGACTAGAATTCATAATGCCTGCATCGAGTTTCAAAGCCGCTTTTGGAATGTCACGGTTCTAATCTTCAATTGGTGATATCCTAACTAAGATCTATCTTTGAAAAGAATTTGGCTCCTTGCAATTGGTCAAACAGTCATCAATACGCGGGCAATGGATACCTATTTTTGATGGTGACATGATTCAATTCTCGATAATCAATACAAAGTCGCGATACTCCCATCTTTCTTCTTCACGAATAGAACAGAGCACCCCAAGGAGAAGTACTAGATTTAATAAAGCCAATGTCTAACAATTCCTAGCATTGGGTCTTTAACTCCTCAAGTTCAATAGAGCCATTCGATATGGGGCTTTGGAAATAGGTTTTGTACCGGTTCAAGGTCGATACAAAATTCAATTTCACGCCCGGGGTAGGCCAGAAGTTCTTTCGGAATACGTCAGAAATTTATTAACAATAGAAATATCGCTCAAAACCGACGTATTTTTGTTTAAATCGTGACATGAGCTAAGAAAGCTTGACATCCGCTTTTTCAATAAACGAATAATTTTTATGGCTTGAGATGACCGTGATTGATTTTAATGGTTTGGTCGTTTGAATTCAAGATAATAGGTTGATTAGGAATATGAAAGCTAACAACCTTATTTAAAACAATCAATTTTTGCATGATAAGTAGTTAACCAATCAATCCCTAGAATCACGCCAAATGCAAGTATTTTTAATGAAATAAGATCAACTGGTGTAATGTGAGGGTACCGATTTGAACCAAATAAGACTTATAAACGGTGGATGTAATGAAGGTTTCTCCCAACGGAGTTTCCACAGATAAGTCAAAGTCTAATTTATCCTGAGTCAAATTTAATCGATGAGCGCAAGTAGGAGAAATAAAAGAATGAGTAGAACCCAGATCAAATAAAGTATAGACTTCATTAGAGTTTATGATAAGCTTACCCGTGATGACCTCATTCGGATTCCTTGCTCTTTGGGAGGTCACAACAAACGCCTCCTCAGACTACCGGCTTTGAATTTTCGGGATGGCCTTTGGTGCCTCCATCCTAGTGAATTTGTCTCTTGTGAAACGACAAAATCGAGCTAAGTGACCTTCTCTTCCACAATTATAACATGCTTTTGACTATGCATGACGCAGCTTTGATCGATGTGTCCCTCTCTCCGCATTTGAAAGCATATGATAGGTGGTCTTTCTCCTTCCTTAACAACGGGTGCCGGTGCCGACGCTTTCCATCATTGTTGAATCTTCGCTTTCTTGAAATGTCCATTCTTATTGTTTTGGCCCCCGATTACCACCAAGTGGTTACCATATCCGCCCGTTGATTCCTCCACGCTTGTTGTCACCGCTTCAATGACTACTCTCGCCGGTATTATAATTTTTTGCTTACCGCTCTCTTTTAGTTGCGTTGACTCATTATCGCGCTCCACTAATCGAGCCCTATTTACAACATCCGAATACAAACACAGTTTATGAGAAATAAGATGTCGACGATTCCCGCTTCAAACCTCTTAAAAACATTCGCCATTATCTCTTCATTATCCACCAAGTGGGACACAAATCGTGATAACCCCACAAATTTTGCCTCGTATTGCGATACACTGGCCATATTGTTTTGTTCCAACTTGATAAACTCCACCTCCTTCATGTGGCGAATACTTTCAGAAAGTATTTGTCGTTGAACAGCCTCCCGAACTTCTCCCAAGATATCTTCAAGACAAAGAAAGTTAAGTACGCTTTTATCGATTCCCACCAAGAATCCGCCTCTCCGCAAGCAATATAAAGGCAAGCAAAGGAACCTTTTTCTCCTGAGCATCCCAAGACATCAAATATCTTGGTAATCTTCTTTATCCATGCTTCCGCCAAGTGGTTTTGCTCTCCCTTAAACTCCGGTGGTCCCAGCTCCTTGAATTGTTTAGCGGTGACCGCCTCGAGAGTTTTCCGTGTTTCCACCCACGCTTTTGGACAGAGTCGTCTCTCGCCTCATTGTTGCATAAATCGCATAAAGCCTCTAAACATTTGATCATTCATCATTTGGTCAAGTGTTGTTGTTTGCATGAGGATTGTCGCCTTCCCGATGCACATTATCCCCGATTATTGATATGGTGAATCAACGATCGTCTGCGCTCCATTGCTATTCTCAACATTCTCGATGTCATTTTCAGACATCGCCACAAAACAAAAGGTTAATTGACATGTAACAAATTATCCCTATCTTCCGACCAACCAATAAAATAAGACATAAACTTAGGTAGGTCATACTAACAAGGTATTCTCCGTCTCTCCCTCCTAGTACTATTCTCACATCTTAGCCAGGATCATATCCCTAAGCTCGATACCAACCGTGACGCCCCCAAAATTAGGTATACATCACCCATCTTGGGTCACCACTTACATGGTACGTAATTTAAATACAACTTAATACATAAATCGCGTGAGTTTAAATAAACGTGAAATAAATCAAATATCGCTACTAGATATTATACAAACTCAAAAAGGATTCCTCATTACAATTATTATCACACTATTTCACGTAATAGTGAGGACTACTAATGCTATCTTCGAGGACCATCACTGCTTCCGACTTCGTCCCAATTTATATTCTCATTTCCTCAAGAGAACAAAGTTGAAAGAAAGGGTGAGCTCAACTAGCCCAAGAAGAAATATTATGACTAAGATAATGCGTAATAAATTATCAATAGTCTTCAACAATGTTAAACCGATAAAATACAATAGATAAACCAGCTTTAATTACAATGGAATAAACAATCCATTAAAAGAGTCAAGTAGAAAATAAAGTCTACTATCTTTTAGGTTTTAAAAGGTTTTTCATCATCGTTATAGCCGAGACTCACTTTTAATAAATATTCCACATCATCGAATCACCCCGCACTACTACGGCCAAGGATATTCTTTAAGTATTACGCACCACAATTATTCACGCACTACGGCCAAGAATATTTGTGTATTCATTAATGGTCATGATCATGCCAACAATCGCCCCACCAATGCACTACTACCATCGAGGATTTTTATCACATCATTTGTAACATTACGGCCATGATTACAATCAATAGTCTCGGTCATAATCATACCAAGTCCATCTATGCACTACTATGTGCCATGTATGACTTTCAACATAATATAAACATGAGGATGATGACAATGATATAAGAATTCAATAAAACAAGTTCAAGAATTATTTTATCCAGAATTATTAACGCCCAAATTATCAACACGACATTGTTTTGTAGAGTAAAATTCAAGAATGATCGTAAGAATATTTCCATGAAAAGATATCGGATGAAACGCAAATATCAAGGATATTCCACTAATTTCATGGAGTATACAAGTCAAATTTTTAACCAACTGGGTATAATAAAGAATAGAATAACAAAAGAAATCACCATGCATGCGCGATAGATCAAGACAGCAAAAAAGTTATTCCAATGTAATAATAAATAACGGAACCAGTCCGCAGAAACGCATGCATGTGATGTTCCAAAGAATAATAATAAAGAATGGAACCAGTCGGCGTAAAAACACATGCATGTGATGTTCCAATGTATAAAAATAAAGATGGGAACCAGTCCTGTAAAAACACATGCATGTGATGTTCCAATGTAATAATAATAAAGCGGAACCAGTCCAAGTGTAAAACACATGCATGTGATGTTCCAATAGAATAATAATAAAGATGGAACCAGTCCTGTAAAACACATGCATGTGATGTTCCAATGTAATAATAATAAAGACGGAACCAGTCCTGTAAAACACATGCATGTGATGTTCCAATGTAATAATAGAATAATGTCACCAAGTATAGGTAAACCACGATACAAAAGTTATTCCAATGTAATAATAAGCAATGGAATAACAACAGTTCTCTTCATGAATAAGAAAGAATAACACCCCTTACTTTTGGTAGGAGATTGAATATCGCAGAAGCAGTAAGTAACAAAATACTCTTCTTCTTTTTCTCTTATTCTCTCTATACTTTTCTCTATAGCTTGAATGAATTTGTGAAAAATAATGAAGCCCTCAGCCTCTATTTATAGAAGATTTCTAGCTTAGCACCGCCGTAGTGTGAAAAGGCAAGTGGCTCGACGACTAATGATGTGAAAAGAAAAGTGGTTCGACGCCGTCAGAATGTGAAACGACAAGTGGTTCGACGCTCGTAATGTGAAACGACAAGTGGTTCGATCGCTCGTAATGTGAAACGACAAGTGGTTCGACGTCTGGTAAAGGTAATTACTATTAACGAAGGTAAATACTATCGATTTAAGGTAAATACTATTCACAAGGGTAATTACTATCGACGAAGGTAATTACTATATTCGAAGGGTAATACTATTCACAAGGGTAATTACTACTATCGACGAAGGTAATTATTACTATCGATTTAAGAGACTCTTAGATGATGACATATGAGCCCCCATAAAATAATCAAACTTACCACAAATTATTTTATTTTTTCATCAACACATATTTAATCTTTCAACAATTATTAATTATTTATAACTTGTCGCCTCAATTATTGATTAAATACTATAACATATTATATGATGATATCGTGACAATAATTGAATCAATAATATAAGAGATATGATGCAAAAGAATCATCGTGAGTAATAATTGAGCATAATTGAGTGACTTTCACGTAAGCATCAATAATCAATACCGTAAGTGCTACTACGCAACTAATGCCAGACATCGTATTTCTTTTACCACCGTAGGGTAGTTCAATGCTTTTAACAGTAATACCTCCGCCGTTATTTTTATAAAATATTTTTGTGCGTTTTTCAATCCGACAATAATTTCATTAGGGGTCCACCAATGATTGAGTAGTTGTATTTAATATTCCCTAACAAAAAGAATATTCCCCACCAAACTAATATTTTATAACAACTTGCATACTTTTGCAAAATTTATAAATATTACCCACAACTATAACATTATATCAAATTTATTCCATAATATTCAAAAATAATATTTATAGAAAAATTCATCTTTATTTATAAAAGCTGGGGTCTTACACCTAATGCTTCATTATTTTTCACGAATTCATTCAAGCTTTATAGAGAGAAAGTATAGAGAGAATAAGAGAGAAAGAAGAAGAGTATTTTGTTACTACACTACTGCAGTATTCAATCTCCTACTAAAATATCTGAAAAAGACATCTGAGAATGTTGAGAATAGCAATGGAGCGCAGGCGATCGTTGATTCACCACATATCAATAATCAGGATAATGTGCATCAGGAAGGCGACAATCCTCATGCAAACAACAACACCGACCAAATGATGAATGATCAAATGTTTAGAGGCTTTATGCAATTTATGCAACAAAGAAAGTAGAGCGACTCTTGTCCAAAACGTAGGTGGAAACACACTGAAAACTCTCAAGGTCACCGCTAAACAATTCAAGGAGTGGGACCACCGGAGTTTAAGGGAGAGCCAAAAACACTTCAAGCGGAAGCATGGATAAAACAGATTACCAAGATATTTGATGTCTTGGGATGCTCCGAGGAGCAAAAGGTTCCCTTTCACGCCTTTTATGTTGCGCGGAGAAGAGGATGACATCGTGTGGGAATCGGTCCAGAAACGTACTCAACCTCCGTCAGATCAAGATATCTTGGGAGAAGTTCCAGAGTCGTTCAACGACAAATACTTTCCCGAAAGTATTCGCCACATGAAGGAGGTGGAGTTTATCAAGTTGGAACAAAACAATATGACCGTGTCGCAATACGAGACAAATTTTGCGGAGTTATCACGGTTTAGGCCCCACTTGGTGGATAATGAAGAGAGAATGGCGCGAATGTTTTTAAGAGGTTTGGGTCGTAGATACGTCAACATCTTATTTCTTATAAACCGTGTTTGTATTAGAGATGTTGTAAATAGGGGCTTAGTTATTAGAGCGCGATAACGAGTCAACGCAACTAAAAGAGAGAAAAATTGACAAAATTATAATACCAGCGAGAGTAGTCATCGAAGCGGTGACAACAAGCGTGGAGGGAATCAACAGGCCAGATATGGTAACCACTTCGGTGGTAATCAGGGCCAAAACAATAAGAATGGACATTTCAAGAAAAGGAGATTCAACAATGATGGAAAGACCTCAAAGACCAAAGACCCGTTGTTAAGGAAGGAGAAAGACCACCTATCATATGCTTCAAATGCGAGGAGAGGGACACATCATTCAAATCTGGCCATGCCATCCAAAGCATGTTATAATTGTGGAAGAGAAGGTCACTTAGCTCGATTTTGTGCCATCAAGACAAATTCACTAGGATGGAGGCACCAAAGGCAGTCCCGTAAAAGTCAAAACCTAGAAAAGGTAAGGGAGAAGCGTTTGTTGTGACCTCCCAAAGAGCAAGGAATCCGAATGAGGTCATCACGGGTAAGCTTATCATAAACTCTAATGCAGTCTATACTTTATTTGATACCGTATCTACCCATTCTTTTATTTCTCCTACTTGCGCTCATCGATTAAATTTGACTCCGGAGAAATTAGACTTTGACTTATCTGTGGAAACTCCGTTGGGAGAAACCTTCATTACATCCACTGTTTATAAGTCTTGTTTGGTTCAAATAGGTACCCTCACATTACATGTCGATCTTATTTTATTAAAAATACTTGCATTTGACGTGATTCTAGGATTGATTGGTTAACTACTTATCATGCAAAATTGATTGTTTTCGTAAGGTTGTTAGCTTTCATATTCCTAATCAACCTATTATGCTAATTCAAAACGACCAAACCATTAAAATCAATCACGGTCATCTCAAGCCATAAAGCTATTCGCTTATTGAAAAACGGATGTCAAGCTTTCTTAGCTCATGTCACGATTTAAACAAAAATACGCCGGTTTTGAACGATATTTCTATTGTTAATAAATTTCCGACGTATTCCTCAAGAACTTCCCCGCCTACCCCCGTAGCGTGAAATTGAATTTTTGTATCGACCTTGAACCCCAGACAAAACCTATTTCCAAAGCTCCATATCGAATGGCTCCTATTGAACTTCAGGAGTTAAAGACCCAAATGGAGGAATTGTTAGACATTGGCTTTATTCGTCCTAGTACTTCTCCTTGGGGTGCCCTGCTCTATTCGTGAAGAAGAAAGATGGGAGTATGCGATTTTTGTATTGATTATCGGAGTTGAATCATGTCACCATCAAAAAAAATAGGTATCCATTGCCACGTATTGATGACCTGTTTGACCCCGATTGCAAGGAGCCAAATTCTTTTCAAAGATTGATCTTCGTTCGAGATATCACCAATTGAAGATTAAAACCACCGACATTCCAAATTTCGGCTTTAACTCCAGACGGGCATTATGAATTCCTAGTCATGTCCTTTGGATTGACTAATGCTCCCCGCCGCCTTCATGGATATGATGAACCGAGTATTCAAGGAATATTTAGATCACTTTGTGGTCGTCTTTATTGATGACATCCTTATTTATTCCAAAAGCCGTGAAGATCATGAGCAACACTTGAGGTCGACACTCCAAAAAGCTTCGTGAATATAAGCTTTATGCCAAGTTGAAGAAATGCGAGTTCGGCTTGAAGAAGTAGCATTTTTGGGCACGTGGTATCTAGTCATGGAATATCCGTTGACCCAAAGAAAGATTAAAGCTATTCAAAGTCGGGAACAACCTAAATCAAATGATCGGCACGTAGCTTTTCGGTTTAGTTGGTTATTATCGGAGATTCGTGGAAGGATTTTCTCGAATCGTTACTCCATCGACTCAAATTGACTGGAAAGATACAAAGTTCGGTTGGAGCGAAGAATGTGAGAAGAGTTTTCAAGAACTCAATAGGAGACTTATTTCAAAGACTGCTCGACAATACCATCTGGCTCGGAGGATTTGTCATCTACAAAGTGATGCTTCGGCAAAGGGTTGGGATGTGTTCTTATGCAACATGGAAAAGTTATAGTTTATGCCTCGCGACAACTCAAAGAATATGAGAGGAATTATCCTACTCATGATCTAGAGTTAGCGCAAATGTTGTCTTTCAGACTTAAAATTTGGAGGCATTACTTGTATGGGGAGAAAGTGGAGATCTTTACGGATCATAAAAGCCTCAAATATTTCTTCACTCAAAAGGAACTCAACACGCGACAACGACGTTGGCTTGAATCTGTTGAAAGATTATGATCATACCATCCAATACCATCCTCGAAAAGTTTAACGTGGTAGCCGACGCGATTGAGTAGAAGATCATATGCAAGTACGAAAGTGCAATATTGTCAACGCAAAGGCCCATTTTGTGTGACTTGCAAAGGATGAAGATAGAGTTAAAGACTCTAGGGACGCATGTGATGATAGCGAGTATACTGAGTAGAACCGACTTTAATCGAAAAAAGTTAAAGCCGCCAAGCTACGCACTCTGAGAGCTTTGATGCGATGATGAGGAAGAAAGTGCAAGAAGGTGCTATGCTAGGAAGCAAGAATCGATGAAGAAGGAATACTTGAGTCAACTCTGCACTTTGTGTTCCTAACGAATTCGATTTAAAGTATAATATCATGATGGAGGCGCACAACACACCATTTGCAATCCATCGGGAGTACCAAATGTATCATGATATTCGGCCATACATTTTGGTGGAGCAATATGAAGAGAGAGATATTTGTTTATCTCAAGGTGTCTAACTTGTCAACGAGTTAAAGTGGAGCATCAAGTACCAAAAGGTCCATCAGCAACCACTTGAAATTCCAGAATGGAAGTGGGAGCACATTACCATGGATTTCAAGTACACGGCCTTCCTAAGGTTTCTCAAGGCATTGATGCGATTTGTGTCATTGTTGATAGATTGACCAAGTTCCGCTCATTTCTTACCGACACGAGAAACTTATACACTTGAACGTGTTGCTTTCAGATGTACATAAACGAGATTGTAAGATCGCATGGTATGCCTAAGTATCCATAGTTTTCGATCGAGACCCAAGATTCACTTCACGATTTTGGGTTAGTTTGCAAAAAGCTATGGGCACAGACTTCACGATTTAGTTTAAGCATATCATCCTCAGACGGACGGACAATCGGAGAGGACTATTCAAACTCTTGAAGATCTATTAAGACTTTGTGTCCTTGATTTCAAGGGGAGTTGGGATAAGTTCTTACCATTGGTGGAGTTTTCCTACAACAACAGTTACCAAGCAAGTATTGGTATGGCTCCATTCGAAGCGTTGTATGGAAGAAAGTGTCGTTCTCGGTAGATTTGGGATGAGGTGGGTGAAGCAACGTTGTTGGGACCGGAGTTGTAATACGTATGACTACGGAAAAGATTCAAACGATCCGACAACGTATAAAAACCTCACAAAATCGACAAAAGAGTTATGCTGATCTTCATCGAAAGGACGTGGAATTCGATATAAGAGATCATGTGTTATTAAGAGTTGCTCCATGGAAAGGAGTTACAAGATTTGGAAAGAGAGGAAAACTTAATCCTCGATTCATCGGTCCATTTTTAATCCACGATGTTGAGGAAATGACTTGGGAGTTAGAATCTGAAATGAAATCAAGGTATCCTTACCTCTTCGACATACCAGGTACGTACCCTAATTTCGAGGGCTTAAATTTCATAAGAAGGGGAGGTTGTAAGACCCAAACTATTATAAATAAAGATGAATTTTCTATAAATATTATTTTTGAATATTATGGAATAAATTTGATATAATGTTATAGTTAAAGGTAATATTTATAAATTTTGCAAAGTAATCAAGTTGTTATAAAATATTCGTTTGGTAGGGGAATATTCTTTTTTTGGGGAATATTAATACGACGATTACTCAATCATTAAGTGGACCTCATTAACGGAAGTATTGTCGTAGTTAGAAAACGACAAAATTATCTTTCTATAAAAATAACTACGGAGGTGTTACCGTTAAAATCATTGAACTACCCGGTGGTAAAAGTAAAACACGATGTCGCGTGGTTGCATAGTAAGACACGGTATTGATATTGATGCTTACGTGAGAAGTCACTCAGCTATGCTCAATTATTGCTACAGTAATTGCTGCATCATATCTCTTATATTATTGATTCAATTATTGTCACAGTATCATCTGTATAATATGTTATATTATTAATTGAGACGACAAGTTATAAATGATTAATAATTGTTGAAAGATTAAAATGTGTTGATTAAAATAAAATGATTTGTGGTAATATTTATTCAATCCTTAATGTATATAAAGAGTCTGTTATGAGACGTTTGTGGTAAGTTTGATTATTTTATGGGGGGGGCCATATGTCATCATCTAAGAGTCTCTTCGTCAATAGTAATTACCTTTGTGAATAGTAATTACCTTCGTCAATAGTATTTACCTTCGTCAATAGTAATTACATACTTCAATAATAAGTAATTACCCTGTGAATAGTAATTACCTTCGTCAATAGTAATTACCTTTATCGACGTCAAACCACTTGCCGTTTCACATTACAAAGGCCGAACCACTTGTCGTTCCACATTACAAAAGGCCGAACCACTTGTCGTTTCACATTACAAAAGCGCCGAACCACTTTTCTTTTCACATCACCAAATCGTCAAGCCACTTGCCTTTTCACACGGCGGTCTTTAAGCTAGAAATCTTCTATAAATAGAGGCCTAATGCTTCATTATTTTCACTTAATTCATTCAAGCTTTAGAGAGAGAAAGTATAGAGAATAAGAGAGAAAGAAGAAGAGTATTTTGTTACTACACTACCGCAAAGATTCAATCTCCTACCAAAAGTAAGGGGTGTTATTCTTTCTTATTTATAAAGAGAACTGTTGTTATTCCATTGCTTATTATTCTGTTGGAATAACCTGTATACGCAGTTTACCCTATACTTGGTGACATTCTTCTATTATTCTCATTGGAACATCCTCGTTTATGTGTTTTACACCGGACTCGGTTCCGTCTTTTTTATTATTATTACATTGGAACATCCACATCGCAGGTGTTTTACACCGGACCTGGTTCCGTCTTTATTATTATTCTATTGGAACATCCTGTCTGTGTGTTTTACACCGGACCTGGTTCCGTCTTTATTATTATTCTGTTGGAACATCCTGTCTGTGCGTTTTACGCCGGACCTGGTTCCGTTATTTATTATTCTGTTGGAATAACTCGCCTGCAAGGCCTCATCGCATGCATGATGATTTCTTTTGTTATTCCATTTTTTATTATACCCAATTGGTTAAAACTTTGACTTCTATACTCCATGAAATTAGTAGAATATCCTTGATATTCGCGTTTCATCCAAAGATCTTTCATGGAAATATTCTTCCGATCATTTTTGAATTTTACTCTACAAAACAAAGATCATGTTGATAATTTGGACGTTAATAATTCCTGGATAAAATAATTCTTGAACTTGTTTTATTGAATTCTTATATCATTGTCATCATCCTCATGTTTATATTATGTTGAAAGTCATCTCGTATTCTGTGAGTGCATAGATGGACTTGGTATGATTATGACAGAGACTATTCGGTGTAATCATAACCGTAATGTTACAAATGATGTGATAAAAATTCTCAAATGGTCAGTAGTGCATTGATGGATGAATTGTTGGCATGATCATGACCATTAATGAATACACAACTATTCTTGGTCGTCAGAGTAGTGCATGAATAATTGTGGTCGTGATACTAAAGAATATCCTCGTCAGTAGTGCAGTGGGTGATTCGATGATGTGGAATATTTATTAAAGTCGAGTCTCAAATTTATAACAATGATGAAAACCTTTTAAATCATAAAAGATAGTAGATTTTATTTTCTACTTGACTCTTTTAATGGATTCATTGGTTCATTTGTAGTTAAACTTGATGTTCATTATATTTTATCGGTTTAACATCGTCATTGAGGCTAATGATAATTTATTCTCGCATTATCTTAGTCATAATATTTCTTATCGAGCTAGTTGAGCTCACCCTTTCTTTCACCGTTCTCTTGTGAAATGAGAATATAAATTTGGGACGCAGTCTGGGAACAGAGTAATGGCCCGAGAGGATAGCATTAGTAGTCCTCACTATTCGTGAAATAGTGTGATAATAATTGTAATGAGGACTCCTTTTTGAGTTTGTATAATATCTAGTAGACAATATTTGTTTTCAAACACACGATTTTACGTCAGATTGCATATTTACGCTTATATTAGTAAGTTGTATTTAAATTACGTACTATGTATCTGACTACCCAAGATGGGTGATGTATACCTAATTTTGGGGGCGTCACAATAATCCTGGGATTATAATTATAATCTCAAGACTATTAAGTTATTTTATAATCTCAAAACTAATAATCTCAAGTCTAAATTTAAAAACAAACAAGACACTTGAGATTTATAATATTCATATCCCAAATATAATCTTTGCAAAAGAAAACAACTCCACACCTTTCAAAACAAGAATAGTATTTTTTTTAAAACTCTTGTTTTCCACCATCCCTAATATTAATTAGAACAGTTATCACATGTCGCAAAAGAAAACAACTCCACACCTTTTAAATGTTGGGAGAAGTTACATTTATTATCTTCGGTCCGGATCTTAAGCTCACCCCTTATCCAACTCACCCGAGCTCACCTCCCATTTAGCGACGGATCCGGCGACGGTTCGGTCATACAACCGTCGTTTATACTTTTAGCGACGGACAACATATAGCGTCGCTAAATGTATAGACGACGGTTGTATGACCGAACTGTCGTCGGGTCTGTCGCTAAATGGGGAGTGAGCTCGGATGAGTTAGATAAGGGGTGAGCTTAAGATCCGGATTCTTATTATCTTTATCTATTTTTCGCTTATATTTTAAAAATAACTTACTTTCACACGCATCATGTTCCTGTATATATATATATATATATATATATATATATATATGTCTCGTGTCTCCGGCACTATATAAACGGTAGGATTTATCCAAATTTTGGACGGTCCAGATAATTTATTAAGGTGAGCGGAAAATTCAAAATCACTTGTATTTTGTTATATATATATATATATATATATATATATATATATGTGTGTGTGTGTGTGTGTGAGAGAGAGAGAGAGAGAGTACTTCTTTCCTGTAACTTTTTGTTGCCCCTTTATGTTGGATTACCATCAACTTCCACCTCCTTTTATATTTTTCCGTCAATCTCAAAAATAAGAAGCTGTTTTTTAATTTTTTTTCACTCTAAATACATTCATATTTATCCATTCAACTCAATTCTTGGTTCTCTTATATTTTTTCAAAGTGCAGCAAAAGAGATAAATCTCTTATATAATGTTGGCTTTCGCATTGTTGGGTAACAAAAAGGCATGCAATATAATCGATTGCCAACAAAATGTAACTTTGTAATATATAAATACTACTGTTTTCCGACAATGAAGATCTAAGCTGGGAACTTGACCAAATCTTAAATAAAAATAAAGCTGATTGATCATTGATATATTTTCTTACAAAGTTAATTATATACCAAATCTTAAATAAAAATAAAGCTGATTGATCACTTCATTAGATCTATATTTTCTTACAAAGTTAATTATATAGCAGAATCTCTTTCAAGTTGTAAATATTCGTAGCTACACTTCATTATCAATGTGGACAAAAACTTTATCTGAGATTTGTGTGTTACACGTTTTTTGCATCAAAATCTACCTGACGATTTGGTAAGCACAATTTTCAGGCCAAAGTTCAGCAAACAAAGCAATTTCATTGTCCCTCCCTGGTGACAATCTTTGGAATTCGGGAATTAGGTAGTGTCCACTTAAATATATATATATATATATATATATATATATATATATATATATATATATATATATTGTTAACGCCAAGATCTTTCGTCACGCCCCAATCACCTAAAACGTCCCCCGATCCTCGCAAACGTAAACACAATAAACACCACAAGCTTGACGACGGGTTCCGTCGGGATAGCTCAAAGCGTGAGAATCAAGATGTGAATTCACAAGATTTATAAAAACGGAGGCTATATCACCTAGTGTATTGATATCAAGAGATAATAATAATTCTCTCGTGAATATCCGATTCTAAATGAAGAAGAGTATGAGAACGCACTCTTGGTAGAGACTTCCTTGCTAAGTTATACCCTCCCGCGGCTCAATTACCGTGCACCCACTCACTACTACCCGACACATTCCCTTTACCCGATGGGTTCTCACCAATTGCATGTAGTTTGTTCAACGCTTTTGATCACTATTTCTACCGTAAATCGATTACAATCCCATCCACATTAATGCATGGCAGATTCTTTAGTCAACCGACATGCTTTTTTCATCATTACAGTCAAAGATTATAGATATTTAAAATGTCTAAATGATTGATCCATCAATTCAATCTTGGCCTTATAAGTTTGAAATGAAAATGATATGATAATTGGGCTTAATGATTTTTATAATTCAATAATAAAGGCCCAATAGAATCAAAAAAATAATAAGCCCAATATATTTGGCCCAAAGGGATAAAATATCACGACCCAACATTGCCCCTAGTTTTTGTTGAATGTAATGTTTAATAGAAAACTATAAACAATCCATGATATTTTACCGAGAATTAATAAATGACAAGATGTAATTAAAACGCACTCCATTTATTGTCCATGAAATGAAATGAAAGGAAGTTAAGGGCCCAATTCAGAAAGATTTTTAACCATTAGGTACTGTGGATCCAAACCGACGCTTCCCATTCAAATTCCAAATTATTATCGCATTTAATGCTACTGTCTTGAACATTTGTGTAATCACAAGATAAAAGGATAACTTTACCAATTTTGACAGCTTTTACCTGCTCATTTGAAATTCGAGCGCCTTTCTAAAATTTCTCGATCTCTTTTCTCTCGCAAATCGTTACAAATGGCTTCTCAAAACCCCGAACAGTAGTTCTCCCATACTTGTAACACCCATTACCGTGGTTCCCCAAACCCTAATCTTCATGAGGGGACTTGTGCACGTAATCCTGCCAGTAAAAACCCGTAAAACCCCTCTCGACTATTATAGGAGTATGGAGCGATTCTCGCATGCCAACACTCCGTCTATTATAACTGAGGCTGAACTGAAGAGAGTTCGAACTCGGTTCCACATTCCGCATACCTCCATGCCGCTGTGGTACCCTGATTCGAGAGAAAATGTATCAACTACCAAGGATGGACTACCGTATCAAATGACTTTCTTTGGAGAAGGGGTTCGATTCCCTCTTCATATCTTCATAGTGACCCTATTGGGGTTTTTGGGTGTAGGATTTTCGCAACTGGTGCCGAACTCCTACATTCACATTCTGGCCTTCGTGGCCTTCTGTCATGAACTGGGCGTCGAGCCCTCACTGGACTTCTTCTTTACTGTCTACAAGATAGTACAGTCCAGGGAAAAGGGGTTCAAGGCCCTCAGCAAACATTCTCCGAAGTCTGGAGAGAAATTTGACAGACGTTCCATGGGTGACCACCCTTCGAGCAATAGGGGATGACACGAAAAATGGTTCTTCGTCAAAGGCCTCGAAATCTCTTTCTTCCTAAATCGGGCAACCGATTAAAAAATATCACGACTTCGGAGATGTTTCTGAAGAACGAGAAGTGGAGATGATGGAGCTTTTTGACAATTTTCCGAAGGAGGAGTGGAAATACGGACTCCTCTCGAAGCAGGCATGGTTGTATGACCATAAACGTAAGTCCCAGCTTATTTCAAATATATATATATTTTTTGAAAATATTTCATAAAATATAATTATAACATGGAATTGTTTGATTTGTGCAGTATCTTTGATCAGGCCGAGCTCTGCAGAAGTAAAGGAGCTCGAAGATTTTTTATCTGGGAAGTCTTCTAAGCACTCAAGCTACACCCACCAAAGCTACCCTCAAGTATATTCAACACCGTAAATTCATATGGATGAATTTCAACAGAAGAAACAGAGGTCAAGAGGTTCTCATACCGGAAGAGACCCTTCACCTCGATAAAAGAGGAGGGCTACTAAAAACCAAGGTCACCCCTCTAGTAAATCCTCCCGAACCTATATTAGAAATGTAACCAACCTCAACACCATTCCTCGATCAAAGGCTTACTTGATCGTCCCGATCAAGGAGTATACTTAGGACTAAAAACTAAAACAAAAATAACTCCATTAACTCGCCAAGAACTCGGGGTTCCTCGTCTTTCATCATTCCTCCTTCGCGTGCCCCTCAGAGAAATACAGATCAAGAGGGACGGTGACAGATGACGAAGGGATTCCAACGTTATCCGTAAAAAGGAAACGACTCGAGAGCCATCCAAGTTCCGTGATCCGCTTCAACACCCAAAGAACTTAATTCAAACAAATCTCCCATAATCGAAACCGTTCATGTTGAACCTACACCCCGACCAAATTTACTTCTTCCCTCGAAAAGACCGAGACCTTCTCCCGAATCGGCCGGTCCTTCAGTGTCAAAGTTATCATGTCGGTTGTGGGATCTCCACCCTATGGCCCAGTTCAACGCCAACTTTCCTTTCGACCTCTTTGGGGCTTTCGTTCGACATTATCGACGATCACCGGCTCAAATGATCACACGGATGGAAATCTTCTCGACGAAGGAATGAGTTATCCGCCAAGGTAAACAATAATGACTTCTTCCTTTACATCTCTATTTTCCTTCGAACATTTTAGAATTTAACTTGAGTATTTTGAAAATGTGTAAAGTTAACGTCGTTTTCTTGACGATCAATCATTCGAGACACATAAATGGAGAGGCCGAGGAAGATTTCATGCGCCAAGAGATAAACATGCTGAAATCGACCTTGGAACGAGAAAGAGCTGGCCGTGAAGATGCTTTTCATACCATCAATGGTCTTCAAAGAGAATTGGATCGGGCCAAGATGGATTTGAAGACATCTGATGATTTAACCGAGGGCCACAAGAGATGAATTGGCACGATCAAGGTTACCAACAAAATCTGACCAACCTGAACGCTGGCTTGGTTGAAGAGAATTTACTTCTGAAGGCGAAAAATGAGGAGTTCTCTTCAGCCAACCGAAGCCTAGTCCTTCAACTTGGTGAAGCTGAGACGAAGATCCAGGATGAAGCTCGAAGGCATAAGACCAAACGTCATAAGCTCCGTCATAAGATAAAAGACCTTGAGGGACGAGGCCCCGCTCGATCAAGAACTTGAAAATGCATTCAAAAAGAGTATAGGGACTCGGATGAACTCAATGTAGAGATCATGAAGGTCTATTCGGAGGATATGAGGATTGCTCGGGGAACGAGGAAAGAGAAGCTATCACCGCTTCAATTGGACCCGCACTTCTCAATTCGGCGATGGTGAAGGCGTGCTGAATATGTATTATGTTTTGATTCTATGTAAATATTTAATTTTTTATGTTTATGTAATTAATCGACTTAAATGAAATGAACATTTTATGCTTATTGATAAATCTTTAACTGTCTTGATTATAACTTTCATTCCGATCGCTTTTTGTCAATAATTTAGTATCAACAAGATGAACTATTGAATTAGATATGGCATATAACAGTTTAACTCATGCCATGAAGTGAATTAAATTTTACGTAACAGATTCAAGTTAAATCAATTAATGAACCGAATTCAACTTTAAATGTAATAAATAACTTATACTCACTCCAGATCAAGAGTGAGATCAATTATATGTGAAGTAAATTTGGACGATAAACAGATAAGAACCAAGACATAAGGATTAATAATGACCATTGACTTACCACCCTGATAAGATCAATATAGGACCAAAAGGACTTGGGGCTACCATCGAATGGCCAGCGAGTCCTACCATACCTCCTTACACCATCGGACCAATAGTGACCATTGACTTATCACCCTGATAAGATCAATATAGGACCAAAAGGACTTGGGGCTACCATCGAATGGCCAGCGAGTCCTACCATACCTCCTTACACCATCGGACCAATAGTGACCATTGACCTATCACCCTGATAAGATCAATATAGGACCAAAAGGACTTGGGGCTACCATCGAATGGCCAATGAGTCCTACCATACCTCCTTACACCATCGGACCAATAGTGACCATTGACTTATCACCCCGATAAGATCAATATAGGACCAAAAGGACTTGGGGCTACCATCGAATGGCCAATGAGTCCTACCATACCTCCTTACACCATCGGACTAATAGTGACCATTGACTTATCACCCGATAAGATCAATATAGGACCAAAAGGACTTGGGGCTACCATCGAATGGCCAATGAGTCCTACCATACCTCCTTACACCATCGGACCAATAAGACCCGGTGATAATTTGTAGAAAAGTGATCTTTTATTGATATCAAACACAGGTATGCAGGACTTTCAATAAACCGACTTAAACTTTATTGAAAATACTTCAAGTCCGCCAAAGATGCCATGTATTCTTGATCTCGGAACCATCAAGTGCCTTTAATCGATAAGCACCGGCTTTGGTACTTGATCACTTCATATGGCCCTTCCCAATTCTAAGATTAGCTTTCCGTGATTTCGAGGTGTAGAAGCTTCGGCTTCTCTGAGAACGAAGTCTCCTACTTCGAATCTACGAAGTTTGACGCCCTTGTTATAATGTTTGGCCACCCTTCGTTGATAAGCAGCCAATTTAATTAAAGCTTCCTCTCTGACTTCGTCTAGCAGGTCCAAGTTAGCTTTCAGTCCTTCATCATTGTAGATTTCTTTGAATTGACTTACCCGAAGACTTGGAGATCCGATCTCGACTGGGACTAAGGCATCGCATTTATAGGCCAATCTAAGGGCGAATCCCTCGTAGTAGTCCCTACGTAGTTCGGTATGCCCACAAAGACGCTCAAAGAATTCTTCCGCCATCTCCCTTAGCTTCATCCAATCTTCGCTTTATTCCATTCAAAGACGTCCGTTGGTCACCTCAACTTGCCCATTCGATCGTGGATGAGCTATGTAAGTCTTCTTCTTTGAATCCCTAAATCGCTCAAAATTCTTCAAATTTTTAACCCTAATTTAACCGACGTCCATTGTCCGATATCAATACTTTAGGGATCCCGGTTAAATACCATGACTCCTTTACAAACTTTAAACACACTGCTCATTATCGATCAAGTGGTTTCGCCTCTACCCACTTAGTCATATAATCAATAAAGAACTATGACGAAGCTAACTAACGACCTTAGCTTTAGGTATATATCTACCCCCCATATATATCTACCCCTGAGAACGAATATAAGGGTATAGGAGATAGAATCGAATATAATTTCTCGACGTAGCTTTTTTGAAAATTGTCACCAATAGTAACCTTTGTCAAGTACTTTGTGTGCCAAAGACTTGCAAACCATATGATCGCCAAGAAATCCTTCATGAACTTTCAAGAGCATATTCTGGCTTCGGACGGAACCAAACATTTCAATAATGGTGAGGAAAATGCCAATCGATAAAGATCCCCATCAATAAGATGAAATTAGTACTCTTGTACTTGATTTTTTTCACAAAGATCTCGATCCGAAGGAAGGACGCCATCCGCCAAATACTCGATGTAGGGGTCATCCAACAGTTTGTTTCGCTCCGATGCACATCATCGTTTACGTTGAACACTCTACCGCCGCAAAATTTCCAAATACACCGATCCATGAAAGACATCTCGCATCCGTAGTGGCCAATTTCGACAAAGCATCGCAGAGAATTATCGTTAGCGCTCTATAGCCCAAAACTCAGACGAAGCAAAAATTGAAGTTGGTTTCTTAACTCCACCAGATATTTGATCATTCGGGTCCCCGAAGCTTCATAATCTCCCGATAGTCGTTTTAACGACCAACCGAGAATCACTATAGATAATTAATCGTTGGACTTGAGACTCTTCGCTAATCGGACACCGCTAACACCGCTTCAGATTTCAAATTTCATTATTCGTTGCTTTAAATCCGAATCGATGGCTCACTTGAACCTTAAATCCTCCGGACTTATTAGAATAATTCCCGCCCACTAATACCATCGTAGAGGATCCATCTGCATACAACGTCCACGCTTTCTGTCCCTGCTGAATAACGACCACTGCTCGATCAGAAGATTCGGCTTCCAGGAACTTCGTATCTGCTTCGGTGAACGAACATTCTACCATAAAGTCAGCCAAGGCTTGGCCTTTGATGGCAGTTCGGGGATGATACTCGATAAAAAACTGGGACAATTCCATAGTCCATGCTGCTAATCTACCCGAGACCTCTGGCTTGCCCATCACCTTCTTCAACGGTTGATCCGTAGAGGCGACCAGAGTCGACTTTGAAAATATCGCCAAGCTTTTACCGGCAATTATTAAAGCAAAGGCAAATTTCTCAATGTTAGGATACCGATTTCAAAGATCTCGTAGGGACGTGATCGACGTAATAGACCGGATGTCGCTTCCAATCGATCTCCCGAATCAAAATCGCTCCAATCGCTAAGGAATTGGCGCAAGGTACAAATATAAAGTCTCTGTTGACAAAGCTTGACCAATAAAGGAGCCAAGATGATACGCCTTTATACTTTGGAAAGCATCTTCACACTTGAAGTCCATCGGAATGTCTTCGCATTCTTCTTGGTCCCTTCAATGTATCAAAGAAAGGAAGACATCTTTCGCAGACTTGGCGATTTAACCTCCTTAAAGCCGCAATCCTACCAGTCAGACGCTGAACGTCTTTGAATGACTGAGGAGTCTTCATGTCGAGGATAGCCTGGATCTTTTCTGGATTGGCCTCGATGCCCCTTTGACTGACCAGATAACCCAGAAATTTTCCAGCACCAAGGCCGAAAGTACATTTGGTTGGATTAAGTCGCAGTTGTCGATGACGAATAGTTTGAAAACATTCCTCTAGATCGTCTAAGTGTTTCTGAATTTGCATACTCTTCACGATCATGTCATCTACATAAACCTCCATGTTCCTCCCCAGCTGTCTATTGAATATAAAGTTCATCATCCTTTGATAGGTAGCTCCAGCATTAATCAGACCAAAAGTCATTTTTTTGTAATGACACAATCGACGGTGTGTAATGAATGCTGTTTTTGGAATGTCTTCTTTGCACATGGATATTTGATGATAACCTGAAAAAGCATCCATAAAGCTTAATAATGCATACCCCGAAGTGGCATCGATGAGCTGATCGATATGGGGCAGAGGATAAAAGTCCTTCGGACAGGCTTTGTTGAGGTCGGTGTAGTCAATGCAAACCCGCCACTTTCCATTATGCTTCTGCACCAATACTACATTTGCTATCCACTCCGGGTAATCAATCTCGTAGATGAAGTCAGCCGCCAGCAATTTTGCAACCTCTTCATCGATGATCTTTTGACGTTCTGGAGCAAATATTCGCCTCTTCTGACGAACTGGCTTTTTTGAAGGATCTATCTCCAGTTTATGCTCAGCAACCTTCCGGCTGACTCCAGGCATATCTTGTGGCTCCCATGCAAAAATATCGACATAGCATCGTAAGAGTTCCATAAGATTTGTCCGAAGAGGTTCTGGTAAGCCTAAACCAATCTTCACTGTCTTCTCCGGCTTTCCACGACCAACTCAATTTCTCCGCCCCCAAATGGGATTACCAAATCTGCTCGAATCGCTCTCGGTGAAGGGTTCAATTTCAATTGCCATCGTCTTTCTTTGTTTATCGACCCCATTCCGGATGAAATGATGTAATTCGATAACATCTTGGGCCAGATCCAAGTCACCCATCACCTCTCCTACTCCATGTGTCGTTGGGAACTTGATTTTGAAAATGGGATGGAAGTTACTGACAAGAGTCACAACGTAGGTCTTCCCAAAATGGCGCCAGTAGTAGAATCCACATGCACAACATAAAATTTACAAGTTATCTCCACTTGTTGTGGGGCCGCGTCAAGATGACAGGAAGTTCAATAGTGCTTCGCTACTTTGACAGGATCGCTCAAACCATATAGAGGAGCTTCTCGTCCGACCTCCATTTTGTGCTCATCGAGATGCATTCTTTGATAAGCATGAGCATAAAGAATGTCCACCAAGATCCGTTGTCTATCATCATTCGTTTCACATCCATCGAGCCCTTCAGGCTTTGTGATCACCAATGCTCCTTCATGCGGTTCAATGGGCTCTCAAGGATAATCCAGATCAGTAAATGAAATAACAGTTCCTCGGAAAGGCCTGTCAACCTTCAGAGTAGATTTGTTATCGACATAATCGAATCAAGATAAGACCTCCTCTTCTTCCCTACTAATTTCCCAATGATCCACCGCTTATTACATCAACGACTTGTCTTCGCGGTGGAGCATTTTGAATAAAGCAGATTGAACTGCTCGAATCTAAGACGATCGATAACCTGCTGATTTTGACGGTCTTTCTCAGCCACATATTGAATCAGCAAGCCACTTTTAATTTTGTTTTCTACAAAATCCTTTAGATTACAACATTCATTAGTGTCATGACCAGCAGCTTGATGATAAGCACAATATTTACGAGGGTTGCCATGTCCCGTTTTGTAATTATCACGAGGTGGTTCAAAGAAAGGCTGGTTTCGGATCTGATCCAAAATTATCGACCTCTCTGTATTCAACTGGGTATAAACCTTATTAACCTTCGGGGTAGGAACAGGTGCACGACTGCTGCCTTGTCGCCACGAGTTATTGTATTTCTTCGAACTACCTTCTGCCCTTTGGTTATATCCTCCCCCTTTTCTCTGATCACCATCGGTCTTGGGAACCTCTACCTCCTTTGATTGGCTCAAAGAAGGATTCTTCAGACTATTCATAGCCTCTTCCACAACAATATAGCCTTCTGCCTTGTCAAAGGCTTCTGCTAGGCTCTTCGGATGGTGAAACATCAATTTCTTTACCAATTTCTCCGATTTAACCAGATCCAGCCCATTCTGGAATAATCCAACAGCTTGGAGATCATTAAGATCGGACACCTGTCCGACTGCTTCCCTAAACCTCTTTACATATTGACCTAAAGATTCATTGGTGAACTGCCGGACTTGTGCTAAAGAACCTGTAGGCTTCCCCCTTCTTCGGTTGCTTCCAAAACGAGCATGGAACTTATCACAAAGTTCAGACCACGAGGAGATAGAATCCGATGGTAAAGTCCCCATCCACTGTCTGGCGTCTTTTCTCAAAGTAGTGACAAAAGTGTGACATTTAGCAGCATCAGTAAAGTCATAGTAATCCATTAAATCCACAAACGCTCGACTACGGTCATAAGGATCTCCGACCCATCATAGTTCTCCATGCGAGGTAACTTTTTGGTAGCATCTGCTTTCTCCTTGAGAATATCAGAGGTAAAAGGGGATGCCTTCTTACCAGAAATATCTTTCACCTGTTGTACCTCAGCCAATTGTTTCCGAAGTTCTTTCAACTCTCTAACCTGTAAAATCAACACCTTTGTGTGATGAGATCTCCTTTTCCCGGCGACACTAGGTTTTGGAATGGATCGACCCTTCCCTGCCGATCTTACTGCCTTTACGGGACTTCTTGATTTACTAGGTCGTAAAATTTCATACTCATCATGAGAACGATTGTGACGGTATTCTCCCCTTCGGGTTTCTGACATAATTTCTCTCGACCGCTTCTTCGCTCTTTCATCGTTACGATGAAGTGATCTAACAACCGTCGATTGCCTTGTTCGAGGTCAAGGCGTTCTCGCTTCCTCGATCTCCTCCTATCGTGAGAATGATCCCCGGACACATGCATAGAATGTTCCGCTCTTTACCCTTCCGACGGGTACCTCCTTATGCCTACTTCGTTCTTCGGAGTGAAAATGGCTAGATGCTTCGCCTCTCAACTCATTCACCAAGCATCTGTTTCGGCTATATCTTCCTTTTGTCTTAACAGAACCTCCAAAGCCTTATCCGCTTCGGTCCCGCCATCCTTGCTAACTTGGTAGCTTTGGCCCTCTTGACCACTTTGACGATGAGTCCTAGTTAGCGAATAACCTTACCCGCTCCGGATTGGGATCACGCCCCTTATCAAGATTGAAAACTAACTTCCGTCTGCTCCATCACGGATCTTCTGACGAAGCTCTTCCGAATTGTTCTTAGAAGCCGTGCTCTCACGAGCACTTTTAGAAGGACCCAAACGATCCTTTATCGAAATACGAGGCGTTGATGAACTAATGTACCATCGCCTCGCCTCTTTCCGTGTTCCATCTCTACTCCTCATCATCTTTCAAACAAATTTAAACAATTGTGATTGAAAAGAGCCCTCCTTCTAGCGCCAATGTTAACGCTTAAGATCTTTCGTCACGCCCCAATCACCTAAAACGCCCCGATCCCGCAACGTAAACACAATAAACACCACAAGCTTGACGGTACGGTTCCGCTTCGGGGATAATTTCAAAGCGTGAGAATCAAGATGTGAATTCACAAGATTTATAAAAAACGGAGGCTATATCACCTAGTGTATTGATATCAAGAGATAATAATAATTCTCGTGAATATCCGATTCTAAATGAAGAAGAGTATGAGAACGCACCTCTTGGTAGAGACTTCTTGCTAAGTTATACCCTCCCGGCCCAATTACCGTGCCACCCACTACTACCGACACATTCCCTTTACCCGATGGGTTCTAATTTGCATGTAGTTTGTTCAACGCTTTTGATCACTATTTCTACCGCCAAATCGATTACAATCCCATCCACATTAATGCATGGTGATTCTTTAGTCAACCGACATGCTTTTTTCATCATTACAGTCAAAGATTATAGATATTTAAAATGTCTAAATGATTGATCCATTGACCTAATCTTGGCCTTATAAGTTTGAAATGAAAATGACATGATAATTGGGCTTAATGATTTTTATAATTCAATAATAAAGGCCCAATAGAATAAAAATAATAAGCCCAATATATTTGGCCCAAAGGGATAAAATATCACGACCCAACATATATATATATATATGAAAGACTTCACCACAAATTTGTGTCGAATTATATTAACGAAACTCGTCAATATATAGAATTGGAAAAATTATAAAAGAATCCTACTCAACATCAATATAGGCAATTACCTACACTAACTTTTAGAAAAACAAATTTTTCTTACGGATATATATATATATATATATATATATATATATATATATATATATATATAGACTTTGATAAAAGTTTTTTATTAAATTTGTTGGGATGTGATTATTTGGGTCTAGCCATGGTGCAACCCAATCTATTTAATGGTCCGGATCTGGTGATGGCTCATATGTATTTATTGTGACAGTGGGAGAGTCCTTATTAAAATAAGATTGTGTTTCTTTATTTGGAGAGATAAATGAGTCATTCTCCTAGTTGGATGCGGGTGAAGGTGACTTCTATATATACGGCTACAAGCTAAGGTGAGATACAACACAAATACACAACTCTTGTAGTGGATTACACTCTTGTGTTCATACTTTATATTCATTTATTTATGTTTATGTGAGTGTATTTTGTGAGTTTGATTAATATTTTACAAAAATACAATCAACCGTTGGAGCAATTTTGACCTGTTATTTTGGTGATTTCGTCAGACGTACAAAATTTGGCGTTAAGATTGGGATTTAAAATGGCGCAAGCGTGGTTCGACGGCGGACCAAACAGCAATAGCACCAAACGTCCTTCGCGAAGGCTTTGATCTCCCGAGGATAAAAATTCCGAGGATACTTTTTGAATACTCTCTTATTTATAAGTTCTTATAAATAAGAGAGTGGGGTTCTTATAAATAAGAGGGTGGGGGGCAATGTTGGGATGTGATTATTTGGGTCTAGCCATGCAGTCCAATTTATTTAATGGTCCGAATCTGGTGATGGCTCATATGTATTTATTGTGAGAGTGAGAGAGTCCTTATTAAAATAGAATTGTGTTTCTTATTTGGAGGGATAAAGAGTTCTTCTCCTAGTTGGATGCGGATGGGAGGTTACTTCTATATATATACGGCTACAAGTTAGGGATACAATACAAATACATAACTTGTACTCCCAATATTATTATAGTGGATTATTCTCTCTCCGTGGTTTTTCTCAATTGGGTTTCCACGTAAATCTTGTGTTCATACTTTATATTCATTGATTTATGTTTATGTGAGTGTATTTTGTGAGTTTGATTAATATTTTACAACAATACAATCAACCGTTGGCGCAATTTTGATCTGCTGTTTTGGTGATTTCGTCAGGCGTACAAAATTTGACGTTAACAAGATTAGATAATAGAAAAGAGAAACTTTTTTATTATCTTTTTGAATTTTTGATACAAAAAGAAAAGAACAGATAATAGGAAAGAGAAACTTTTTTATTATCTTTTTGAATTTTTGATACAAAAAGAAAAGAACAGAAAATTTTAAATTATGATGGAGAAAAAAAAACTTACAAGTTTTCTTTTGTGTTTTTAATGATTGTACATGGAAAATATTTAATTTTAAATATAGATTATCACTTTATTCTTATATTAAATATTTTTGTCTTTTATATAAAGAGTAATACAGAGACTACAAAAAATTTGCTAATGTCTTTTTTTTTTCTTCTAAACCAGTTCAATTTTTAATGGAAAATTTTAGTTAAAAAAGTGGTCAATTTTTAATGGAAAACTTTAGCATGCAAGAGAGAAAAGAGAGAGAGGGTTCGATTTTTCTAAGAGAAGGAGAGGAGTTGTTTGTCAGCATCCTAAGTTCATTACAAACAAGAAAAATAGATAGAAAACTAAAAAAATCACTCTTTTCTTTTCTTTCTGTTTTAAGGCTTAAAAATACTACGAAAAAGTATCGTTTCTATCAAGTAAACTCCATTATTAAACCCTTAGTTAATAGTAATGCTATATTTGTGTATAAAAAATTATTTTCAAAAGATTTCGTTTAAAAATATATTTTAAATTTTAAAACGGACGGAGTATTGTATTTTAATTTTATTACTTCACTCTATTTTTTTTTGTAATTAAAATATTTATTAAAAAATTACTTACACTGAAGTTCAATCCTGAATCCGTTACTATTTTATTTATTGAATATTTTTTAAAAATATCCCTAATATTTATAGAAGTAACAATAAAAAATTGAACGTAAATAAATTCAATTTATATCATTTTCTTATATGGAACTGTTAACGTGTCACTATATTTACTTGATTAAGATACTTTAGTTCATTGACATCCCATCAGTACTTTTATTAAAAAAAAGTAACAAAAAGTGAAATTTGACTTTAAAAAGAAGAAAAAAAGTGCATTCACATGGCAATAGAGATTGAAGTTGGAATCTTTAGTTAAGAATCTTAGTTTTTATTATTTATAATTTTAATAATGACAATATATTTGAGAATAAAAATTATTTAATGAATTGAATTGATTTTATTTGGAATAATGTAATTGTGGTTTATTATGATATAGTCTGTTTCTTTTCATGATGGCCCAATTGCATGAATATATTTCTAGTCTAAAAGGTTTTAAAATTCATTATTATTGTTGGAAATTATTTTTTTAATAAATTGTGTCAAATCATTTATTGAATTAGAATATATTAAGGAATTAGTTTAGTTTGTGTAAATTGCTATAAATTGAATAGGAGACTATCATGGAAACAGGTAAACTCCTTATCCATAATCTTTTCCTTCTTTCTGCTAGGTTAAACCTTAGGGCAAAGTTCAGTAATTGGTCACAAGATATATAAGAGCTTTTCCCTTCTCAATTCATGTTGCTAAATCTTCTGATAAGTTGCAATTAGAGAGTGAGCTACTAATTTAAGTGAGTAATCTGAAGTTAAGATCAAGGGATTATCATTTTTAGCTTCAAAGGAGGTAATGTCATTATATATGTTCTTAATTTCAAGTATTACAAATTCTTAGAATTTTAATAAATTCTTTGTTATTTGATTTGTGAATTGATGTCAATATGTTATCTGAGATATATGTATGTTATTTTAGCAATGTTGTTGGTTGAAGCATGTTAAAGTGAAGGATTTCATGATTTGTTTCTGAGTTCTGCAGAAGCAAAGTCGTTCCTGGAACTGTTCACCTTCTGTAGTTCAAAACTGTGCAATTGCGCCGTGCACCAGAAAGGGATAATGGCTTTTGCTATAATTAATCTGATATGTTTTAGCATGCTAGTTTGACTTAGTTATGCATGGAAATTAAATAGGTCTGACATGTGGTCCAGAGTCCTTTGCATATCATGAGTAGCTTTACTTTCTTTAATGTAAGTTTTCTAAAGAAAACTTAAGAGTTTTGAAAACAAACCTTAATGAAACTTGTGATATTTAAGTCCTAACCTTGTTAGCATGTATATATGGCTAATTAGTTATACATGAAATATGATTTAAAGTTGTTTTGCTTAGTTTGATTTATGATCAACTAGCATTGGTTTGATTTAGAAGGACTTTTAAAGACAAACTTGGACGTTTTGCAAACTAAGCTTTATATACATTGTGTTAGTTAGGTTCTGAACTTGTGATATAACATGCTAGTACTTCTTATGTTACTAAACATGACCTATATGTACACTCACCTAGTTAGACACAATATAAACTATTAAAGTATGATTTAAACAAGTTTTCAAGTAATGAACAATACTAGCTATATGTAAATGAATTGAATACATGCGAGCATACGTATTACAGGTTGTCTAACATCCTTACGTGCTTAAATGGTTAATGTTGTAAGACCCCAACTTATTATTAATGAAATTTAATTTTCTCTATTTATTATTTTGAAATAGTAAGGGTTGATGTGATTAATGTGGATAGTTAGGGGTAAAATACGCAAATACTTCAAAATAAGCAAGTGGTTATAAAATATTCATTGTTGTCGGGGAATATTCGTTTGGTCGTGGAATATTCGCATTTGTCGGAATATTAAATGCATTTACCATGTATGACCATGTGTGGGCCCCATGTGAAAGCGATTGGATGAAGAAAACGACAAATATAAGTGGTTTAAAAATAACGGCGTAGTTATTCACAGATTATCATTGTTAAAATACCCGGTGGTTAAAACACAAGAAGCACTTTTCGGTATTGCACCAATTGTTGATTCTTACGTGAGAAGGCACTACTCAATAATGGTTACGATAATCGCTTTGTTCGATTTTATTGAGTTAATAATTACTGCGTTGATATTTTATATTCTTCATTGTTTTGATAATTGTCATTACACAAGATTTTTCTTTATCGAAGCAATAATTCATATTATCTGAATAATATTATTAGATAACATTATTGGCAATGTCTAGAAAGTTACATCTAAGGAGAGGTTTGGTCACCTAATTGCGCGCCAAGAAGAATAAATTCTTATTGGAAAGCCCCCTTTTCCGAGAACGCACGGTTGTCGAATATTGTGATTCGTAATATTATTTGTGAATAATTAATTATTGATTCATATGATGAGAAAAATATTGATTTTATGTGGATATAAATGGAGAAAAATTTTAAATGTGACAATTGTTGAAAATTAAAATTTTATCTTTTACGATAAAATAATTCTTTTAAATATATTATTATATTTTAATAATATAATAATGGTGATATTTTTTTACAACGAATGTGGGATATATGAGTATACTGAGGAGGAAGAGTATTTTTGTTGCAATAAATGTTTAAAACATGTTAAACATGTCAAATTGGACCCCATTTATCGATTTGAAATTTGATTATAGCTGTAAAATTTCCCGTTTGTGGATTCGATCAATTTATGTTTGGAATTTGGAAAAACTTTCTTCGCAAAGTTGTAGAGAATTGAATTTCCTATAAAAATTGCAAGATTCGAATTTTCGATAGAAGGGCTATTTATTATGAATTATTGAAGTTCCAAAGCTCAAATAATTGATTTTGGAAGTTTAAAATATTTTAAATAATAAAACGTTTTTTGTTTGTTTTGTGGGCTACAACATGTGCATAATGAGCTGAGATCAGATCTAGGAAGGTGGGCGTAGAAATCTTAATATATATATTAATATTATATTAAATTTTCGCTTTAGTGTTCTAAGCATTTTCCTATAAATAGGTCTTAGGTTAGAATTAAAAATCACACTTTAAAGCTGAAGTTTTTCTCTCTATATTATCGGAGTATTCTTGTGAGTATTTTGAATATACTTTGAGTATTGTTAGGCAGTTGTAAGTTCCTTCAAAGACTATATTCTTGGTATTCCAAATTTGAAGTACTTAATCTTTTCGAGGTAAGTGGATGTTAATTTCTTCTCAAATGATATTATTTCTTCAATATCATTATCTTTGAAATATTGGTTGGAACTTTTTATCAAATTTGGAACTTTTTCATGTCGGGGTTACTATTCATGAGTTACTATTCACGAGTTACTATTCATGAGTTACTATTCACGAGTTACTATTCAGTACTATTTATGAAGCGTGAAGATGTTTTTGTGGAATTTCTATCTTTTGGTGTCAGAGTTACTATTCACGTATACTAAGACTATTCACGATCTGACCACTATTCAATTTAAAAATAAAATTTCTTCTTTTTGTCCAAAAATATCTATTCGGATACTAGCTTTAATTGTATCCATGTTTTGATCATTCTTGAATTTTACACCACTATGATTATTTTTGAGGTATTTTTTGAACATGGATAAAACAAAGTACTTAATCCTTAATCCTTAATCCTTAATCCTTGTCATTTTGTTTTCTTTGGATTCGTTTCTTTAAAAATATTTTCATCATCCTCGGTCTTAAATGATGATATTATTGAATATCTTTGGCACTGTAGTGCAAAGATGAATGATTCTGAAGAATATCTTTGGCCAGTAGTGCAAAGATGAATGATTTCAAGAATATCTTTGGTCAGTAGTGCAAAGATGAACAGTGTTTAGATGAACATGATTAACTAATGAATATCTTTGGCTCCTGTAGTGCAAAGATGAATATTTGATTCGGATGTATATTGATTGATGTTACGAGGATAAAAGATAGAGCGATGAACTTTTAAATTCATACATAGAAGATAGTAGTTTGCATTCTCTACTCAACTCTTCTAATGAATTATTATTTCCATTGCGAATATTGATTTAAAATTTGTTGTCTATTGTATTCTATTAGATTTTTCCTGTTGAAGACTAACGGTAATTTGTTGTATATTATCTTAGTCATAATATTCTTTCTTGGGCTAGTTGAGCTCACCCTTTTCCTTTTTGTTCCATTTTTCTTCTCAGGAGGCGAGAATATAGCGAGTACGAGTCGGGGTATGGAATGAAGGTTTTAGAAAGGATTGTTTAGTAGTCCTCACTATTTTTGTAAAATAATGTATCAATAAATGTGATGAGGATTTATTTGAGTATAGATATTGTCTAGAAGATAATATTTGTATTCAAACTCACGCTTTTTCTTGTTGTAATAATAAAGTTGTAGTTGTTTCTGTACCATGTATTGACAACTCAGAATAGGTGATGTATACCTATTTTGGGGGCGTCACAAATGTAGTTAGCCTCTTGATTTCATGTACTATTTAGACTTAATTCAATAGAATTTCCAACTAAAACCATAATGTGTAAAAGTGAACTTGAAATGACCCTAGGAGAGCCCAATACCTCTTAACTTATGTGTATGATATGTGTTAGTATCCATGTATGCTAGAAACTAAAATGGAATCAAGAAATCAAAAGTGAGCTCTGGTCTGGTCAGGGATCTGTGTAGTTGTGCCACTCCCGAGTTAAATCATAAAAATATGCAATTGCGCACTTCTGGGCAATTTTAATTCGACTATTTTAGCTGTGATCTGAACCTAGAAGCATGTTTACCTTAATATCCTAAGTTCTAAAATAGAGATTGAATGATGTTTTAAGTGTTCCATTGTGTGGTGGTTGCATAGTACGAAGATTTCAAAAGTTGTAAAAGGTTTCTAAATGAAGTTTTCAAAAAGTAAAGACAACGTTGATTTCAAAACTACGTGATTTAGTAATTTGATAATATATGGCCTAATTGTATAACAAAGATAGAGTTCATACTTAGCATACGTACTTGATCGAGTATATGTTATATATGTGTGTAGGATCACTATACTTTATATAGCAAGTTTGTGTAACAAATGTGTGAGACCCCAAATTTTATGAATAAAGATTTAAATTTCTCGAAATATTTTTTTGAATATTATGGTGTCGATTTGATATAATGTTATAGTTGTGGATAATATTTATAAATTTTGCAAAGTACGCAAGTTGTTATATAATATTCGATTGGTCGGGAAATATTCTTTTTGTCGGGGAATATCCGTACGACAGTACAATCATTGGTGGACCCCACAACAAAATTATTGTTGGATTGAGAAAGCGACAAAAATATTTTTATGAAAATAACGACGGAAGTTTTACCGTTAACTGTTGAAACACCCGGTGTTAAAAGTACAATAATACGCGTGGTTGCATAGTAGTACACGGTATTGATTATTGATGCTTACATGAGAAGTCACTCAGTTTTGTTCAATTATTGCTACAGTAATTGTTGTATAGTATCTCACGTTATTTGATTCAATTATTGTCGATATTTAATATATTATTAAATCAATAATTGAGATATCAAAGTTGTTAATATTATTATTTGTAATATTAACGATGTCTAGAAGTTCTGTCAAGGAGAGGTTTGGTCACCTAATTGCGCGCCAATATGGAAAAATCTTTATTGGAAAGCTCCCTCTTTCCTGGGAACGACCTAGTCGATTAATAGTGTGAATTATAATAATGATGATGAATTTTTTTTATTATTATTATAAATGTAATAAACAGAATTTTTTTTATATAAAACAGAATACTTTTTATAAAGTTTTGTTTTATTTGATTATAAATAGAATATAATATATTTTATTATGCATAGTGTTTGATAATTACTGATAGTATTTGCAGTAGTAAAATCTTTTTATATAAAAAATGAATACTTTTATAAAGTTATTTGTTTTATTAGATTTTAAATAAAATATATATATATATATATATATTATAAATAGAATATATTATATTTTATTGCATAGTATCTTTTCCATTATCCTATAAATAGGATGCTTAGTTAGAATTGAAAACACACCAGAAGTTCAGAGAATTCTTCTTCTATAATCTTGAGCGTATTTCTTTAGAGTTTAAGAAAGCTTTGAGCGTAGAAAATAGTGCAAGTTTTCTTCAAGAATATCCTCGCCCTACCAGCTGGAATACTCTTCTTTCTAAGGTAAGGGGCATTATTCTTTCGTATTCATGAAGAAAATTATTTTCTTTCAATACTCGTAAGAGCTGTTATTCCATTCTTTATTATTATGTTGGAATAACTCGCCTCATGCTTAAGTACCGCATACATGGTGAAATTCTTACGTTATTCCATTCTTTATTATTCATTGGAATAACTCGTCTGCAATGCGGTCTCATCGCACGCCCGTGAATTTCGTTGTTATTTTATTCTTTATTATTCATTGGAACATCCTGTTTGTGAGGATTACGCATGACCTGGTTCCATTCTTTGTTATTACGTTGGAATATCCGTCTGCAAGCGGATTACGTATGACTGGTTCCATTCTTTATTATTCGTTGGAATAACTCGTATGCTGCGACCTATCGCATTACGTGAATTCTGTTGTTATTCCATTCTTTATTATTACATTGGAATATCACGTCATCATGCGGATTACGCATGACCTGGTTTCATTTTTTATTATTCTGTTGGAATATCCTGTCTGTGCGGTTTACGCATGACCTGGTTCCATTCCTTATTATTCTGCTGGAATAACCTGTTTGTGCGGATTAAGCACGCCTGGTGAATTCTTTTGGTATTCCATTCTTTATTATTATGTTAGAATAACCTGTTTGTGCAGATTACGCACGCCTGGTGAATTCTTCTATTATTCCATTCTTTATTATTCTATTGGAATAACTTATCTATGTGGATTACCGCATGCATGGTGAATGATCCTTTGTATTCATTCCTTATTAAATTATGAATATGATCTGTCTACGTGGATTACCGCATGGCGGGCGAAAATCCATTTGTAGTTTCATATATTCTATTATACTCAATTGGTTAAAGTTTTGGCTTCTATACTCCATGAAATTAGTAGAATATCCTGGATATTTGCGCTTCATCCAGTATCTTTTCATGAAAATATTCTTCTGAGCATTCTTGAATTTTACTCCACAAAGAAGTATCATGTTGACAATTTAGACATTTTTGATTTCTGGATAAACTAAAATTTTAAATCTTTAAAATTTATCCTTGAACTTGTTTTATTGAATTATTATGTCATTGTAATCATCCTCATGCTTATATTATGATGAAAGTCATCTTTGGCTTACGTGCATAGATGGACTTTGTATGATTATGACTAGAGATTATTCGGTATAATCATGACATGTAATGTTATAAATGATGTGGTAAAAGTCCTCAGTGGCCTGTAGTGCATTGATGGACAGTTTTTGGTATGATTATGACCAGGGATTATTCGGTATAGTCATGACCATTGATGATTTAATGAATATCCTTGGCCCGTAGTGCGAGGATGACTTGATGATGATGGTTTATTTATTGTCGAGTCTCGGTGATAAAAATTGATGAAAACATTTTAAATCATAGAAGATAGTAGATATCATGCTCTACTTGACTCTTCTAATGGATTGCTTATTCTGCTTCAGTTAAACTTGATGTCTATTGTATTTTATCAGTTTAACATTGTTGAAGACTAATGATAATTTATTCTTCATTATCTTAGTCATAATATTTCTTACTGGGCTAGTTGAGCTCGCCCTTTTTTTTTCATTGTTCTCTTCAGGAAATGAGAACGTAGCCGGAATTAGTCGGGGAACGGAGTGATGGTCCGAGATGGTGTATTAGTAGTCCTCACTATTCTATAAAATAGTGTGACAATAAATGTAATGAGGACTCTATTTGAGAGTGGATATTGTCTTGAAGGCAACATTCTTGTTTAAACTCTCAGCTATGTTTTGTCGTATATTACACGACGGTTATATAATTAAGTTTGTATTTGTATTCTGTACCATGTATTTGGCGACTCAAGATGGGTGATGTATACCTATTTTGGGGGCGTCACAAAATGAATGTGTATGTATATACATATATATGATACAATAAGACGTTGAAGTGACGTTAAGCTTTAGAACTGTAATCTATACTAAAGGCAAGTTTCCTAACTTCATTTGATTCTTATATTGAATGCAAGTTCTTAAATTTATATCGTGTTTAATATTGTGCAAGTTTCGAATTATTGAGCAAATATCTATACTCGTATGAATCATTATTCATATTCTCAAATTTGACAACTTTATATCTTGAATCATGTTGCGATCCAAACCCATTGCTTTGGTACGAAATATTATAAATCTACTGAGATGAACAACCCTCTTAAAAGGGAAAATTTTATATTATCAGAGAATTAACCTACGTGCGCACAAACATCATGTTTAAATGTTATGCATAGCGTAGGGTATTATAGGCTGATCACCTGTTGTACTTGTTTATATTGAATTGTCTGTTAAATACTATTAATTTTAGTAGAAGTTATTGGTCCATAGTGACTACTTAGTGTTTAATCTTCTTAAAACCTTATAGTATTGAAACCTTTGAATTTTGTTAAATATATTTTAGTCCATAGTGATTTTTATTGCGATTCTAAGGTCAGATTTGGAACAATTGATAATTCTTGCTCCCAACAATATTCTTTTAATTCCTGAACTATAATTTACCGTTATACCCTTGGGATCATGAACTTTATATACTTGTTTAACCTTGTTGTTATATTACTTGTTTGGCAACTTTATTGCTCATTCTTGCTTCCCTAAAACATTTCAGTTAATGTAGAGCAAGGCAGTACTTCAGGGAAGGATAAGGGCAAGGGCAAGGGCAAGGCTATAAAGTAGCTTTAGTCCTTTATGCTAGAAGCGTATTGTTATTATGTTTGTAATAACACTTAATTGGTATTATGTATTATGTTATGTGACAGTTTATGTTATGTATTAAAATAGACATGGTTGCGAGACTTTGGAACGAGAATAATTATATTATGTCAATGTAAATTATTCTATTATTTCGTTGTATGAGATGTTAGTTTGTTATTTGAGTTAGATTGTGAAGCACCGAAATCAAGATATAAGTGTGAATTTAGGGGCGTCACATTTGAGATAGGGGACAACTTGGGTGCGCCATAGTAGATAGTTTTTATCTCGAAATTTGAGTCATGTTATGTTGTGTTTGAGTGAAAAAGGAAGAAGAGGAAGGTATAAGAATAGCTGAAGAAGAGAGGCAGCGGATTTGTGGGCTTGAGTGGAAGAAGAAGAAGATGGAAGATGGAAGATGGAAGATGGAAGACTGGAGGCAGCTATTGGATCGGAAAAAAAAAAGAAAAAAAAAAGAGGTTAATTAGGTAACTTTGATATCAAGATAAGTCAAAAGATTTTGTAAAACACTCGCACACCATAATGGATGGTTTTATCTTATATATATATATATATATATATATATATATATAAGGATGATAACCCTAATATTGTTACAACAGATAGTACAAAATATAAAGTGATAATGTAGTTACAAAGGGTTAAGAATATAAGATAAATGCTAGTAACAAAGTATATGTGCATGAGATAATATATGGTCTAATATAAATCATTGATCCTCTTGCTTGTTAGGGGCTGTTTTCATGGAGCAATTTGAGGGTAAAATGTGAATGGGTATTGATTAGAATCATTAGACACACTAGTCAAATCCGAACCCAAATCAAATTATAATATAATATAATCTAATTCATTGTCTCAATAATATCTTATGGATTATCTTAGCTCACCTAAAAAGTACTCATAACTTAAGATACTAATTATAATTGATATTCTCTAAGTTATTTTATTTAGTTCACCATAGATCGACTCACTCAAAAATCATGAGTTGCATGTATGATAGAACATCCAGTACTTATAATTAATCTTACACGTCATTTTATATCTAGTTTTTATAATTATCTTTTGTACGTTACTGTAACATTACTCATTACTGAATCTAATACCAAATAATTTTAAAAAGATTCCTAAAGTAAATTCTAAACATATATATTAGGGTTTTATGTACACAGATGTAACCTGCTAATTTGATCTTTTATGCTAAAATATTAGTGACTTCTGTAAAAGTTAAGTTCATAACTAAGGAAATAAGTTTGTATTTTATAGTATCAATCATTCAAATATTAACAAGGAAAATGTTTAATATTTATTGCTATGATATTATCAATTATCCAAATAAAGGAGACATGGGCGGTTCCTCTTTGTCTATATCGGCCATGAAGACATGGATTTCACGTGCTATAAACTAAAGAAACTGATATTTATATGGAGTCTGAAAACTGATTGAATGAAGCATAAACTGTTAAAGTGAATTATTGAACATGGCAGCCACTTGTATGTTGTTAATAATAGTATTATTTATATATTTATATATGTCTATGTATTGTTGATGAATCATAAATTAGTAAACAGTCACATTTGATTTAATTCTCAAATTGTTTTTTGCATGCTTTTATATATATATATATATATATATATATATATATATATATATATATATGAGTAAAATGCATATATCTTAGATTGACTTAAAATTAGTCATCTTAATTCACTCTCAATACAATATCATTTGATTGTCAACTTAATAATCTACTGTATGAATGTAATAAGCATGTAAAAATATGAGATTATATAAAATTTTGTTTAATTTGAAGTTATGCATCAACAACTTTATAATAATAGAAGGTACTAAAATCTGAGCTGTCAAAATATATACTTATATACAAATTATTTACACAAATATTTTGGAATAGAAGTGCTTTCTCACTAGAAAAGGATGAGTTACAAATAATTGGTCCTCTTGCTTCTTACGGGATGTTTTCATGGAGCAACTTGAGGGTGTTTTTCAGATAAATTTGACGTGTTTGCAAGCCATGATTTTGATGTTTAAAATTAGGTTTTGATCATGTATTATGTAGCAAAAATGATTAGGTTTTCTTCTTAAAATCTATGATGTTATGTAATTATTTGTGTCTGATCTACACCTTTTGGATTTTCACAATCTATATGATTTTGGATTTTAGTAAAATTTATTTTTGCCGATGAAAAAAATGCATAATAATAAATAATAATATTATCACTATTTCACAAATAACAAGATAAAATTTTAAGAGTCCTGTGTATTTTATGTAATCCATGAGTGAATTACAATATTCGTAAAATAAGGGGTTAAAAACTAATATTCCAAAATTAATTGTTTACCCAAATATTATAAGCTTAATATTTATAGAAAGTTTCAACCTAGCTAAAGCTGATCAATAATACCTATATATAGATAAATTCCAAATAATTATGGGGTCGATTGGCCCCTTTATATATCTCTTCCAGGTACCTTAGTCCTTTGACATGCGGATACAGTACTGGAAGAACTGTCTTTGTTGTCTCAAAAGATAGTGATCAATCATAGAGTAGAGGATCATTGAAACAAAATAACAGAACCAGCTGTGGCAATTATTGTTAGGTCTCGGACAATGTTTTAGGTAAAATTTGATCATTTCAGTCATGCTCAAGTCAAAAATGTTTCAACCATTTTCAGCAAAGAATATATATTGATCCTTGATATGGAATTTCTTTCAACCATAGAGTTACAACTGATCAAGAGTTTCATGTGGTTTGACAGATATATATATACCTGCTATAGGGACTCGGATAGAGTGTCTGTTAGGACATGGGTATTATTCAATTTTCATACTAAAATAAAATGTCCAGTATCCATACTCTTAATTAGTTAGTTGAATGTCAAGTATCAAATTTACGTATTTTAGAATAAATTAAGTGAAAGAGTCCGATCAACATAAGTTGGACATAAACTAGACTCCCCCATTATTTAATTTGATCGAGTTTGAATTCAAATTTATTGTTGGAATATATAAGCTAGTTAGAATCCCATGTCGAAAAACTAATAAGTATACATTAATATAATTCTTTGGTGACAAAAGATTAGTTATATAAAGAAGATATAAAATAATATTAAGTTCATAATTAAGAAAATAAGTTTGACTTTTTATGTGACACATATGTATATATTATTATATTTTATTAATATTGAGTCATTTTATTTAGCCACAGTTTTACATTATCAATCATTCATCTATTAACAAGACAAATGTTTGATAATTATTTCTATGATATTATCAATTATCCAAATAAAAGAGGCATGGGCGGGCCCTCTTTGTCGCTACCGGCCATGAAGACATGGATATCACGTGCTATAAACTAAAGAAACTGATATTTATATGGAGTCTGAAGACTGATTGAATAAAACATAAACCGTAAAAGTGAATTATTGAACATGGCAGCCACTTATATACTGTTAATAATATTTTAATTTTATATATTTATATATGTCCATTTATTGTTGACCAATCATAAAAAGTAAACAGTCACAATTGATTTAATTCTCAAATTATTTTTTTGCATGTTTATATATATATATATATATATATATATATATATATATTAACAAAACACAATTAATTTTGAATTTTTCACTCACTCTAATAAACGATCAGAATCGTCCAAGATTTAAGATAAATCTAACCGTCCATTATATCCTCTTTAAGTTCACATGATAAAAAATTGTTCTCTCTCACTCTCAAATTCTCCTCCGTTTTTTCTCTTCCCGAACTTGCCCTATGCCTCTTCCATTTTCTAGCGTCGATAATTTCTCCTCTTTCATACGTAATGTCAGAGTCACGGGTAATACGGCTATTATATAAATATATATAGTGTGACTGATTGTATGTTTGGTAGTTTTCATGTGCATCATACTTTACAGTTTTGTATGTAAGTTTTCATTCCGTACATAAACAGAATAATATTATATTGTAAAGCACAGAACTTTAGTTATACTTTTTATTTTTAAAAAAAAATTAATCATTTGTTTTATTGGGAAGAAATTATCGAATCTTTCAAATAATGTGTTAATCGTATACTTCATTTATAATTTGTTAGCTGAACTAAAATCATGTTTTGGCTTACCGTAATATTTAAACAATTTAGAGTTAATGAGATATGCTTAGCTCGTTAACAAAGGAATCTACTCAAACCGTAGGAGTTTGTTTGGATTTAATTTTTTGTTTGCTTGCTCTTGATGTTGATTAATTAATTGGTGTTCTCTTTTTGGTTTGTAGTTAATTTGAGAAAGGCGAAATAATTTATTAATATTATTATTGTTACGTGATGGTGCTTTGGTATCGATTGGATATTGTGATTAGATCGTTAAGTTGAGTAGCACTATATTTTGTACGGTTAAGAAACAATCATATATGAAATGATATTATGATATGAGTATTTTGTTACTCTCTACCTCCTATAATATATGATACTAGTAATTGCCCGTGCTTGAAGGCACGACGTAACAAAAAATTAGATTAAAATTCGAAAAATACTTTATTACCTAAAGACTCTTTGCAACTTAAAATTAGACATAATAATTATCATAATTTACCGCACTACCACAATAATTAATTTTTCTTTAAAAATAGATATCCAGAAAAAATTAAACTTGTCTACAAAACTTACAATTATCAATAAAAATTATCATAATTCACCACACCACCACAATAATTATTATTATTGTTATTATTATTGTTATTGTTGTTGTTGTTATTATTATTATTATTATTACTATTATTATTATAATTTTAATTATAATTATTAATATTAATATTAATATTAATTTTATTATAATTATTATTACCTTATTACTATTATTATTATTATTACTATTATAATATTATTATTATTATATTATAATTATTATTATTTTGAATTAAAATTAGAATGAATCTCGAATGCACTTTGTATTTTTTCATTCAAATCAATTAGAATGAATCGTAATCTTTATTATATAGATTATTATTATTATTATTATTATTATTATTATTATTATTATTATTATTATTATTTTTATTACTATTACTATTACTATTATTATAATAATAATAATTATTATTATTATTACTATTATTAGTACTATTATAATTATTATTAGTACTATTATTATTATTATTATATTTATTTTTAGTACTATTATTATTTGTTTTTGTGTGTGTGAAGAAGAGAAGAGAGAGAAAGATTTTGTGTGTGAACATGAGAGAGAGTATGGTGTATGAGTGAATTTGATTTGGGCGGAAAGAAAAGAAATATGAGCCTTTAGATTAAGTTGGAAAAATTAAGTTAGAATGAATCTGAACCGTTCTTGTGTTTTGTCAAATGAAAGATTCAAAATGAGTTCTGTTTTATTATATAGATTTATTTATTTTTAGTACTATTATTATTTGTTTTTTTGTGTGTGTGTGTGTGAAGAGAGAGAGAGAAAGATTTTGTGTGTGAACATGAGAGAGTATGGTGTATGAAGTGAATTTGATTCAAGGGAAGAAATATAAGCCTTTAGATTAAGTTGGAAAAATTAAGTTAGAATGAATCTGAACCGTCCTTGTGCTTTGTCAAACGAAAGATTCAAAATGGGTTCTGTTTTATTATATAGATTTTAGATAATTTTATTTGTCCTGAATTATTTGACGTTTTAGAAAATATAGGAGAATTAATTATAATCTTTCCAAAATTATCACTCATAGAAAAATGTTACAGGAGAGAGAGAGGAGAGAGAGAGAGAGAGAGAGAGAGAGAGAGAGAGTATGAAATAAATATGGTAATAAATGAGATCGATTTTAAGAGTATTATAGACAATTGATACTATATTTAATGTTTTCCAATCATTTTCTAAATTATTATGCACAAATCTAAAATGCGCATCATATATTATGGGACGGGGGGATTAGAATTTGAGCCTAAATTAAAGTGGGTGTCATTATTTATTTTAAATGATTCCACATATTAATGTGATCTACTCTATGAGTAGATTAAATTAAGTATTTGAAAGTTCAAATCCATAGAGTAATGAATGAGAAATTAACTCCTAAAGATCACCATGAGAAGTCAAGTCTGTAATACCCTAGAATTATGAAATAATATTAATATTGAGAATATAATAAATGTTTGAATATATATTTGAATATATATATATATATATATATATATATATATATATATATATATATATTTGTGACATGAGATGTGATAATTCGGTTGAATTGAATTATGTACATGATAAGTGAGAAATATTGTGAAAATGATAATGAAATTTATTTAAGCTTATGAGATATGCCTAGTGTGGTAAAGTGATTAAATAAGTAATTGTTTAATTAAATTAAGAAAGGAATGATTTAATAATGGGATGGATTAATTAGTATTATTTTATTAATTGTTATGTGCAATTACATGTGTGGTGTAAGCATATAAATAATTTATAAGGTTGTTTCATACATAAAATGTGATATGGGATGTTAAGAATAATATTATAATATGTGAATAATTGTTATATAAGATCATATGATAAAAGTAAGCTTTAATTATGTACATTACTAAGTTACATAAATGAGCCTTGTGTGGCATTATAGTACATAGTGAGTTAATTAAATGCATGTGTATGTTAAGAATTATGGAAGAAAGTTAATTTTTGGAAAATAAACATTTAATATTAATTATCATTGTAATATTGGGGTGTATTGGAAATAATAAGTTTTATGTAATATAATAGGTTGTTGGTACCCAACTAAATTATATTCTAACCCAATTTAAATATTATTGGGACTAACCCAATGTACATGGATTATATGATGGGTTCTTTACATAAGTATACAATAAATAGAAAATAATTACAAGAAAAGTGCATCAACAAAATAATTACAAAAAGAGTGTAATTAGGACCCATATTACAAAAATAGAATAATTCACATTAATAAGAAAACCTAAAATCAAGGACAAATAATTGCCATAATTAATAATTCAAATTCAAATATTTGGATTAACAACAAAAATAAATTCAAATTCAAAATAATAATTCAAATTTAAATATTCAAATTCAAATCTTCATCTCCTCACATACACTTTGAAATAATAGTCATGCTTTACACCTCACATACTCATTGCTACACCTCGTGATACTCGCCGCTACACTGCCGTCATGAATCTCCGTTGTCCAAAACACCAATGAGAATAAGAAGAAGATTAAGCCTACAAAAAATTTAAAAATAAATAGATGTAACTTTTAATGTTCTGAAAAAAAAATTATAACTGTTTTGTTACTCATAAATAATAAAATGGTTACCTTTGTATGAATGGTTGGCTACCAACTGCATCACATTCAAACGAAATTTGTAACTTAATAAAATTGAATTGGTTACCTTGGTCTGAAGGTTTGGCTACCAACTGCACTAGAAAAAACTGCAGGTGTGGATATGAATTAGTTACTTTGGTATGAAGGTTTTGTTACCTTGGTATGAAGGTTTGCTTACCTTGATCGGAAGGTTTGGTAACCAACTGTACTAAGAAAAAAATTTAAAGTGTGGAGGTTGATTGGTTACTTTGCTATGACAGTTTGGTTACCTTGGTATGAAGGTTTGGTTACCATCATCCAGTATTCATATCCACCGCCTGAATCTTCATACCCACCTCCATTTTGACCTTTCATTTTGAGAAGCTACTTGTGACGCCCCCAAAATAGGTATACATCACCCATCTTGAGTCGCCAAATACATTGTACATAAATCAAATACAACATAATTATACAACTGTCGTGTAAAATACGACAAAATATAAACTTAGAGTTTGAACAAGAATATTGCCTTCTAGACAATATCCATTCTCAATGGAGTTCTCATAGACAGTATACAAACTCAAAATCAGTCCTCATTACATTTATTGTAACACTATTTAACAGAATAGTGAGGACTACTAATACTATCATCCGGACCATCACTCTAGTCCCCCAACTAGTCCTGCTACGCGTTCTCATTTCACGAAGAAACGGTGAAAAGAAAGGGTGAGCTCAACTAGCCCGAAGAAGAAATATTATGACTAAGATAATGCGGGATAAATTATCATTAGCCTTCAACAATGTTAAGCGATAAAATACAATGAGACAATAAGTTTAAGCTGCAATGAATAAGCAATCCATTAAAAGAGTCAAGTAGAGAATAAAATCTACTATCTTTTATGATTTAAAAAGTTTTCATCACTTTTATCGCTGGGACTCAGCTTAATAAATAATCCACATCATCCCTGCACTACGGCCAAGGATATTCATTAGTATCACGACCACAAATTATTCATGCACTATAGGCCAAGGATATTCGTGTATTCATCAATGGTCATGATCATGCCAACAACTGTCCATCAATGCACTACGGGCCAATGAGGACTTTTACCACATCATTTGTAACATTACGGTCATGATTATACCGAATAATCCCTGATCATAATCATACCAAGTCCATCTATGCACTACAGGCCACAGATGACTTTCAAAAATATAAACATAAAGATGATGACAATGATATAAGAATTCAATAAAACAAGTTCAAGAATTAGTTTATCTAGGAACTAATAACGTCCAAATTGTCAACATGATACTTCTTTGTAAAGTAAAATTCAAGAATGCTCAGAAGAATATTTCCATGAAATGATACTGGATGAAGCGCAAATATCAAGGATATTCCACTAATTTCATGGAGTATAGAAGTTAAAACTTTAACCAACTGAGTATAATAAAGAATGGAATAACAACAGAAATCACCATGCATGCGGTATCCGCATGTATTAAAAGTTATTCCAACAGAATAATAAATACGAAATAATAAATAATGGAACTAGGTCAGGTGAAATTCACACCGACAGGATATTTCGACAGAATAATAAAGAACGGAATAATAAAAGAATTTCACCAAGTATGCGGTACTTTAGCGTAAGCAGTTATTCCAACATAATAATAAAGAATGGAATAATGAGAAGAAGATCACCAAGTATTGGGTAAACCGCATATACTGGTCATTCCACCAAGTATAGGTAAATCAGCTACGTCTGAGTTATTCCAATGTAATAATAAAGAATGGAATAACATAAGGATTTCACCAAGTATAGGGTATGTCACAGCGTATCTGAGTTATTCAAATGAATAAATAAGAATGGAATAACATAAGGATTTCACCAAGTATAGGGTATGCTGCTGATATCTGAGTTATGTATAGGGTATGCCACTTTTACGAAGTTATTCCAACAGAATAATAAAGAATGGAATAATGTAAATTCTCTTCATGAATAAGAAAGAATAACACCCCTACCGTAGTAAAAGACACTTTGGATATCAAAGTGGTGAAGTAGCGAGAATACTCTTCTTCTTTCTCTCTATAATTTCTCTACAGAGTTTCGGTGAATTCGTAAGAAATAATGAAGGAATGAGCTTCTATTTATAGAAGAATGGATTGAATAGTAACTAATTCATGAACGGTCCAGATCGATTTACTTTTAAACGAACGATCCAGATCGATTTACTATTAAAACTTAAAGCGACGGTCCGTACTGATTTACTATTAAAACTTTAAACCAGCGATCCATATTGATTCACTATTATAACTATCCACCAGCGGTCCATAATGATTCACTAATATAACTTCAACCAACGGTCTGAAAAATTAGCACATCTCCTCATGGAATAATATTGTACCCAAATACCCGAATGCACAATACTAGAGTGAATAGTAACCGGGTGAATAGTAACTCGTGAATAGTAACTCATGAATAGTAACTCGTGAATAGTAACTCATCTTTAATCAACACGAACTTATTCATCATTAATATTATAACTCACAATATTTAGCAACCAGGTTGTTCCCAGGAAATAGGGGGCTTTCCAATAAGAATTTTTTCCTATTGGCGCGCAATTAGATGACCAAACCTCTCCTTGACAGAACTTCTAGACATTATAAATATTGCAATTTAATAATATGAATAACTTTGTCGTCTCAATTATTGATTTAATAATATAACATATAATGCGAGATCTTCTTGTAATAATAATCGAATCAATAATATGAGAGATATGGTTAAAAGAATTATTGTAGTAATAATTGAGTATAAGCGAGTGACTTCTTACGTATGCATCAATAATCAATACAAATTGTAGTTACTATGCAACCACGCCAGACATTGTACTTTTACTACTAGGGTAGTTCAACAAGATTAACGGTAAAACTTTCGCCGTTATTTTATAAAAAGATAATTCTGTCGTTTTCTAAATACAACAATACTTCCGTCGTGGGGTCCACCAATGATTGTGCCGTCGTACGGATATTCTCAACAAAAAGAATATTCCCTGACCAATCGAATATTTTATAACAACTTGCATAATTAGAAAAATTTATAAATATTACCCACAACTATAACATTATATCAAATTCATTCCATAATATTCAAAAATGATATTTATAGAAAAATCATCTTTATTAAAAAAAGTTGGGGTCTTACAACCTCCCCTTCTTATAAAATTTCGCCCTCGAAATTAGGGTACGTACCTGGTATGTCGAAGAGGTAAGGATACCTTGATTTCATTTCAGATTCTAACTCCCAGGTCATTTCTTCAACATCGTGGTTCCTCCACAAAACTTTAACTTGAGGTATAACCTTGGAGCGGAGAATATGCTCCTTCTTATCTAGGATTTTAACAGGAACCTCCTCATACGTTAAATCTTCCGTTATTTCGTCCGGTTCTAACTCAATAATGTGGTTCGGGTCTTTCACATATTTACGCAACATAGATATATGAAAAACGTTATGAACACGAGATATATTTGGTGGTAAAGCGAGTCTATATGCCACAGTTCCTACTCGATCGAGGATTGAAAATGGGCCAATGAATCAAGGATTGAGCTTTCCTCTCTTTCCAAATCTCGTAACTCCTTTCCATGGAGAAACACGTAACAACACATGATCTCCAATATCGAATTCCACGTCCTTTTTCGAAGATCGAAGATAACTCTTTTGTCGATCTTGTGAGGTCTTTATACGTTGTCGGATCGTTTGAATCTTTTTCGTAGTCATACGTACCAACTCTGGTCCCAACAACGTTGCTTCACCCACCTCATCCCAACATACTGGAGAATGACACTTTCTTCCATACAACGCCTCGAATGGAGCCATGCCAATACTTGCTTGATAACTGTTGTTGTAGGAAAACTCCACCAATGGTAAGAACTTGTCCCAACTTCCCTTAAAGTCAAGGGAAGCAGAGTCTTAATAAATCTTTTGAGTTTGAATAGTCCTCTCTCGATTGTTCGTCAAATTCGAGGATGATATATCGAACTAAATCGTAAATCCGTGCCCATAGCTTTTTGCAAACTAACCCAAAATCTTGAAGTGAATCTTGGGTCTCTATCAGAAACTATGGATACTGGCATACCATGTGTGAGACCCCAGATTTTTACGAATAAAGATTTAAATTTCTCGAAATATTTTTTTTATGGTGTGGATTTGAGATAATGTTATAGTTGTGGGTAGTAATTATAAATTTTGCAAAGTATGCAAGTTGTTATATTATATTCGATTTGTCGAGAATATTCTTTGTAAAGGAATATTAAATGACGCAAGACAATCATTAGTGGACCTCATAATAGAATTATTAGCCGGATTGAGAAAACGACAAAAATATTTTTATAAAAAATAACTAGCGGAAGTTCTTATCGTTAAAAGCGTTGAACTACCGGTAGTAAAAGTACATCGCGAATATCTGAGTGGTTGCATAGTAGTATTACCAGTATTGATTATTGATGCTTACGTGAGAAGTCACTCGTTATACTCAATTATTGCTACAGTAATTGCTGCATCATATCTCTCATATTATTGATTCGATTATTATCACAGTGTCATCTGCACAATATGTTATATTATTAAATTAATAATTGAGACGACAAAGTTATTCATAATATTAAATTGCAATATTTACAATATCTAGAAGTTCTGTCAATGAGAGGTTTGGTCACCTAATTGCACCCCAATAGGGAGAAATCCTTATTGGAAAACCCCCTCTTTCCTGGGAACAACCTGGTTGTTAAATATTGTGAGTTATAATATTAATGATGAATAAGCTCGTGTTGATTAAAGATGAAATTTGATAGTTTCATTGTGTTGGAATTATTTGTGTTAGTAGAAATCGACATCTATTCTGATGATAATTGATGTCTGGAGGTTATATTGTTCAATCGGGTATTCGGGACACTTTTCGTGTCGGAGTACTATTCACGAGTTACTATTCACGAGTTATTATTTATGCGTTACTATTCATGAGTTACTATTCACGAGTAACTATTCACTCTAGTATTGTGCATTCGGGTATTTGGGTACAATATTATTCCATGAGGAGATGTGCTAATTTTTCAGACCGTTGGTTGAATTTATATTAGTAAATCAATATGGATCGTTGGTTTAAAGTTTTAATAGTGAATCAGTATTGATCGCTGGTTTAAAGTTTTAATAGCGAATCAGTATGGATCGTTGGTTTAAAATTTTAATAGTGAATCAGTATGGACCGTTGCTTTAAGTTTTAATCTGGACCGTTCGTTTAAAAGTAAATCGATCTAGACCATTCAGGTATTAGTTACTATTCAATCCATTCTTCTATAAATAGAAGCTCATTCCTTCATTATTTCTTATGAATTCACTGAAACTCTAGAGAGAGAAATTATAGAGAGAAAGAAGAAGAGTATTCTGCTACTTCACTACTTCTATATCCAGTTTCTTTTACGGTAAGGGGTGTTATTCTTTCTTATTCATGAAGAGAACTTCGTTATTCCATTCTTTATTATTCGTTGGAAAAACCCTGTAAAAGTGGCATACCTTATACATAACTCAGATACGCTGTGACATACCTATACTTGGTGAAATCCTTATGATATTCCATTCTTATTTATTCTGTTGAAATAACCTGTATACGCGGCATACCATATACTTGGTGAAATCCTTATGTTATTCCATTCTTTATTATTCTGTTGGAATAACCTGTATACGCGGAATCCCCTATACTTGGTGATCTTCTTCTATTATTCCATTCTTTGTTATTCATTGGAATATCCCGTCGTGTGTTTTACACGGACACGGGTTCCATTGTTTATTATTATTCAAAGCATTTATTATTCATTAGATCATCCGTGATTGTGAATTTCACGACACTGGTTAAGATTATTATTATTCATTGGAATAATAACCTACATCTGCAAGCACCGCATGCATGGTGATTTCTTTTGTTATTCCATTCTTTATTATTATATTGGAATAAACCTGTTTTACCCTATACTTGGTGGAATGACCTGTATATGCGGTTTACCTAATACTTGGTGATCTTCTTCTATTATTCCATTCTTTATTATTATATTGGAATAACTTTGTTTATCAAAAGTACCGCATACTTGGTGAAATTCTTTTATTATTCCGTTCTTTATTATTACGTTTAATATCCCGCTTTGTGAATTTCACGACCTAGTTCCATATTTATTATTCGCATTTATTATTACATTTGGGAATAACACATGCATGCGGTCTCTATCGCATGTATAGTGAATCCTTACATTATTCCATTCTTTATTATTACATTGGAATAACACATACATGTGGATTGCCACATGCATGGTGAATGATCCTTTGTATTCATTCCTTATTGAATTGTGGAAATGATCTGATACGTGGATTACCGCATGACGGGTGAAAATCCATTTGCAGTTTCATATATTCTTTATTATACTCAGTTGGTTAAAGTTTTGACTTCGATACTCCATGAAATTAGTGGAATATCCTTGATATTTGCGCTTCGTCCAGTATCTTTTCATGGAAATATTCTTCTGAGAATTCTTGACTTTTACTTTACAAAGAAGTATCATGTTGACAATTTGGATATTATTAGTTCCTGGATAAATTAATTCTTGAACTTGTTTTATTGAATTCCTATAACATTGTCATCATCCTCATGTTTATATTATGTTGAAAGTCATCTTTGGCTTTCTTGCATAGATGGACTTAGTATGATTATGACCAGGGATCATTCGGTATAATCATGAACTGTGATGTTATAAGTGATGTGGTAAAAGTCCTCAGTGGCCTGTAATGCATTGATGGACAGTTTTTGGTATGATTATGACCAGGGATTATTCGGTATTGTCATGACCGTGGATGATTTAATGAATATCCTTGCCTCGTAGTACAGGGATGATTAGAAGATGTGGTTTATTTATTAAGCTGAGACTCAGCGATAAAAGTTGATGAAAATATTTTTAAATCATAGAAGATAGTAGGTTTTATTCTCTACTTGACTCTTCTAATGGATTGCTTATTCCGCTGCAGTTAAACTTGATGTCTATTGTATTTTATCAGTTTAACATTGTTGAAGACTATTGATAATTTATTCTGCATTATCTTAGTCATAATATTTTTCTTCGGGCTAGTTGAGCTCACCCTTTCTTTCACTTTATTCTCTTGAAATGAGAATATAGCTAGGATTTAGCCTGTGGAAAGGAGTGACGGTCCGAGAAGATAGCATTAGTAGTCCTTACTATTCTGTTAAATAGTGTGACAATAAATGTAATGAGGACTCCTTTGAGTATGGATATTCTCTAGATGACAATATTCCTATTAGAACTCTCAGTTCATGTATTGTCGTATGTTACACGACAGTTGTATAATTAAGTTTGTATTTGTATTTTGTACCATGTATCTGGCGACTCAAGATAGGTGATGTATACCTAATTTTGGGGGCGTCACAGTTGGTATCAAAGCTTAGGGATATGATCCCTGGCTGAGATGTGAGATAAGAACTAGGAGGGGAGAGACAGGGAATTCCTTCGCTAGTATGACCTACCTAAATTTATTTGGTATTTAATTGGTCGGTCAGAGTATAGGAATAATATGTGATATGTTACTTAACCTTTGTTTTGTGGCAGTATTTGTAAATGGCATCCAAAAATGTTGAGATCATCAATGAAGCACATGAGACCGTTGAGTCACCAATGATCAATACCCAGAATAATGTGCAACAAGAAGACAATAGTCCTCAGGTGGAAATAATGGCAACCCACGGCTGGTCACTGCTAAGCAGTTCAAGGAGCCGGGACCGCCGGAGTTTTTGGGAAAGCCAGAACCACTTAAGGCAGAAACATGGTTAAAGAAGATCACCAAGATATTTGATGTCTTGGGATGCTCCGAGGAGCAAAAGGTTCCCTTTGCCACCTTTATGTTGCGTGAAGAAGCAGATTACTGGTGGGAATCTGTAAAACATACCCAGCGTGACGCACTCAAGATGTCTTGGGAAAAGTTCCAAGAGCTGTTCAACGACAAGTACTTTCCCGAAAGTATTCGTCACATGAAAGAGGTGGAGTTTATCAAGTTGGAGCAAAACAATATGACCGTGTCGCAATACGAGCCTAAATTTACGGAGTTATCCCTGTTTGCATCCCATTTGGTTGATAATGAGGAGCGAATGACGCGAATGTTTCTAAGAGGTTTGAAACCCGATATACGTCAATACCTCATTTCTCATAAACTTTGTTTGTATTCAGATATTGTGAATAGGGCTCAATTATTGGAGCGCAATAATGAGTCAACACAACCAAAAGGTAACGACCAACAACACGATACTAATCGTACTGGTGGCAACGACCATCGGAATAACGATAACCATCGTGGGGGAAATTATCATGCCAAGAATGGTAACCATTTCGGTGGTAATCATGGCCAAGATAATAGGAGTGGAAATTTCAAGAAGAGAAGGTTCAACAATGACGTGAAGGCGCTTTAAGCACCAAAGACCCGTTTCAAAGGAAGGAGAACGACCGCCGGTCGTATGTTTTAAATGTGGAGGGGAGAGACACATCAGTCCAAACTGCGCGATGTCATCCAAAACATGTTACAATTGTGGAAGAGAAGGTCACCTATCCCAATTTTGTCGTGCACCAAAGTCAAGTCCAGCTGGGACGGTGGAACCAAAGCTAGATATGGACAAAACAAAGTCGGTGGTTTCAAGAAGAGCGTTTTTCGTGACTCCTCAAAAAGTGAGTAATCCGAACGAAGTTAGTACGGGTTAGTTAAATTTTTGCAAAGTCTATGCCTTATTAGATACCGGTTCTACCCATTATTTTATCTCTCTTGCTTGCGTTCAAGGTTTAAATTTGACTCCGGAGAAATTAGACTTTGATTTATCTATTGAAACTCCGTTAGGAGAAACCTTGATTGCATGTGTTATCCAAGTCTTGGATGAGGGTCATAGTTTTGAATGATATTTCTATGGTTAATAAATTTCCTGACGTATTCTTGAAGACTTCTTAAACTACCCCCAGAGCATGAAATCGAATTTTGTATTGACCCCAGTACAAAACCCATTTCTAAAAACCTCAAATATTTCTTCAACTAAAATGAACGTATCATGCGCCAAAGACATTGGCTCGAGCTGTTGAATATTACGAACGTGCCATTCAATATCATTGTGGAAGAGCGAACGTGGTAGCTGACGCGTTGATATTGTCGAAAAAGACGTCCGATCCAATAAAGTCAAAATAGATGAAATGGATTTTTGCTTTTTGGACAACAATTGGGAGAATCCAACATCGAATTCAGAATTACCCTGTGCAGAGCGATCAACCCCAATTCGATATGGATCGGAGAATAATGATTCAAATCATGGATCAGGCATGTGATGAAGCACTTAAGGGTGGAATGTACCCTATAGTAAAGTCAAATCCGGTATTTTAAGTGAGAGCGTTTGTCAAGAAACCCGAACGAAGTTATTACGGGTAAAGTTAATTATAAACTCTTGCGAAGTCCATATCTTATTCGATACTAGTTTTACCCACTCATGTATTTCACCTAGTTGTGTTCAACGTTTAAATTTGACTCATGAGAAGTTAGACTTTGACTTATTGGTTGAAACTTCGTTAGGAGAAACTTTTGTTACCTCCACTGTTTATAAATCTTGTTTCAAATCGACACTTTTACGTTACCTGTCGATCTTATCTCTTTGAAAATAATTGCTTTTGATGTGATTTTAGGAATCGATTGATTAACTACTCATCATGTTTATATTTTTTTTGAAAGTCATCTGTGGCCTGTAGTGCATAGATGGACTTGGTATGATTATGACCAGGGATTATTCGGTGTAATCATGACCATAATGTTATAAATGATGTGGTAAAAGTCATCTTTGACCCGTAATGCATAGATGGACTTGGTATGATTATTACCAGGGATTATTCGGTATAATCATGACTGTAATTGAAAACACGAATATCCTTGGCCCGTAGTGCATGGATAATTTGTGGTCGTGATACTATTAAGCTGAGTCTCAGCATTATTGGTTTTACAGTTGTATATCTTTGGCCTGTAGTTTGAGCAACTTTAACTTTATCAATTAAAGTCGGTTCTACTTGTATGTTCGCCATCGTCACATGTGTCCCTGGAGTCTTTAACTCTATCTCCATCCTTTGCAAGTTACACAAAATGGGCCTTTGCGTTGACAATATCGCACTCGTACCCGCATATGATCTTCTACTCAATGCGTCAACTACCACGTTTACTTTTCTAGGGTGCTGAAATGAGTCTCCTCTTGATTTCTTGAAAACATTTCTCACATTCCTCGCTCCAACCGAACTTTGTATCTTTTCAAGTCAGTTGAGTTAGTGGAGTAGCGATTCGAGAAAATCCTTCCACGAATCTCCGATAATAACCAGCTAAGCCGAGAAAGCTACATACTTCGGTCACTCATTTAGGTTGCTCCCAGCTTTGAATAGCTTCAATCTTTGCTGGGTCAACAAATATTCCATGACTTGATACCACGTGCCCAAGGAATGCTACTTCCTCCGTAACCGAACTTCGCATTTCTTCAACTTGGCATAAAGCTTATATTCATGAAGCTTTTGGAGTATCAGCCTCAAGTGTTGCTCATGATCTTCACGGCTTTTGGAATATATGAGGATGTCATCAATACAGACGACCACAAAATGATCCAAATATTCCTTGAATACTCGGTTCATCATATCCATGAAGGCATCAGGGGCATTAGTTAATCCAAAAGACATGACTAGGAATTCATAATGCCCGCATTAGGAGTTCTAAAAAAGTCTTTGGAATGTCGCTTGGTTCTAATCTTCAATTGGTGATATCCTAACGAAGATCAATCTTTGAAAAGAATTTGGCGCCTTGCAACTGGTCAAATAGGTCATCAATACGTGGCAATGGGTACCTATTTTTGACGGTGACATGATTCAACTCCCGATAATCAATACAAAGTCACATACTCCCATCTTTCTTCTTCACGAATAGAGTAAGGGAGCACCCCAAGGAGAAGTACTAGACGAATAAAGCCAATGTCTAACAATTCCTGCAGTTGGGTCTTTAACTCCTGAAGTTCAATAGGAGCCATTTGATATAGGGCTTTGGAAATAGGTTTTGTCCCAGGTTCAAGGTCGATACAAAATTCAATTTCACGCTCTGGGGGTAGGCCAGGAAGTTCTTCAGGGAATACGTCAGGAAATTCATTAACAATAGAAATATCATTCAAAATTAACATATTTTTGTTTAGATCCGTAACATGAGCTAAGAAAGCTTGACATCCATTTTTCAATAAACGAATAGCTTTATGTCTTGAGATGACAGTGATTGATTTTAATGGTTTGGTTGCTTGAATTCGCATAATAGGTTGATTAGGAATATGAAAGCTAACAACCTTACGAAAACAATCAATTTTTGCATGATGAGTAGTTAACCAATCAATCCCTAGAATCACATCAAATGCAAGTATTTTCAAAGAAATAAGATCGACGGGTAATGTCTTGGTCGATTTGAACTAAACAAGACTTATAAACCGTGGATGTAATGAAGGTTTCTCCCAACGGAGTTTCAATAGATAAGTCAAAGTCTAATCTCGCTGGAGTCAAATTTAAACGTTGAGCACAAGTAGGAGAAATGAAAGAGTGGGTAGAACCAGTATCAAATAAAGTATATACTTCGCTAGAGTTTATGATAAGCTTACCCATGGTGACCTCATTCGGGTTCCTTGCTTTCTGGGAGGTCATGACAAATGCTCTCCCTTACACTACCGGTTTTGACTTTTCTTGAACGGCCTTTGGTGCCTCCATCCTAGCTGAACTTATCTTCGGTGAACGACAAAATCGGGCTAGGTGACCTTCTCTTCCATAATTATAACATGCCTTGGACGGCATCGCGCAATTTGGACTGATATGTCCCTCTCCTCCGTATTTGAAACATATGATCGGTGGTCGTTCTCCATCCTTAACAACGGGTGCTGGTGCTGACGTCTTTCCATCATTGTTGAATTTCCTCTTCTTGAAATGTCCATTCTTATTGTTTTGGCCATGATTACCATCGAAGTGGTTACCATTTCTGCCATGTTGATTCCCTCCGTGCTTATTGTCACCGCTTCGATGATCGCTATCCTTTGGTATTATCATTTTGTGATAAATACGCTCTCTTTTGGTTGGGTTGACTCATTATCACGCTCCAATAACTGAGCCCTATTAACAACATCTGAATACAAACATAGTTTATGAGAGATAAGATATTGACGTATCTCAGGTTTCAAACCTCTTAGAAACATTCGCGTCATTCTCTCCTCATTATCAACCAAATGGGACGTAAACCGAGACAACTCGGCAAACTTGGCTTCGTACTGTGACACGGTCATGTTGTTTTACTCCAGCTTAATGAATTCTACCTCTTTCATGTGACGAATACTTTCGGGAAAGTACTTGTCGTTAAACAGTTCTTGAAACTTCTCCCAAGACATCTTCAGTACGGCAGGTTGAGTACGCTTTACAGATTCCCACCAGTAATCTGCCTCTGCTCTCAAAATGAAGATGGCAAAGGGAACCATTTGTTCCTTGGAACATCCCAAGACATCAAATATCTTGTTGATCTGTTTAATCCACGTCTCCGCCTTAAGTGGTTTTGGCTCTCCAATAAACTCTGGTGGTCCCAGTTCCTTAAACTGCTTGGCGGTGACCGTCCGAGAGTTGCCAGTATTTCCACCTGCATTTTGGACAGGAGCCGCTCTTGCCTGATGTTGCATGAATTGCATGAAACCTCTGAACATTCCATCATTCATCATTTGGTCAGTGTTGTTGTTTGCCTGAGGAATGTCGCCTTCCTGATGCACATTATCCTGATTATTGATTTGTGGAGACTCAACGGTCTCCTGTGCTCCATTGATGTTCTCAACATTCTCGGATGCCATTTTCAAATACTGCCACAAAACAAGGATTAGATAACATATGTAAGACCCCAACTTATTATTAATGAAATTTAATTTTCTCTATTTATTATTTTGAAATAGTAAGGGTTGATGTGATTAATGTGGATAGTTAGGGGTAAAATACGCAAATACTTCAAAATAAGCAAGTGGTTATAAAATATTCATTGTTGTCGGAAAATATTCGTTTGGTCGTGGAATATTAAATGCTTTGTCGGGGAATATTAAATGCGACCAGCGACCATATGTGGGCCCCATGCTAAAGCGATTGGATGAAGAAAAGCGACAAAAATAAGTGGTTTAAAAATAACGGCGTAGTTATTCACAGATTATCTTTGTTAAAATACCCGATGGTTAAAACACAAGTGCTTACCGGTATTGCACCAATTGTTGATTCTTACGTGAAGAAGGCACTACTCAATAATGGTTACGATAATTTCGCATTCAATTATTTTATTGAGTTAATAATTCTTTGCGTTGATATTTTATATTGTTGTTGTTTTGATAATTGTCATTACACGGTATTTTCATTATCGAAGCAATAATTCATATTATCTCGAATAATATTATTAGATAACATTATTGGCAATGTCTAGAAAGTTACATCAAGGAGAGGTTTGGTCACCAAATTATGGCCGCCAAGATGAAGAAATTCTTATTGGAAAGCCCCCTCTTTCTGAGAACCGGCGGTTGTCGATATTGTGATTACGTAATATTATTTGTGAATAATTAATTATTGATTCATATGATGAGGAAAATATTGATTTTATGTGGATATAGATGGAGAAAAATTTTAAATGTGACAATTGTTGAAAATTAAAATTTTATCTTTTTCTGATAAAATGATTCTTTTAAATATATTATTATATTTTAATAATATAATAATGGTGATATTTTTACAACGAATGTGGAATATATGAGTATACGAGGAGGAAGAGTATTTTTGTTGCAATAAATGTTTAAAACATGTTAAACATGTCAGTGGACCCCATTTATTGACTGAAATTTGATTATAGCCTGTAAAATCCCCCGTTTATGGATTTCGGTCAATTTCTGTTTGGAATTTGGAAAAACTTTCTTCTGCAAAGTTGTAGAGAAATGAATTTTCTATAAAAACTCGCGAGATTCGAATTTTCTGATAGAATGGCTATTTATTATGAATTATTGAAGTTTTGAAGCTCCGAAATAATTGATTTTTGGAAGTTTAAAATATTTTAAATAATAAAAACGTTTTTTGTTTGTTTTGTGGGCTACAACATGTGCATAATGAGCTGAGATCAGATCTAGGAAGGTGGGCGTAGAAATCTTAATATATATATTAATATTATATTAAATTTTCTACTTTGGTGTTCTAAGAATTTTCCTATAAATAGGGTCTTGGGTTAGAATTAAAAATCACACCGTAAAGCTGAAGTTTCTCTCTCTATATTATCGGCGTATTCTTGTGAGTATTTTGAGTATACTTTGAGTATTGTTAGGCGGTGCAAATTCCTTGACTATACCCGTTATTCAAATTAGAAGTCTTAATCTTTCGAGGTAAGGGATGTTAATTTCTTCTCAAATGATATTATTTCTTCAATATCATTATCTTTGAAATATTGGTTGGAATTTTTATCAAATTTGGAACTTTTTCATATGGGTTTATTATTCATGAGTTCTTATTCACGAGTTACCATTCATGAGTTACTATTCACAAGTTCTATTCACAGTACTATTCATGAAGCGTGAAGATGTTTTTTTTGTGGAATTTCTATCTTTTGGTGTTGGAGTTACTATTCACGATATCGGCCACTATTCACGATATCTGACATTATTCACGTATCTGCACTATTCATAGAAAAATAAAATTTCTTCTTTTGTCCAAAATATCTATTCGGATACTAGCTTTGATTGTATCCATGTTTTGATCATTCTTGAATTTTACACCACTATGATCATTTTTGAGGTATTTTTGAACATGGATAAAACAAAGTATGAATCCTTAATCCTTAATCCTTGTCATTTTGTTTCCTTTGGATTCGTTTCTTTAAAAATATTTTTCATCATCCTCGGTCTTAAATGATGATATTATTGAATATCTTTGGCTGTAGTGCAAAAATGAATAATTTACGAAGAATATCTTTGGTAGTAGTGCAAAGATGAGCAGTGTTTAGATGAACATGTCCAGTGATGAATATCTTTGTAGTGCAAAAGATGAATATTTGATTCAGATGTATATTGATTGATGTTATAGGGATAAAAGATGAGGCGATGAACTTTTAAATTCATACATAGAAGATAGTAGTTTGCATTCTCTACTTAACTCTTCTAATGAATTATTATTTCATTGCGAATATTGATTTAAAATTTGTTGTCTATTGTATTCTATTAGATTTTTCCCTGTTGAAGACTAACGATAAATTTGTTGTATATTATCTTAGTCATAATATTCTTTACTAGGCTAGTTGAGCTCACCCTTTTCCTTTTTGTTCCATTTTTCTTCTCAGGAGGCGAGAATATAGCGAGTACGATTCGGGGTATGGAATGAAGGTTTTAGAAAGAATTGTTTAGTAGTCCTCACCATTTTTGTAAAATAATGTATTAATAAATGTGAAGAGGATTTATTTGAGTATAGATATTGTCTAGAAGATAATATTTGTATTCAAACTCACAGCTTTTTCGGTTGTAATAATAAAGTTGTAGTTGTTTACGTACCATGTATTGACAACTCGAGAATGGGTGATGTATACCTATTTTGGGGTGTCACGGTTGGTATCGAGCTTAGGATATGATCTCTGGCGGAGATCGGGGAATAGAACTAGGAGGGAAAGGCGAGTAAATCCTTCGCTAGTGTGTCCTACCTAAGCTTATTTTTTAGTTGGTCAAGTATATAAGGATATTATGTGATATATTGATTTCCTTAATTAACCCTTGTTTTATGGCGGTGATTTGAGAATGTCGTGAGAGAATATTAACAATGGAAATGAGGACCAGTGGAGACGCTTTGTACTCACCAACGAGAGGAGGCGTGCAGCAAGTGGCAATGTTCCTCCCGTGAACAACACCAAGCGAAAGCGATGATGATGAGCGAAGGGATGTTTAGAAGTTTTTTGCGATTCATGCAAAATCGACATGAGGAGACTTCGTGTTCAAAATACGAGGAGAAATGATAGCAATTCACGGGTTGTCACTGACCAAGCGATTCAAAGAGTTGGGACCACGAATTTAAGGAAAGCGAGATCCGATCATGGCGGAAACATGGGTCAAGCAAATTACCAAGATATTCGATGTCTTGGGATGCGCGGAGAATAGAAGGTTCCATTCGCCACCTTTATGTTAAAGTGGCGAAGGCGGACCATCTTGGTGGGAATCGTGAAGCGTGCACCCATCCGGTACTTTTCGGCATGTCTTGGGAGGCGTTTGAACTATTTAATGACAAATACTTTCACGAAAGTGTTCGTCATATGAAGGAAGTGGAGTTTATTAGGCTGGAGCAGAACAACATGGCGGTGTCTCGATGACGAGGCAAAGTTTGCGAGTTATCGAGTTTGCACCTCATTTGGTGGAGAATGAGGAGCGTATGACGCGGATGTTTCTTAGAGGTTTGAAACCCGATACGTCGTATCTCATTCTCATAAATTTTCTCTCTATTCGAGATGTTATAAATGAGGCTCAATTATTAGGCGAGATAACGAGATACAATCGAGGACCACAACCGAGGATCGTACCGGAGATAGCGATCAGCGGAATAATGATAACCGGCGGAGAAAGAAAGCGAGACGGACAAAAATGGTAACTACTCTGGTGGTAATCATGGCCATGAAAATAGAAAAAGCGAGTCGGGAGGAGATTTTAAAAAGAGAAGATTTAACAATGACCATGTGAAGGCAGCGGTCTGGTGAAGAATCGGTTCTAAGGGAGGAGAAACGACCACCGGTCATATGCTACAAATGCGGAAAAGAGGGACATATCGGTCAAGCGCCCACAACATTCAAGGTATGCTATAATTATGGAAAGGAAGGACATATCGCTCGAGATTATACGAAGAATGAAACCTAGTTATTGGGGACGGTGACTCAAAAGACTTTTCGAGAAAAGTCAAAGTCAACGATTCGGGAAGAAGCGTTTGTTGTGATTGGTCATAATGCGAGGAACCCAAACGAGGTGATCACGGTAAGCTATTTATAAATTCTTACTGAAGTTTATACCTTACTTGATCCGGGTTTACCCATTCATTTATCTCTCTGCATGTGCTCAGCGTTTAAACTTGACTCAGGAGAAATTAGACTTTGACCTATCTGTGGAAACTCCGTTAGGAGAAACTTTCATCACATCCATCATTTATAAATCTTGTTTGATTCAAGTTGGCACCATCACCTTACACGTTGACCTTATCTCTTTAAAGATACTTGCTTTTGATGTGATTTTAGGGATTGATTGGTTAACTACTCATCATGCCAAAATTGATTATTTTCGTAAGGTTGTTAGTTTTCATATTCTAACCAAACTTTGTTATGCGAATTCAAGCAACTAAACCATTAAAATCAATCATTGTCATATCTAATCATAAAGCTATTCGTTTATTGAAAAACGGATGTCAAGCTTTCTTAGCCCATGTTATGGATTTGAATAAAGACACGTCAAATTTGAATAATATTCTGTTGTTATTGACTTTCCGACGTATTTCAAGAAGAACTTCCGGTCTACCCCGAGCGTGAAGTTGAATTCTTTATTGATCTTGAACACGGTACAAAGCCCATTTCTAAAACCCCATATCGAATGGCTCCTATTGAACTTGAGAGTTAAAGGTCCAACTACGAGGAATTGTTGGACATCGGTTTCATTAAATCCTAGTACATCTCCTTGGGGTGCTCTGTTTTATTTGTAAAGAAGAAAAAAGCGGGAGTATGCGATTTTGTATTGACTATCGGGAATTGAACCATGTCACCATCAAGAATAGGTATCCTCTACCTCGTATTGATGACTTGTTTGACCCGATTTGCAAGGGCACAATTCTTTTCAAAAATCGATCTTCGTTACGGATATCATCAATTTGAAGATTAGGCGAGGATATTCAAAGGCGCCTTTAGAACTCAGATGCGGGAATTATGAATTCTTAGTCATGTCTTTCGGATGACGACTAATGCTCCTATGACTTTCATGGATATGATGAACCGAGTATTTAAGGAATATTTGGATCGGGTTAGATGTTGTTGTCTTTATTGATGACATCCTTATATATTCCAAAAGTCGTGAAGATCATGAGCACCATTTGAAATTTGGTACTCCAAAGGCTTCGTGAAAACCAACTATATGCCAAATTGAAGAAATGCGAGTTCGGGCGAGGAAGTAGCATTTCTTGGGCACATCAGTGTCAAAACATGGAGTATCCGTGGATCCCGTGAAGATTGAAGCAATACAAAGTTGGGAGCAACCAAAAGTCGGTGGTGAAGACGTAGCTTTTGGGCTTAGTTGGTTATTATCGGAGATTCGTGGAAGGGTTTTCTCGAATCGCTACTCCATTAACTCAGCTAACTCGGAAGGATACAAAATTCGTTTTATAGCGAAGAATGCGAGAAGAGTTTCCAAGAGCTTAAGAGGAGACTTATTTTGGCACTGTTCTAACAATACCATCTGGTTCGGATGGATTTGTTATCTCTGTGATGCTTGAGCAAAGGGTTAGGATGTGTTCTCATGCAGCGTGGGAAAGTCATAGCCTATGCCTCGTGACAACTTAAAAGTATGAGAGGAATTATCCTACTCATGATCTAGAGTTAGCGTGATCGTTCGGCGCTAAAGATATGGAGGCACTATCTATATGGGGAGAAAGTGGAGATATATTCGGACCATAAAAGCCTTAAATATTTTTCACTCAAAAAAAAACTCAACATGCGGCAATGACGTTGGCTCGAGCTATTGAAAGACTACGATCACACTATTCAATACCATCCCGAAAAGCGAGCGTGGTAGGCGACGCGTTGAGTAGAAGATCATATGCGAGGAACGAAAGTGCGATGATGTCAAGTATACGCATAGAGCCAACTTTAATAGAAAAAGTTAAGGTTGCTCAAAGCCACGAGGCCGGTGATGCGCGTATGAAGAAGAAAGTACAAGAAGGAGCTATTAGGGCGAGAATTGATGAAGAAGGAATACTTGAGTCCACTCTAGACTTTGTGTTCCTAACGACTACGATTTGAAGTACAAGATTATGATGGAGGCACACAATACACCATTTGCAATCCATCACGGAAGTACTAAAATGTATCGTGATCTTGACATACATTTTGGTGGAACAATATGAAGAGAGAGATTGCAAAGTTTATCTCAATGTGTTTAACTTGTCGGCGTGTAAAGGAGCATCTAGTACCTAAGGGTCCGTTGCAACCACTTGAGATTCGAAATGGAAGTAGGAACACATTACCATGGATTTCGTTACGGGTCTTCCTACGGTTTCTCGGGGCATCAATGCTATTTGGGTTATTGTTGATAGATTAACCAAGTCTGCTCATTTCTTGCCGATCACGGAGACTTATTCACTTGAACGTCTTCTTTAGTATGTACGTGAATGAGATTGTGAGGTTGCATGGCATGCTTGTATCCATAGTTTTGGATCGTGACCCAAGATTCACTTCAAGATTTTGGGTTAGCTTGTAAAAAGCTATGGGCACGCAGTTTGATTCGATTCGCTTCGCATACCATCCTCAAAGCGGACGGACAATCGAAATGACTATTCAAACTCTTGAAGATTTATTAAGACTCGTGTCCTAGACTTCAAAGGCGGTTGGGATAAGTATTTACCATTGGTGGAATTCTCCTACAACAGCAGTTATCGAGCAAGTATAGGTGTAGCTCCATTTGAAGCATTATATGGGCCGAAAGTGTCGCTCTCCGGTATGTTGGGATGAGGTGGGTGAAGCAAACCTTTGTTGGGACCCGAGTTAGTACGTATGACTACGGAAAAGATCCAAATGATTCGACAAGCGTATACAAAGCGGCACAAGATCGACAAAAGAGTTATGCGGATCTTCATCGAAAGGACATGGAATTTAGTGTAGGGATCATGTATTATTGCGAGTTGCTCCATGGAAGGGAGTTACAAGATTTGGGAAGAGAGGAAAGCTCGATCCACGATTTATTGGTCCATTTCAAATTCTTGACCGAAGTAGGAAATGTAGCCTATAGACTTGCGTTACCTCAAGTATGTCTCGTGTTCTTAATGTGTTTCACATATCTGTACTTAAGTAAATATGTGAAAGACCGAACCACGTTATAGAATTAGAATCGGATGAAATAGCCAAGACTTAACGTATGAGGAGGTACTGTCAAGATCTTGGATAGGAAGGAGCATGTCCTACTGCATGAAAGGTCTTACCACAAGTTAAAGTTTTGTGGAGGAATCATGCTATAGAGGAAATGACACTGGGAATTGGAAAGCGAAATGAAAGCGAGGTATCCTCACCTTTTGAAACACACAGTGCGTCGTCAATTTCGAGGACGAAATTTCATAAGGAGAGGAGGTTGTAAGACCCCAACATATTATTAATGAAATTTAATTTTCTCTATTTATTATTTTGAAATAGTAAGGGTTGATGTGATTAATGTGGATAGTTAGGGTAAAATACATAAATACTTCAAAATAAGCAAGTGGTTATAAAATATTCATTATTGTTGGGAATATTCGTTTGGTCGTGGAATATTAAATGCTTGTCGGGGAATATTAAATGCGACGGTAGCAAATGACCATGTGTGGGCCCTATGTGAAAGCGATTGGATGAAGAAAGCGACAAAAATAAGTGGTTTAAAAAATAGCGGCGTAGTTATTACAGATTATCTTGTTAAAATACCCGGTGGTTAAAAACACGAAGCACTGCGGTATTGCACCAATTATTGATTCTTACGTAAGAAGGCACTACTCAATAATGGTTCTGATAATTCTTATTCGATTATTTTATTGAGTTAATAATTGCGTTGATATTTTATATTCTTTGTTGTTTCAATAATTGTCATTACACGGTATTTTTCATTATCGAAGCAATAATTCATATTATCTCGAATAATATTATTAGATAACATTATTGGCAATGTCTAGAAAGTTACATCTAAGGAGAGGTTTGGTCACCAAATTGCTTGGCATGAAGAAGAAATTCTTATTGGAAGCCCCTCTTTCTGAGGGCTATTTGGTTGTCAATATTGTGATTCGTAATATTATTTGTGAATAATTAATTATTGATTCATATGATGAGGAAAATATTGATTTTATGTGGATATAGATGGAGAAAAATTTTAAATGTGACAATTGTTGAAAATTGAAATTTTATCTTTTTACGATAAAATAATTCTTTTAAATATATTATTATATTTTAATAATATAATAATGGTGATATTTTTACAACGAATGTGGAATATATGAGTATACGAGGAGGAAGAGTATTTTTGTTGCAATAAATGTTTAAAACATGTTAAACATGTCGATGGACCCCATTTATTGATTTGAAATTTGATTATAGCACTTTGTAAAATCCCCGTTTGTGGATTTCGGTCAATTTCATTTGGAATTTGGAAAAACTTTCTTACGCAAAGTTGTAGAGAATTGAATTTCCTATAAAAACTTGCGAGATTCGAATTTTCGATAGAATGGCTATTTATTATGAATTATTGAAGTTCGAAGCTCAGAAATAATTGATTTTTGTAAGTTTAAAATATTTTAAATAATAAAACGTTTTTGTTTTGTTTTGTGGGCTACAACATGTGCATAATGAGCTGAGATCAGATCTAGGAAGGTGGGCGTAGAAATCTTAATATATATATTAATATTATATTAAATTTTACGCTTTTGGTAAGAATTTTTCTATAAATAGGGTGCTTAGGTTAGAATTGAAAATCACAATTTAAAGCGAAGTTTTTCTCTCTATATTATCGAGCGTATTCTTGTGAGTATTTTGAGTATACTTTGAGTATTGTTAGGCAGTGCAAGTTCCTTTGAAGACTATACCCTAGTATTCAAATTAGAAGTACTAATCTTTCGAGGTAAGGGATGTTAATTTCTTCTCAAATGATATTATTTCTTCAATATCATTATCTTTGAAATATTGGTTTGAAATTTTTATCAAATTTGAAACTTTTTCATGTCGGGGTTACTATTCATGAGTTACTTATTCACGAGTTACTATTCATGAGTTCTTATTCACAACTTCTTATTCACGAGTAGTACTATTCAGTAAGCGTGAAGATGTTTTTTTGTGGAATTTCTATCTTTTGGTGTCGGAGTTACTATTCACGTATACGGCACTATTCACGATATCGACACTATTCACGATATCTGACTATTCATAGAAAAATAAAATTTCTTCTTTTTGTCCAAAATATCTATTCGGATACTAGCTTTGATTGTATCCATGTTTTGATCATTCTTGAATTTTACACCACTATGATCATTTTTGAGGTATTTTGAACATGGATAAAACAAAGTATGAATCCTTAATCCTTAATCCTTGTCATTTTGTTTCTTTGGATTCGTTTCTTTAAAATATTTTTCATCATCCTCGGTCTTAAGTGATGATATTATTGAATATCTTTGGCTTGTAGTGCAAAGATGAATGATTTTGAAGAATATCTTTGGTAGTAGTGCAAAGATGAGCAGTGTTTAGATGAACATGACCAATCGATGAATATCTTTGGCTGTAGTGCAAAGATGAATATTTGATTCCGGATGTATATTGATTGATGTTACGAGGGGATAAAAGATGAGCGATGAACTTTTAAATTCATACATAGAAGATAGTAGTTTGCATTCTCTACTTAACTCTTCTAATGAATTATTATTTCCGCTGCGAATATTGATTTAAAATTTGTTATCTATTGTATTCTATTAGATTTTTCCCTGTTGAAGACTAACAATAAATTTGTTGTATATTATCTTAGTCATAATATTCTTTACTAGGCTAGTTGAGCTCACCCTTTTCCTTTTTGTTCCATTTTTCTTCTCAGGAGGCGAGAATATAGCGAGTACGAGTCGGGGTATGGAATGAAGGTTTTAGAAAGAATTGTTTAGTAGTCCTCACAATTTTTGTAAAATAATGTATTAATAAATGTGATGAGGATTTATTTGAGTATAGATATTGTCTAGAAGATAATATTTGTATTCAAACTCACAGTTTTACGGTTGTAATAATAAAGTTGTAGTTGTTTCTGTACCATGTATTGACAACTCAGAATGGGTGATGTATACCTATTTTGGGGGCGTCACAACATATCACATATTATCCCTATACTATGACCGACCAATTAAATAACAAATAAACTTAGGTAGGTCATACTAGCGAAGGAATTCCCCATCTCTCCCCTCCTAGTTCTTGTCTCATATCTTAGCCAGGGATCATATCCCTAAGCTTTGATACCAACTGTGACGCCCCCAAAATAGGTATACATCACCCATCTTGAGTCGCCAAATACATGGTACATAAATCAAATACAACATAATTATACAACTGTCGTGTAAAATACGACAAAATATAAACTTAGAGTTTAAACAAGAATATTGTCTTCTAGACAATATCCATTCTCAATGGAGTTCTCATAGACAGTATACAAACTCAAATTTAGTCCTCATTACATTTATTGTAACACTATTTAACAGAATAGTGAGGACTACTAATACTATCATCTGGACCATCACTCCGTCCCCCGACTAGTCCCTGCTACGTTCTCATTTTTCAAGAGAAAAAAGTGAAAGAAAGGGTGAGCTCAACTAGCCCAAAGAAGAAATATTATGACTAAGATAATGCAGGATAAATTATCATTAGCCTTCAACAATGTTAAAGCGATAAAATACAATAGACAACAAGTTTAGCTCTGCAATGAATAAGCAATCCATTAAAAGAGTCAAGTAGAGAATAAAATCTACTATCTTTTATGATTTAAAAAGTTTTCATCACTTTTATCGCTGGGACTCGGCTTAATAAATAATCCACATCATCCCTGCACTACGGCCAAGGATATTCATTATTATCACGACCACAAATTATCCATGCACTACAGTCCAAGGATATTCGTGTATTCATCAATGGTCATGATCATGCCAACAACTATCCATCAATGCACTACGGGCCAATGAGGACTTTTACCACATCATTTGTAACATTACGGTCATGATTATACCGAATAATCCCTGGTCATAATCATACCAAGTCCATCTATGCACTACAGGCCACAGATGACTTTTAAAAATATAAACATGAGAATGATGACAATGATATAAGAATTCAATAAAACAAGTTCAAGAATTAGTTTATCCTACTAATAACGACCAAATTTTCAACATGATACTTCTTTGTAAAGTAAAATTCAAGAATGCTCAGAAGAATATTTCCATGAAATGATACTGGATGAAGCGCAAATATCAAGGATATACCACTAATTTCATGGAGTATAGAAGTCAAAACTTTAACCAACTGAGTATAATAAAGAATGGAATAACAACAGAAATCACCATGCATGCGGTACTTCGCATTGACAGGTTATTCCAATAGAATAATAAATACGAAATAATAAATAATGGAACCAGGTCAGGTGAAATTCACACCGACAGGATATTCCGACAGAATAATAAAGAACGGAATAATAAAAGAATTTCACCAAGTATGTGGTACTTCTCATAAATAGGTTATTCCAACATAATAATAAAGAATGGAATAATAGAAGAAGATCACTAAGTATTGGGTAAACCACATATACAGGTAATTCCACCAAGTATAGGGTAAACCGCGCATATAGGTTATTTCAACAGAATAATAAAGAATGGAATAACATAAGGAATTCACCAAGTATAGGGTATGCCGCGTATACAGGTTATTCCAACAGAATAAATAAGAATGGAATAACATAAGGATTTCACCAAGTATAGGGTATGCCATGATACTGAGTTATGTATAGGGTATGCCACTTTTTACAAAAGTTATTCAAATGAATAATAAAGAATGGAATAATGTAAGTTCTCTTCATGAATAAGAAAGAATAACACCCCTTACCGTAGTAAAAGACCTTTGGATATCAAAGTAGTGAAGTAGCGAGAATACTCTTCTTCTTTTCTCTATAATTTCTCTCTCTATAGTTTCAGTGAATTCGTAAGAAATAATGAAGGAATGAGCTTCTATTTATAGAAGAATGGATTGAATAGTAACTAATTTATGAACGGTCCAGATCGATTTACTTTTAAACGAACGATCCAGATCGATTTACTATTAAAACTTAAGCGGTCATTCATACTGATTTACTATTAAAACTTTAAACCAGCGATCCATGATATTATACATTAATAGACTTTATTTGTTTTATTCTTTTAGTTGTAAATGTTATATTCAGATTGGATGGTTGAATGTGGTTATGTTTCTTAACGGTAAAAATAAATAAAATTATTGTATAGAAACGGCATTTTCTTAAAAATTTGGGGAAGATATAATGACGGCCACGGTATCGCAGATAGCTCACTGACCAAATCTCACTATAGCGACGATTTCGTACGACCGTCGTCGCAATAGCTCATGACCAAATCTCACCTATATAGCGGACGGGCGACTAATCACTTAATGCTCATAGCCAAATCTCACCTATAGCGACGGTCTCGACCGTCGCAATAGATCATAGCCAAATCTCACCTATCTGAGCGGCCACGACCGTCGCAATAGCTCATAGCCAAATCTTATAGCGACGGTCATCACCGTCGGTATATCCACTTCTCGACCGTCGGTAAAAACCTTCAAACGCGTTTTGTGGAGTTTTTGGCAACGATTCGTATCGTCGTCATATAAGAAAAAAGACCGTCATTTATAGGTTTCAAATGACGGCTTCTATGACGGTCGGTGACCGTCGCTATATCCTATAATGACGGTTTTTTTTTATCTATAGCGACGGTCGTTTAATCGTCGCTATAACCTCGATTTTTGTAGTGTGATTCACTATTATAACTATCCACCAGCGGTCCATAATGATTCACTAATATAACTTTAACCAACGGTCTGAAAAAATAGCACATCTCCTTATGGAATAATATTGTACCCAAATACCTGAATGCACAATACTAGAGTGAATAGTAACTCGTGAATAGTAACTCATGAATAGTAACTCGTGAATAGTAACTCGTGAATAGTAACTCATGAATAGTAACTCGTGAATAGTAACTCATGAATAGTAACTCATCTTTAATCAACACGAACTTATTCATCATTAATATTATAATTCACAATATTTAGCAACCAGGTTGTTCCCAGGAAAGAGGGGGCTTTCCAATAAGGATTTCTCCCTATTGGCGTGCAATTAGGTGACCAAACCTCTCCTTGACAGAACTTCTAGACATTGTAAATATTGCAATTTAATAATATGAATAACTTTGTCATCTCAATTATTGATTTAATAATATAACATATAATGCAGATGCTACTGTAACAATAATCGAATCAATAATATGAGAGATATGGTGCAACAATTATTGTAGCAATAATTGAGTATAACTGAGTGACTTCTTACGTAAGCATCAATAATCAATACCGTGTGCTACTATGCAACCACGCGTATTACTGTACTTTTACTACCGGGTAGTTCAACAGTATTAACGGTAAAACTCCCGCCGTTATTTTATAAAAAGATAATTCTGTCATTTTCTAAATACAGCAATACTTCCGTCGTGCGGTCCACCAACGATTGTGCCGTCGTACGGATATTCCCAACAAAAAGAATATTCCCCGACCAATCGAATATTTTATAACAACTTGCATAATTAGCAAAATTTATAAATATTACCCACAACTATAACATTATATCAAATTCATTCCATAATATTCAAAAATGATATTTATAGAAAAATCATCTTTATTAAAAAAAAAAAAGCTGTGGTCTGACACTACTGGAGATATACAGTTGGTTGACTCATAAATATATATATATATATATATATATATATATATATATATATAGAGAGAGAGAGAAAGAAAGAAAGAAAGAAAGAAAGAAAGAATACGTGACCTTGAAGAGGAATTCACGTGAGACTAGAGCCACTCCTCCTCATGGAGAGGAGGAGGGTAATAATAATATTAATATAATTGAACCGAGCGATCGTGATTGGAGAAATGATTAATGAAGAAGACAACGATTTATGAGAAGCATATACGACTAACTAATATATATATATATATATATATATATATATATATATATATATAGAGAGAGAGAGAGAAATAATACATTGAATGAAGAAGAAGGGTGATAACTAACTGCATTTGTTATAGATGAGGAGAGAGATCGAGAAGAAGCCATGGGTATAACTAATCCCTAAATTAAAGAATTCTAATTGAATACTAATTCCCTAAATTAAGGAATCCTAATTGCATTAATATTGTAAATAAATATGGAAGTGTATAAGTTGTGTAAAGATTTTATGAGTGCACTATTGTTGTAATTATTTTTAAAAATGTAATAGAATATGTAATTTACCCTTATATGATTATGTGTATATATATACTCATAACTTATCACAAGTTAATAATATTAACTCTTTAAAATTGCACTTGTGAGTCCAAAAAGGAATTAACCTTAGTATAACTAGTAGCCTTTTAGCTAATGTAGTGTATTAAAAAGCCTTGTCCCAAAATCATTGTCCTAAAATAGTTTATTAGATGTAATAGGCCAATGGCCTAGCCTATTCATTGTTGCTGAGATTGCAAATGATGAAGGGGTAGTGGACTAAATAGTAGCAGTGAAATACTTTCACCAAACCTTCTCAATCCAATGGCTTCTTCTATATTCCATTAGGTTTGATTCAATGTGCAAGACCCAAATTTGGGTAATATATAAATTCTCTATAAATAACAGTCCTTCTCTTCTAAATTGAATTTACTAGATTGTTGGATAAGTTCCATATAAAGAGTATATTTTAAATTGAGTGAGGTTACTGAATTGAGGTATAATCAGATGTTTAAAGAACAAAAGTTAACAATTCAAGCTTTAAGAGGTAACATTACTGCTAAGCATGTTCTTGAGTTTAAGTTTTATAAATTCTTAGAATTTTCATGAATCATCTGTTAATTGAATTGGAAATTAGTATCTTAATGTTAACTGAGTTTATATGAATGCATGAAATCAATGTGGTTGGTTATAAGCTTGTTTCTTTGAAGTATTTCTTGTATGGTTTTGAGTTCTCTGAGCGAGTCGTTCTGGAATTGTCGGGAAGGACGCACAGTCCCTCTCGCAATTCAAGTCGGCCAAGAAGGCCAAATGCTATTATTTTGAAACTATCTTGGAAGCAAGTAAATGCACCGCTCCCAAAGATGTAATAATAGCAATTGCTACCAGTGCACCAAAATATGATACTGACTTTTTGTTGTAATGTGATATCTCTAGCATGATGGTTTGACTTAGTCATACATGAAAATAGGTATAACATGTGGCCTAGAGTCCCTTACATATCATGAATGGCTTTAGTTCCTTCAAGGTATATTCTTTAAAGAAAACTAGTTTTAAAAATGAACGTTGATGAAACTTATGATATTTAAGTTCTGACTTTGTAGCATATGTATATGGCTTAGTTATGTACGAAATGTGATTCAAAGTTACCTTGCATGTAATAAGTTGTCTTAGCTTGAATTAGGATGACTTTTAAAGGCGAACTTGGACGTTTTGCAAACTAATGTCCATGAGCATTGTGTTGCTTACATTATAAACTTGTAAGATTGCATGCTAGTACTCCTTATGTCACTAAACATGACTAATATATGCAATCATCTAGTTAGACATAATATAAGTTATCCAATCATGTTTTAAAATAAGTTTTCAAGTGATAAACTATGCTAGCTATGTGCAAATAAGATGAATACATGTAAGCATATGTATGGAAGGTTGTTTAACATCGTTATGTGGTTTAATGATTACATAGTTAGACCCTTGTTGCATGAACTCGCTTGGCCTTGATAGAAATTATAAATAAAGCTATAAATTGTAAAAGTAACTTAAAGTGAACACAAGGGACACAAAACCAAGCCCAAGACCCCTTAACATGTGTATATAATATGTGTTAGTGTATATGCATTCTATAAGTAGGCTGTAACCAAAAAATTCAAAATGCAAATCTGGTCTAGCCAGGTTAAATATTGAATTGTCAGTTAAATATTGTTAATTCTAGTAGGAGTTCTTAGTCCATAGTGACTACTCAATGTTTAATCTTCTTTAAACCTTATAGTACTGAAACCTTTGAATTTTGTTGAAAAATTTTCAGTCCATAGTAACTCTTATTTCGATTCAAAGGTCAAATTTGGAACAATTGATAATTCTTGCTTCCAACATTATTCTTTTAATTCATGAACTATCATTTACCATTATACCGTTGAGATCATGAACTTTATATACTTCTTTACCCTTATTGCTATACTACTTGTTGGGCAAATTTGTTGCTCATTCTTGCTTCCTTAAAACATTTCAGTTAAGGCAAAGCAAGACAGTACTACAGGGAAGGATAAGGGCAAGGGCAAGGCTATGGAGTAGCTTCAGTCCTTTATGATAAAAGCGTATTGGTATTATGTTTGTAATAAGACTTAATTGGTATTATGTATTAAGTTATGTGACAGTTTAAGTTATGTATTAAGTTAGTAACGGTTGCGAGATCTTGGGACGAGAATATTTATATCATGTCAATGTAAATTATTTTATTATTCTGTTGTTTGAGATTTTTGTTTGTTATTTGAGTTAGATCGTGAAGCACCGAATTTGAGATATAAGTGTCTGAATTTGGGGGCGTCACAAAGTCTCACATCGGTTAAGAGCTAAAATATTAATTGGTTTGTATACAATAAAGTTGTTCTTGGGTTTGGGCTCCAAGGGACACCCCATGTAAGACCCCGAATTTTATGAAATGAAAGTATTCAATTTTCTTATAATTATTATTTTATTTCGTAAATGGTTAAAGGTTAAAGTTAAGGGTGATATGTGAAAATTTTGCAAAGTATGCAAGTTGTTATAAAATATTCGTTTGGTCGGGGAATATTCTTTTTGTCGGGGAATATCCATACGACGGCACAATCATTGGTGGACCCCAAAACGGAAGTATTGTCGTATTTAAAAATGATGTAATTATCTTTTTATAAAAATAACGACGAAAGTGTTACCGTTAAAAGCTATTTGAACTACTCTTAGTAAAGTAAAAGTACAAGAATGTCTGGCGTGGTTGCACAAGTAGCATACCAGTATTGATTATTGATGCTTACGTAAGAAGTCACCTCGGTTATACTCAATTATTGCTACAGTAATTGTTGCATCAAATCTCTCATATTATCGATTCAATTATTGTCACAGTATCATCTGCATAATATGTTATATTATTAAATCAATAATTGAGACGGTAAAGTTATTCATATTATTATTTGCAATATTGACAATGTCTAGAAGTTCTGTCAAGGAGAGGTTTGGTCACCTAATTGTGCGCCAATAAGGAGAAATCCTTATCGAAAAGCCCCCTCTTTCCTGGGAACGACCTGGTTGTTAAATATTGTGAGTTATAATATTAATGATGAATAAGTTCGTGTTGATTTAAGATGAAATTGATAGTTCCATTGTGTGGAAATTATTAGTGTTAGTGGAAATTGACATTTATTTCGATAATAATTAATGTCTGGAGGTTATATTGACCAATCGGGTAATTAACCTAATAAATGAGCAATTTATTGCTATTAATTCACATGCTTATAACTATATGTTCACATGTGTGTACTATTGATTCACATAATTTACTATTATTAGAGTTGCAAAAGATTGATAATACTTGCATGACTAAATTAAAAATGGAGGTATAGTTGAAGGTACTATACTGTTATTAGTTTTTTCACATGATTAAACTATTGAGTCACATGATTTACTATTGATTCACATGATTTACTATTAGGGGAGGTGGGGCAAGTTTGATAATTCTTGCAGGACTAAATTAAAAATGAAGAAAAAGAGGGAGGTATTATACTGTAATATTTTGAGCCCCAAAATGTGCAATTATTGAAACTATATTTTCCTATAAATAGAAGCTCATTCTTCCTTCATTTCTCACCAATTCACTAAGTCTCACAAGAGCACTTATTATAGAGAGAAAGAAGAAGAGAAGTCTGCTACTTCACTATTCTAGTATCTAGTTTCTTCTAAGGTAAGGGGTATTATTTCTTTCGTATTCATGAAAAGAGTTATTTTTTTCAGTACTCGTAATGGTTGTTATTCCATTCTTTATTATTCTGATAGAATAACCTATCTCATGCGGATTACATGCACTTTGGTGAATTCTTACTCGTTATTCCATTCTTTATTATTCATTGGAATAAACCCATCATCATGCGGATTACATACGCTTTGGTGAATTCTTACGTTATTCATTTCTTTATTATTACATTGGAATAACACGTCTGCATGCGGATTACACACGCTGGTGAATTCTTCATTATTCCATTTTTATTATTCATTTGAATAACCTATCTCATGCGGATTACGCACGCCTAGTGAATTCTTCTGTTATTCCATTCTTTATTATTCTCTTGGAATAACCTGTCTATGCGGACTACCGCATGCATGGTGAATGATCCCTCGTATTCATTCCTTATTAAATTGTAGAAATGATCTGTCTACGTGGATTACCGCATGACGAATGAAAATCCATTTACAGTTTCATATATTCTAGTATACTCATTTGGTTAAAGTTTTGGCTTCTATACTCCATTAAATTAGTAGAATATCCTAGATATTTGCGCTTCATCCAGTATCTTTTCATGGAAATATTCTTCTGAGCATTCTTGAATTTTACTCCACAAAGCAGTATCATGTTGACAATTTGGACGTTATTGACTTCTGGATAAATTAGATTATAAATCTTTAAAATTTATTCTTGAACTTGTTTTATTGAATTATTATGTCATTGTCATCATCCTCATGCTTATATTGTGATGAAAGTCATCTTTGGCTTACGTGCATGTAGATGGACTTGGTATGATTATGACCGAGGATTATCTTGAGTATAATCATGATCGTAATGTGACGAATGATGTGGTGAAAATCTTCATTGGCCTGTAGTTCATTGATGGACAGTTGTTGGTATGATTATGACCAGGGATTATTCGGTATAATCATGACCATTGATGATTACATGAATATCCTTGGCCGTGATATAGGGATGATTCAATTTTATTTATTAAGCTGAGTCTCAGCCATAAAGTTGATGAAAAACTTTTTAAATCATAGAAGATAGTAGATTTTATGCTCTACTTGACTCTTTTAATGGATCTTATTATTCATTGCAGGTTGTTGATCTAAAACTTGTTGTCTATTGTATTCTATCGGTTGTTATCTTTGTTGAAGGCTAAGGATAATTTATTCTACATTATCTTAGTCATAATATTTCTTCTTGGGCTAGTTGAGCTCACCCTTTCTTTCACCGTTCTCTTGAGTGAAATGAGAATATATTTGGACTTAGCGAGTCGGAAGCGGAGTGATCGGTCAGATGATAGCATTAGTAGTCCTCACTATTACATTAAATAGTGTGACAATAAATGTAATGAGGACTCCTTTGAGTGTGGATATTGTCTAGATGATAATATTCTTATTAAAACTCTCAGTTTATGTTTTGTCGTATTTTACACGACAGTTGTATTATTAAGTTGTATTTGAATTTTGTGCCATGTATTTGGCGACTCAAGATGGGTGATGTATACCTATTTTGGGGGCGTCACACCCCATTTTTGTGGAAGGGAGAGGACCTAATCAAGACTTGGTTTGAACTCACACGCGCGTCACCGACCGACCAGTTTGGCTCGTGAGTCTGGTTCATTGTATATAATTTTTTAGATAAAATTTATTTAAACTTTTATTTAAAATTTATTTTATTTAGTTCTATTATCAAAACTGTGTTGTTTTGATAAACAATATTTTATTATTATACTACGTCGTTTTGGGAAGCGTTATCTACCAAACGGATGCGTCAATACTGCATCATTTTGGGAAGCGCTATCTGCCTGAATGGATGCACCAAAATTACGTCGTTTTTACCTGAACGCACGCGCATTTTTCTGTTAAGTATAAAACTATGTCGTTTTTATTTCGAACGAACGCGCCCTTTGTGCTATGGCTTAAAACTACGTTGTTTTGGCTAAATAGTGTCTTTTCAAGGGGTTGTGTCTCTTCTGATGGGTCACTAATCCCTCCTATAAATAATTAGGGAGTGATGTCATTCGAATCATTCAATTCAGCAAAGCATGCATTAAGCATTCTAGTCTTATTGTCTTCATTATTCATGTTCGTTGAGTATACTATTTGTAGTGTTGTTGTAGTATACGTTGTCATTGTATCTTAGGAGACAAGTGCTATCAACTCTGAGCACTGTAAGGAGGTCATAATTGTCTTAAGAACATAGTACCAAGTATCATCCTTAACAAATTCTTTTTTAGAGAATTATTTGATAGAGTTGTCTTTTGGTAATAATTTATCATAATGTGAGATTTAAAGATTTGGTTTGGGTTCTGTTTTGACTTTTGTTAAGATTATGCATGGTATAATTAATTTAAGATATGTGTTGGAGGAATAATATGATTAAGTGAAGATTATATAAGTATAGAGGACCTCTTGTTAAATTGAACAATAGATATTCGAGCTAATTAGATTAATTATTTGTAGTTGATGAATTTTGCAGTTATTTTTCAGTAGAATGTTAGAGATATTTTGTTTGAGATTTCTTTATGATAGAAAGAGAATATATTTGAATTTGTTAGATTAGGGCTTGCAATAAGAGAAATAAAATTTGTGACTTAGAGTTGAATGTGGTAATCATGAGATCTTAATAATATATCCTTTGAAAGGTGTAATAATAATTTAGAAGCAATTCTGATTGAGGTTGTGATATTTTCAACCTCTTGAGATTTTAGGGAAAGCTAGTACTTTGTGGAGTTGTTTTGTCAATATAATGTTCTTGAAGTTTTGCATTAATTTGGGCTTTTTAAAAAAATTAATAATTGTTGGATCTTAGTCATGTTTAGAATATGAGTTTGTGAATTAAAAATAATTTTAAACATCTCGGGGATTCGAACTTTATTTTAGATCCGGAGAATATATAAAAAAAAATTGAATTATGTTATGTATTAAAGTTATGAAGAATTATGCGATTTGAATAAAAAATAAAATAAAAATAAAGCAATAATTAAGACAATATAATGTTCAGATCTGCCGTTTTTTAGTTAATGGCTTCCTGTATGGCTGTTTTTGTTAAGACAATATAATGTTCAGATTTATAAAATTGTTCTAAGAAGTAAGAACGATTATAATTATACATTATGATTGATATCTTTGTTTTGTAATGATTACTATTTTCAGTATGATAATCTAAAAGTTCAAGTAAAGAAACATAATAATTAACAGATGCAATAATTAAGACTTACAGAGGAGTCTTGGATATCTTCAAACTCCAGATTATATATATCATTCAAATATTTTACAGAAAAGAGGTAAAAGGAGAATACAGGGGGAAGAGTATATAGAGTTCTGCCTCAACAAGGGTGAGGTCTCCCTTATTTATACAAAAGAGAAGGAAAGAAAGGATCAGATGTGTCTAGATGATGGAGACGGACATTAATCCTTATCTTTATCCTTTATCTCTTAGCCGTAGGTAGTGGAGGATAAGAGACATGTCGTTTGTTAAGTGGGAATCTTTGTAGTGGATGTGTGTGGTCGTCTTTTCGATAATGGAATATGCATTATTGTTGGTGAAAACACTGTGCTTGTTTTCTTCTGATTATTGATGCTGTAGTGGAATGACTTTACGACTTTCCTTTTCCCTTTTTATCTTATGCCATTTTCTCAGAAATCATTGAAGTGAGAGAATCCCAAAAGTCTCCCATGGTAGGCTCAGGTTCTTGACTTTCTCCCGCTTAAGATGTTGAATTGGTTGTCATCTTGTTGATTCATCATCACTAACTGTTTTCATAGAAACGTCATCATGGGCTAGAGCCTGTAGGAACTGTGTCTTCATAAAATCCATGGTTTTAACTATGAGTTCAGTTTCATTTAGATTTGGAAATTTCTGTTTTAAGTCTGCTTGAATTTTGACAAAAGGATTAACTGGTGCAGGAAGGCTTTGGGGTATAACATCAAGACAAGCATGAGTATGGTCTTTTATGGATTTGAGAAGTTCTGGTAAAGTGGGGTTAAGTCCTTTGTCCCACCATTTGGTAAAAAATACCCTTTTAAGACGGGGAATTTTGTTCTGATAATCACATTGGAAATCCCATTTCCATATCCAAGGAATACTGAAACGAATTATGAAATGGGCCAGTAATTTAAGCATTGACAAATCTTTATTTACTGGTATATGGGCATAAGCTACTTGCTATACTTTGAATGCTGTTTGAACGGGATTAGGTAGGGTTTCAAGAGTGATTCCAAATTTATCCCACCAAACGAAAAACCAGTTGGGAATTTCGTTTTTCAGAACATCAGGACAGATACGGATAAACCAACTATGATTATGAATTGGATTCTGATAATAAAAAACTTGTGTGAAGGAATCAATATAATCCCGAGAATCGATTCGGTTTCACTGTTGTGATTTGGATTCAACGATTACGGTAGTATGGGGATTAATACCCCAATTAGCAAGAGGCATGATGCTCTTGATGGTTGTTTTACTGTATTGGATTGGACTAGCTGATTTTGATGGATCATGAAGCGTGTGCTTAATGTCCATGGATGCTGTTTCAAGAATAATTTGTTCATAAACATAGCGATACTGGTTAAAACGGGGAGGAGACTGTTGAGTCGTTAAATAACGTCTCTTTATCTCCCATGGATCTTTCATCCATTTCTCGCCCTTACATTCAATGATCAATCTTTTGTTTCTTCCAGTATTTGTATTGGGAATGTCTTCGTTTCGGAGTAATAGAGAACATCCTTTACTATTGGTTGGCTAGAAGAAGTCAAGAAATCTTTGGATCGAGTATTTAAGGACGGAAATTTCAGATAGTATAGATTAGCTACGCTTCTACGGCCTCATTTGCCATGCGCTTTACACGCTTCACCGGGTCATTCCTCGCAAATATTCTCGGGTTAGAAAATCGGTAAGAATTCATTTTCCTTTGATATACTCAATATCAAAGTCAAATACGGATAAAGTGCTCTGCCAGTTGCAAATATCTCATTTAGATGCTAAATTCGAACATCTTTTTAAATATCATTTTGCAAATTTGAAAGCAATCAACTCGGATTAAAAAGTCTTTGATTCAAAAGATCATCCCGAAATTTTAAAACACATTTAACAATTGAAAGGCATTCCTTCTTTATAGTAGGATAATTTAAAGAGGGTCCTTTCCAAGTTCTCAAGTAAAAGCGGACTAAATCTTCTTTCTTTTTTGTTAGGATTAAATTGTTTTAGAATCCCACCATATCCTGTGTCAGAAGCATCAGTTTGAACAATCTTTTTCCAATCAGGAATTGGGAGGGAAAGACAAGGTATCTGTTTAACCCTGGTTTTGATTTTTATTACTGCTTCAGTGTGTTCATTAGTCCAAGGTAAAGGATTTTTCCGTAATCGAGCATCATGAATAAAAAAGATCTTGGGGAAAGATTCGGGTAAAAATCACGAATATAATTAAGACTTCCCAAAAATCTTTGCAGTTGGTTAATACTTTTAATTTCGTTTGGAAATTTGGATGCAAATTCGATGCATCTGTCAATTGGAATTATAGTTCCATTGAAAATATTATGTCCAAGAAATCTGATTTTAGTTTGGAAAAGTTTCATTTTAGGGGCCGAAACTACCAAACCATTTTTTATGATAACATTTTTGAAAATATTTAAATGTTTAATATGCTGGTCCATGGATGAAGAGAAAATTAAAACATCATCAATATAACAGATAATAAATTCAGTAAAGGGAATAAAAATATCATTCATGATATGTTGAAATTCAGAAGGTCCATTTTTGACACCAAATGGAAGAACATTCCATTCATAATGACCAAAGGGTACTGTAAAAGCAGTTTTATAAGTATCCTGTTCTCTAATTTGTATCTGCCAAAACTCGATTTCATGTCAAATTTAGAGAAAATAGTGGCATCATGAAGTCTGTCAAGAAGGTCCTTTTATTTGGGATTGGATATCTAATCCATGAAGGGCTTCATTAAGCGGTTTATAATTAATAACGAGTCTAGGAGTTCCTCGTTCAATTTCTCGAATTTTATTGACATAAAAGTCGTATAACCCGGGGAGAAGTACTAGGTTTTATCAATTTTTTACATTTAAGGGACTCAATTTCGCTTTTTACAAAGAAGTAAATATTCCTTTTTCATTTGGCTAGGTCGAGACTTAGTAGGAATATTTTTTTCATTGTAATTAGGGACATAAGGAAGAGAAATAATATGCTTCTTCCTGTTCCAGAAAGCATTTGGAACATCACTACAAATTTCAGTTTGAAGAGTCTTATAGATCAATTTTATCTTGTCCTGTAAAGAAGGTTGTAAAATTCTCTGTTCTGTAGTAAGAAATTTTATTTCTTTTTGAATAAAATTAATCTGCTTTTCTTTAGAATAAATCATGTGTTTAACTTGATTTAACTCTTTTGTATACGGTTCTGTTATGAATTCAAAAACAATATGTCTGTTGTTAAGAGTGGTATGAATTCCTAAAGTGTCAATTTTAGAAATAGGCATTAAAAGGCATAGGAAAGGGGTGCCTAATATGATACTTTGATTCATATTACGGATAAGGACAAAAGAAGTAGGTAAACAAAGACCTTGATTATGATTAAGGCTTGTGTATCTTCAGATTTAATATTCATGGTGTTTCCACTTGCACTAGTTAAAGATTGAGTGGTCTTACGGAAGTATTTAGTAGGATTAGCCCTTCCGAATACAATTCATGTCAGCACCTGTGAGACCCCAGATTTTATCAATAAAGATTTAAATTTTGTCAAAATAATTTTTTAATATTATGGTGTGAATTTGAGATAATATTATAGTTGTGGGTAGTATTTATAAATTTGCAAAAGTATGCAAGTGGTTATATTATATTCGATTAGTCGGGGAATATTCTTGGTTTAGCGGGGAATATTCGTCATAACTACTCAATCATTGGTGGACCCCACAATGTAATTATTAGCCGGATTGAGAAAACGACAAAAATATTTTATTGAAATAACGGCGGAAGTTTTCTAGTGGTTACCGTTGAACTACTTTCGGTAGTAAAAGTACAAAGAATACGTGTGGTTGCATAGTATATTACGGTATTGATTATTGATGCTTATGTGAGAAGTCACTCGGTTTGATTCCATTATTGTCGATTAATAATATGAATTATTATAGCGATAATGACGTTTTGTTTTATTCATTATTATTAACGTAATAAAACAAAAACATCTTTTATATAAAATAGAATACTTTATTAAAGTTATTCTATAAATAGAATATATTATATTTTATTATGCATAGTGTTGCATAGTGTTTTGCATAGTGTTTTGCATAGTATTGCATAGTGTTTGCATAGTAAAATGTTTTATATAAATAGAATATATTTTATTTTATTTAAAAGATTTTTCTTTAAATATGGACCGTCAGATTAAAGTAAATCAATCTGAACTGTTCATGGATTAGTTCTTATGCATTCCATTTTCCTATAAATAAGCTCATTCCTTCATTATTTTCTTACTTTAATTCATTGAAACTCTAGAGAGAAATTATAGAGAGAAGCTATAGAGAGAAAGTTATAGAAAGAAGAAGAGTATTCTCGCTACTTCACTACTTCTATATTCAGGTTCTTTTTACGGTAAGGGTGTTATTCTTTCTTCTTGAAGAGAACTTACATTATTCCATTCATTATTATTCATTGGAATAACTTCGTAAAAGTGGCATACCCTATACATAACTGATAATATCATGCAGCATACCCTATACTTGGTGAAATCCTTATGTTATTCCATTGCTTATTATTACATTGGAATAACTTTGTATGCTGTGATTTACCCTATACTTGGTGACATTCTTCTATTATTCATTTGGAACATCACATTCGTGTGTTTTACACCGGACCGGGTTCCGCTTTTATTATTATTCTGTTGGAACATCACATGCGTGTGTTTTACAGGACTGGTTAAAATCTTTATCATTCTGTTGGAATATCCTATATCCGTGTTTTACACAGGATCTGGTTCCATCTTTATTATTCTCGTTGAACATCACGCGATTGTGAATTTCACCGACCTAGTTCCGTTATTATTATTCGTTGGAATAACTGTCTATGCAATACCGCATGCATGGTGATTTCTTTTGTTATTCCATTCTTTATTATACCCGGTTGGTTAAAACTTTGACTTCTATACTCCATGAAATTAGTAGAATATCCTTGATATTTGCGTTTCATCCAAAGATCTTTTCATGGAAATATTCTTCCGATCATTCTTGAATTTTACTCTCACTAAACGAAGATCGTGTTGACAATTTGGACGTTAATAATTCATGGATTAAATAATTCTTGAACTTGTTTTATTGAATTACTATGTCATTGTCATCATCCTCATGTTATATTATGTTATCTTTGGCTTACGTACATAGATGAACTTAGTATGATTATGACCGAGGATCATTCGGTATAATCATGACTTGATATAAATGATGTGACAAAAGTCCTCGATTGGCTGTAATGCAACGATGGATAGTTTTTGGTATGATTATGACGAGGGGTGATTCGGTATAGTCATGACCATTGATAATTTGATGAAAATCCTTGGCCAAGTGGTACAGGGGATGATTAGATGTGGTGGTTTATTTATTGTTGAGTCTCAATGATAAAAATTGATGAAAACCTTTTAAAACCTAAAAGATAGTAGACTTTATTCTCTACTTGACTTTTTAATGGATTGCTTATTCATTATGATTAACCTGGTTGTCTATTGTATTTTATCGGTTTAACATCTTTGTTGAAGGCTAATGATAATTTATTACGCATTATCTTAGTCATAATATTTCTTCTTTGGGCTAGTTGAGCTCACCTTTCTTTCTTTCACCTTTTTCTCGTGAAATGAGAACATATTGGGGACTAGTGGGGAATGGAGTAATGGTCCGGAGGATAGCATTAGTAGTCCTCACTATTCTGCGTGAAATAGTGTGATAATAGTTGTAATGAGGACTCCTTTTGAGTTTGTATAATATCTAGTAGACAATATTTGTATTCAAACTCACGTTTTATGTCGTATTGTACCTACAGTTATATTAGTAAGTTGTATTTGAATTTATGTACCATGTAAGTGGCGACCCAAGATGGGTGGACGTATACCTAATTTTGGGGCGTCACGGTTGGTATCGAGCTTAGGATATGATCCTGGCTAAGATGTGAGATAAGAACTAGGAGGAGAGGCGGAAATTCCTTCGCTAGTATGACCTACCTAAGTTTATTTGGTATTTAATTGGCTCACGGTCGGAGTATAGGGATAATATTTGATATATTAATTAACCCTTGTGTTGTGGCGGTGTTTGGAAATGGCGGTGAAAATATTCACAATGGAGTGAATGTGACCGTTGTGACACCTTTAATCACTAATCGAAGTTAATGCAATTGTCGAGACGAGGAACAAATTAGAGATATCCACGTAGTAAATGAAGAACTAATTGTTGCACCTTGAGCTAGTTGCAGAGGTAGCAATTTGAAAGTGAGGAAGAAGAGAAGAAGAGGAACCCGAGGAGAATTGGTTAGAAGAAATTTATGATCAAAACTTAGAATTACAAAATCGTGTTCGTGAGCTAGAAGAACAAAGTTGAAGAACGGCAAACGGTCGTGGAACAAAGGGATACAACAATTCAAAATTGGGTTACCCGATATGTGATGCTCGAACAAAAATCGCTTTGGGAGGTGTAAGATATTAAAGTTGGAATCGAGAATTTAAAAATCAAAGATCAGGTGAAAGAAGAAACAATTGAACGAAGGAGAATAGGCGATGCATGGGTAAAAGCTGCACAACGCGTTGATAGTGTAGAAAAAGACGTCCAGATCCAATAAAGCCAAAATAGATGAAATGGACTTTGCTTTTTGAATGAATTGGAGAGAACCAACATCGAATTCTAATTACCTGCGTATAGCGGTCAACCCGAATTCGATATGGATCGGAGAATAATGATTCAAATCATGGATCAGGAATGTGAAGAAGCACTTAAGGGTGGAATGTACCCTATAGTAAAGTCAAACTCGGTAATTTAAGCGAGAGCGTTTGTCGAGAAACCGAACGAAGTTATTACGGGTAAATTAATTATTGCGAAGTCTATACTTTATTCAATACAAGTTCTACCCACTCTTTTATTCTACCTAGTTGTGTTCAATGTTTAAATTTGACTCCGAAGAAGTTAAACTTTGACTTATTGGTTGAAACTTCGTTAGTAGGAGCCTTCGTTACCGCTACTATTTTTAAATCTTGTTTGATTCAAATAAACATTTTCACGTTACTTGTCGATCTTATCTTTTTGAAAATATTTGCCTTTGATGTGATTTTCGGAATCAATTGGTTAGCTACTCATCATGCTTTTCGTAAGGTTGTTAGCTTTTATATTTATAACAACCCTGTTACACGAATTCAAAGTAACCAAACCCTAAAGTTAATCACTGTTATATCAAGCCATAAGTAAAGAGTCCGATCTTTTCGTTGTTGACTTCCTTGTGTGGAATGCACAGAAGCCAGACTTTCTGTAGGCGACGTCGTGAATAAAGATGGCAAGTTTATAGGTATCATTGTGAGGTGCTATCTAGGTTAAGGGATAGAAGTCACAGTTGGTATCAATGTGATGTACTATCCAAGTCTTGGATGAGAGTCACAGTTTTGAATGATATTTCTATTATTAATAAATTTCCTGGCGTATTCTTGAAGACTTCTTAGCCTACTTAAAGCGTGAAATCGAATTTTGTATTGACCCCAGTACAAAAACTCATTTCTTAAACCCTCAAATATTTCTTCAACTAAAATGAACAGTTTACGTGGTTTATGATGAAAGTCATAATAAAAGCATTGGACTAATGAAAATCATGGGTATATGAAGTATTAGTAAATGTTATGATGAGTTATGTGGTTATTATGTGAAAATATGAAAGTTTCTTAGAAATCACAAAGGGTTGAAAAATCAGATTTTGGTGAAAAACGTAACATGAAATTCAATTGACCATATATCCTATTATATTTTGAATTTTTGAATGTGGTCAAGTCCTAGAGTTAGATCTATGAGTTACCTAACTAATACAAGTGGAATTACTGGAAAAGGTGTTGTAGATTTTTTGTGTGGACTGATTTTAGCAAAGGAGTGCAAAGCTGCAATAAGAAAAAAGTTGTTGCCATGATTTTAGAGGGCTGTTTCGGCCACTTAAATTATGAGAAAAATTCTGGCCTTTTGGGACATGAAGTATATGGTATAAAGTACCTCCTGTCCAAAAATGAGCTCATTACGACTTAAAATGAGCAAGTTATGACTATTTCAATATTTAGGTTTTTCGATGAAAAATGCTATATGGGAGTTCTATAACTCAGATGACTATGAAATTTAAACTGGAGACTCACATTAACATGTGTAAGGTCCTGCCAAGATTTGGGAATTTTTGGAGTTAAACTTGATGTAGCTAATTTCTTAAGGAATTAATTAGAAATTGATTTTTGAAAAATAGTAAATGAATTTTAAAAATTCCGAGAAAAATATATTTTCATCATGGAACTATATTATGCTAAATCCCAGAAAAAAAATATTTTTGGGACTGATTTGGTATTTTTCATGAAAATAGTTTTGTTACGAACGTATGAGTTAAATATGTTATGTGAAGTAACAAAGTTGAAAATAGGATTTTATGGCTAGAGAATCTTATATAGAGTATATGCATATTTTTTTGAGAGATTTGATAATTGGTGATGATATTTTATGAGTATGACATTTTTGAATGATTAAATGCATTATATGGTAAAGCGTAAACAATTGAGATAAATTGTTTATAAATTTAAGAAGTGATTAAAATATTGTTATAATATTAATGATATTAGATTATAAGATTATTAAATGATTGATAACATGGGGATATTTTTGAATCTCTGGATAAATTATATTATAAATGTTTAATATTTATCCTTTATCTCATTTGATTGATTCTTTATATCATTATCCTCATGCTTATATTATGTTGAAAGTCATCAGTGGCCGTAGTGCATTGATGGACAGTTGTTGGCATGATCATGACCATTAATGAATACACAACTATTCTTGGCCCAGTAGTGCGGGAATAATTGTGGTCGTGATCTTAATGAATACACAATTATCTTTGGTAGTAGTGCATGGATAATTTGTGGTCGTGATCTTAATGAATACACAATTATCTTTGGTAGTAGTGCATGGATAATTGTGGTCGTGATACTAATGAATACACGATTATCTTTGGTAGTAGTGCATGGATAATTGTGGTCGTGATACTAATGAATACACGATTATCTTTGGTAGTAGTGCATGGATAATTTGTGGTCGTGATCTTAATGAATACACAATTATCTTTGGTAGTAGAAAGTGCATGGATAATTGTGGTCGTGATACTAATGAATACACGATTATCTTTGGTAGTAGTGCATGGATAATTTGTGGTCATGATATCTAATGAATACACAATTATCTTTGGTAGTAGTGCATGGATAATTGTGGTCGTGATACTAATGAATACACGATTATCTTTGGTAGTAGTGCATGGATAATTTTGGTATTGTCGTGATACTAATGAATACACGATTATCTTTGGTCGTAGTGCATGGAAAATCGTGGTCGTGATACTAATGAATATCCTTGGCTTGTAGTGCGGGGATGATTCGATGATATGGATTAATTATTGAGTGAGTCTCAAAGAATGAAATATTAATTCATGGATGTGGTAAAAGTCATCTTTGGTAGTAGTGCATTGATAGACTTGGTATGATTATGACCACGGATTATTCGGTATAATCATGACCAGTAATTGAAAACACGAATATCCTTAGCCGAGAAATGTGCATGGATAATTCATGGTTGTGATACTATTAAGCTACGTCTCGGCATTATTGGTTTCTGATTTGTATATCTTTAGCTTTGTAGTGCAAAAGATGAATTGTTAATGAATGTCTTTGGCGGATTACGAAGATGAATTTAATATTTTAACGATAAAGGTATTAAAGGTATCCTCACCTCTTTATCATACAGTACGTACCCTAATTTCGAGGGCTTAAATTCCATAAGAGAGGAGATTGTGAGACCCCAGATTTTATCAATAAAGATTTAAATTTTGTCAAAATAATTTTTAATATTATGGTGTGAATTTGAGATAATATTATAGTTGTGGGTAGTATTTATAAATTTTGCAAAGTATGCAAGTGGTTATATTATATTCGATTGGTGGGGAATATTCGGTTTAGCGAGGGAATATTCGTACAACTACTCAATCATTGGTGGACCCCCTAATGTAATTATTATTCGGATTGAGAAAACGACAAAAATCTTTTATTGAAATAACGGCGGAAGTTTTACCGTAGTTCTTGTTGAACTACTCGGTAGTAAAAGTACGATGAATACGTGTGGTTGCATAAGAAATACACCGGTATTGATTATTGATGCTTATGAGAAGTCACTCGGTTTGATTCCATTATTGTCGATTAATAATATGAATTATTATAGCGATAATGACGTTTTGTTTTATTCGTATTATTAACGTAATAAAACAAAAACATCTTTTATATAAAATAGAATACTTTATTAAAGTTATTCTATAAATAGAATATATTATATTTTATTACGATAGTGTTGCATAGTGTTTTGCATAGTGTTTTGCATAGTATTGCATAGTGTTTGCATAGTAAAATGTTTTTATATAAATAGAATATATTATATTTTATTTAAAAGATTTTTCTTTAAATATGGACCGTCGATTAAAGTAAATCAATCTGGATTTACATTCATGGATTAGATTACTATGCATTCCATTTTCCTATAAATAAGCTCATTCCTTCATTATTTTCTTATTTAATTCATTGAAACTCTAGAGAGAGAAATTATAGAGAGAAGCTATAGAGAGAAAGTTATAGAAAGAAGAAGAGTATTCTCGCTACTTCACTACTTCTATATTCAGGTTCTTTTACTAGTAGGGGTGTTATTCTTTCTTCTTGAAGAGAACTTACATTATTCCATTCATTATTATTACATTGAATAACTTTGTAAAAGTGGCATACCCTATACATAACTTTGATATCTGTGGCGATACCCTATACTTGGTGAAATCCTTATGTTATTCCATTGCTTATTATTCATTGGAATAACTCGTATATCATGATTTACCTATACTTGGTGACATTCTTCTATTATTCATTGGAACATCCTCACATGCGTGTGTTTTTTACAGGACTGGTTAAGATTTTATTATTCTCGTTGGAACATCACATCGTGTGGTTTACAGGACCTGGTTAAAATCTTTATCATTACGTTGGAATATCCTATCTCGTGTGTTTTACAGGATCCGGGTTCCATCTTTTTATTATTCTGTTGGAACATCACGCTCGGTGTGAATTTCACACGACTGGTTCCGTTATTATTATTCATTGGAATAACACATGCATCGCCAAGCACCGCATGCATGGTGATTTCTTTTGTTATTCCATTCTTTATTATACCCGGTTGGTTAAAACTTTGACTTCTATACTCTATGAAATTAGTAGAATATCCTTGATATTTGCGTTTCATCCGAAGATCTTTTCATGGAAATATTCTTCCCGATCATTCTTGAATTTTACTCTAAAACAAGATATCATGTTGACAATTTGGACGTTAATAATTCATGGATTAAATAATTCTTGAACTTGTTTTATTGAATTACTATGTCATTGTCATCATCTTCATGTTATATTATGTTATCTTTGGCTTACGTGCATAGATGAACTTAGTATGATTATGACGAGGATCATTCGGTATAATCATGACTTGATATAAATGATGTGACAAAAGTCCTCGGTGGTCTGTGAATGCGATGATGGATAGTTTTTGGTATGATTATGACCGGGGTGATTCGGTATATATCATGACCATTGATAATTTGATGAAAATCCTTGACCGTAATGCGGGGATGATTAGATGTGGTGGTTTATTTATTGTCGAGTGAGTCGTGCGATAAAAATTGATGAAAACCTTTTAAAACCTAAAAGATAGTAGACTTTATTCTCTACTTGACTTTTTAATGGATCGCTTATTCCACTGCAGATTAAACCGGTTGTCTATTGTATTTTATCGGTTTAACATTTGTTGAAGGCTAATGATAATTTATTACGCATTATCTTAGTCATAATATTTCTTATTGGGCTAGTTGAGCTCACCTTTCTTTCTTTCACCGTTCTCTCGGGAAATGAGAACATATTTGGGACGAAGTCGGGGAATGGAGTAATGGTCCAGAGGATAGCATTAGTAGTCCTCACTATTTACGTGAAATAGTGTGATAATAGTTGTAATGAGGACTCCTTTTGAGTTTGTATAATATCTAGTAGACAATATTTGTATTCAAACTCACGCTTTATGTCGTATTTATACCTACGATTATATTAGTAAGTTGTATTTGAATTTATGTACCATGTAAGTGGCGACCCAAGATGGGTGACGTATACCTAATTTTGGGGGCGTCACAGCACCACTATCTACAAGGGCAATGGCATCTTTAATAATAAAATCCGGTTTAATAACAAAAGTAATTCTGATATACCATTTTTGAAAGACTACTTGGTTCATAAGCATTAGGTATTGTTCAGAAGATTCTAATTTATCAAAAGATTCAGTTTTAGAGGATTCTGTATTATTATTCTGTTTATGAATTAATTGGTCTTTAATATTTTTCAAGTCTTGAAAAATAATAACATTGGTATTCTGTAATTGCTTTATTTCGGATTTCAGAATATTAATATCATTCTTAAGATCCTGAATAGTAGTAGGTTTTTCAGCAGTAGAAACATTTTGAACTCGTTTCATGACTTCTCTCATGCTATAATGTTCTGTGGGAAGAATTTCTTCTGTTTTTTGATTTTTATAACAGGTTTCTAAAAACTTTAATTTAATTTCTGGATCTCTGATCTGTTCTGCCAAATCGAGAAGGGACTTTTGGTTTTCTGTTAGGACATTGATACTGGGTCCTCCAATATCTAAACCATTCATTTCAACAATGGCTTTCCAATAGTCAGCTTCAATAGTTGTATTATTTTTAATTGTACAATCTTGACATTGATCCTTAGCAGAATCATTATCAGAATCAGAATAAATTTCTGCCAAGTCTTCTTCTGCACTAGATTCTGAATCACTGCTGGATAAACAATTAAGAATTTTTTGTTGAATGTCTTCATCAAGGGACATTTCATTTAGTTTCTGTTTTAATTTTGATTTACATTTATTAGCAAAATGTCCTGGTTTACCACATTTATAACACTGGACTTTAGATTTATCTTTTTTACTATTGGTCCTTCTTTTCTTAGGGGTTTTTTCCGGTGTTTTGTTTTATATTTCTTAAGAACGCCTTTGTAAGGTTTAGAGTGCTTTGAACTCTGTTGTTTTTTAATCTTATTAGGATACTGTAATTTTGTGTCGTAAGAGAATTGGTCACAAAATTCTCCAATCTCATGTCTTTTAGTGAGATTCTGTTGTTTCATTAATTGTTGGAGTTTCATATCATTACATAAAGATAATCCTTCTTCAATAATTACTGAAATAAGATGGCCATAAGAATACTGGTCGTAAGGGATACTCATGCGATCATGTTTATCTCTTAATTTTTTACGGACCTTTTCAGCAAAGAAAGTAGGGAGACCATCTATAAATTTGGCCTTCCAATGCTCACTGTTAGCATCTGACCTTTGCATGACTTTCATGAGAAAGACATCCTTATACCACCTAAAATGGGTCAAGGAGGGGCAACGAAGGTTCTGTAAAAGTTCTCTACTTCTATCAGTATTCATAAGTCCTGGTCCAACAAAATGGTGGAGTCCGCTTGAACTAAAAAGTATAACAAGCGTCTTCCTTTACGGTTAGAAGCCTAGTAATAGGATCAATTTCTTCTTTGTAGGCTTGAAGAACTTCTTTCTCTTGTTTATCATTTAGCATATTATCCCACCATCCTTTAAGAATGCCAGTGAAGCCATTAACTAAAAAACGGCAGATCTGGTGATCAGTATTATCATTCTGTTTGCAAACAGTTGCATACATCATTATATGATGGATGGTTTTGAATATTTGATATTCTGTTTTACCATCAATATTCCATTCATAGATGGTTTTTCCATGATAGGATTTTTGAGAATGAAGAAAATCTTCTTCATACAGAATATCTTGAGGAGTAGGTCTTGGGTAATAATACCTACTGGGTCCAGATAAAGCCATACGGTTTATGGGTTTTTTACTGTAAGTAGTTTTATTAATATTTTGAATTTCCTGAAAATTATTCTGAATTTCTAAAATATTAATAGGAGAAAAGGAATCAGAATCTTCTTCATTATCAGTATTAATATTACTGGTTTGAGAAGAAGGCTGTCCAGACATCATATTGATCTGGGAAGTGGAAGCATGAGTAAGGTTCAAATCTTTCATTTTATTTAAAAGATTTTCAATGAACTCATTATCGGTTTTAGAAGATTTCATTTTAAAATTACTAACTTCTAAGGGCGGTTTAACGGTTACTGGTTGAAGATCAAGCTTCTGAGGAGTAACTTGACAATTATCATTGATATGATGAATTTGTTCTTCTATCCTGGTTAACTGTTTTCCTACAGTTTGAAGAAATAAATTTGTATAATTGTTCTGTTTAGACAAGGGTAAAATGTCTTTTATTTTAACATCATCATGTTGACGGGGCAATTCAGTAATATCAACATAGGGATTGATAACCAAAGGTTTTAGGTTTTCATTTCCTGAACTAAGTTCAAGGGACTTAGGAGGTGGATGAATAGATTGGATAACATTACCATTAGTGGTAATCCAGTCTTTTTGGATTCCTGTTAACACATTTAGTTGACTTTTATTGTAAAGGTCTGATTTAGAAGCAAAATCATAATACCATTTAACAAATGATAAAATACATTGGTTCTTGTCCAGATAAACATAAAAATCAGATTTTATTTCTGTTAATTTATCATTGTTATGATTTTTGAAATACCAATTTCTAAAATTCTGATATTTATCCTGCATGAATTCCTGGTTTAAATATTGACGAATTTTACTTTTTGGAGAAAAATCCATTAACATTCAAAATTCATATCACTAGCAGTTGGACTGTAAGGTCTTCTGTTTGGAGTATTTGTCTCATATATACCATAAGGTATTTGATTTTCAGAAATATGAATTCCTCTGATTAAGTCTTCATTTTTGACAGACTCGTTGCTGGGGTTCTTAGACTCTTGGAAAATAGATTCTAAGGGGTCGCATACGTAATCGCCTAGAAGATTCAGGGAGATCAATATTATAAGGAATATTGTTATTAACAGACCGGCTTCGGGTAAAGGGTCTTTGAAATTTTAAATAAACATTTCCATTACTGGTTTGGACAACATCTTCAATAGATTGTCTAATTATAGTTCTGGTTGGAACAGCGTTATAATTTGCCATTGTTTTGAGAAAGTTATTTCTTCCCAAGGGATCATTCTGGGAATAGCCACTTGACTGCTAAAAAGATTAGTGTCAATTAGGACAGTATGTCCTTGTTGGCTTTGTTTTATGATATAGGGATTTAAAGTAGTTAATACTTTAAGATGAATACGGAATAATATGGCAAAAGGAGGAGATCCTGGTAGATACTCATAGCCATGAGATATAATTCTCATTTCTAAAACTTTTGACAAATTATTATCAGTTAAAGCAACGCTTAAGTTCGGATAAATATTAAAATAAACTGGTCCATGAGCAAGACTAGTTTCAATAGCACCCATAAGGGAGGCTTTCCAGTTCAGACACCTACCATCTCTAAGTGTGCATTGAATACTGGTATTTTGGCCAAGTAAAGTTAAAGGTTTAAAAGCTACTTGGACAAGTCCTATATGAACATATTTATATTTTTGCAAAAAGGGATATAAATCTTCAATATGCAATAAATATAATATTTCATCATTATTCTGTAAAGGAACAGCATGTTCAAAGGTTTTAATAATTCTTCTGCTGAGAAAATCAAAGGTTCCAATTTTATAAATAGTTTCTGGTTTGATTTTAGGAAGAGTCCATTTATCAAGAGCTTCCTTAACATCCTGATAGGCAATAAGTTCAGTTGATTCTAAAGTAGAAGCTGAAGTATTGGCTACTGTTGTTACAGATGAGGTGGAAAAATCAGTCATTTTTCAAAGTGATCATATATGCATAATTTATGAGTAACATATTCATTAATATGTCAATAAACTTTTCATGGCTCTGATACCAAAAGAATGGCAAGTAGCTTATGCCCATATACCAGTAAATAAAGATTTGTCAAAGGAGGGAAGGATCGAAATTGAGTTCAAATAAAGCACGTCTGTCAATGATTTACAAAGGATGAAAGCCACAACGCCATAACACGGCCAAAGGCAAAGTCCTAAAACACGACTTGGATGACGTTCCACTTAATCAGAAATCAATTTAAATCTATCTCATCTAGTAAGATGGCATGAATGTTTAAAGGCATATTAAATATATCTTTACAGATAAATTATTACATATATGATCTCATAAAGTTACTGTTGATTTGGGGGTCTTCCAAAACTATAAGCGGCTGTGTTTCTTCCTCGTATGGGCGTTTTTTGTTAAGACAATATAATGTTCAGATTTATAAAATTGTTCTAAGAAGTAAGAACGATTATGATTATCTCATTGCGTGATTGATATCTTTGTTTTGTAATGATTACTATTTTTTCAAAGATGATAATCTAAAAGTTCAAGTAAAGAAACATAATAATTAATGTATGCAATAATTAAGACTTACGGAGAGTCTTGGATATCTTCAAACTCCAGATTATATATATCATTCAAATATTTTACAGAAAAGAGGTAAAAGGAGAATATAGGGGGAAGAGTATATAGAGTTCTGCCTCAACAAGGGTGAGGTCTCCCTTATTTATACAAAAGAGAAGGAAAGAAAGGATCAGATGTGTCTAGATGATGGAGACGGACATTAATCCTTATCTTTATCCTTTATCTCTTAGCCGTAGGTAGTGGAGGATAAGAGACAAGTCGTTTGCTAAGTGGGAATATCTGAGTGGACGGTGGTCATTCTGCTTCGATAATGGAATATGCATTATTGCTGGTGAAAACACTGTGCTTGTTTTCTTCTGATTATTGATGCTGTAGTGGAATGACTTTACGACTTTCCTTTTCCCTTTTTATCTTGTGCCATTTTCTCAGAAATCATTGAAGTGAGAGAATCCCAAAAGTCTCCCATGGTAGGCTCCGGTTCTTGACTTTCTCCGGCTAAGATGTTGAATTGGTTGTCATCTTGTTCAGATTTATCATCACTAACTGTTTTCATAGAAACGTCATCATGGGCTAGAGACTGTAGGAACTGTGTCTTCATAAAATCCATGGTTTTAACTATGAGTTCAATTTCATTTAGATTTGGAAATTTCTGTTTTAAGTCTGCTTGAATTTTGACAAAAGGATTAACTGGTGCAGGAAGGCTTTGGGGTATAACATCAAGACAAGCCTGAGTATGGTCTTTTATGGATTTGAGAAGTTCTGGTAAAGTGGGGTTAAGTCCTTTGTCCCACCATTTGGTAAAAAATACCCTTTTAAGACGGGGAATTTTGTTCTGATAATCACATTGGAAATCCCATTTCCATATCCAAGGAATACTGAAACGAATTATGAAATGGGCCAGTAATTTAAGCATTGACAAATCTTTATTTACTGGTATATGGGCATAAGCTACTTGTCATACTTTGAATGCTGTTTGAACGGGATTAGGTAGGGTTTCAAGAGTGATTCCAAATTTATCCCACCAAACGAAAAACCAGTTGGGAATTTCGTTTTTCAGAACATCAGGACAGATACGGATAAACCAACTATGATTATGAATTGGATTCTGATAATAATAAACTTGTGTGAAGGAATCAATATAATCCCAAAGAATCAGATCTGGTTTTCATTGTGTGATTTGGATTCAATCAGATTTCGGTAGTATGGGGATTAATACCCCAATTAGCAAGAGGCATGATGCTCTTGATGGTTGTTTTACTGTATTGGATTGGACTAGCTGATTTTGATGGATCATGAAACGTGTGCTTAATGTCCATGGATGCTGTTTCAAGAATAATTTGTTCATAAACATAACGATACTGGTTAAAACGGGAGGAGATCGTTGAGTCGTTAAATAACGCTCTCTTTATCTCCCATGGATCTTTCATCCATTTCTCGTCATTCATTCAATGATCAATCATTGCTTTCTTCCAGATTTGTATTGGGAATGTATCGTTCGTGTAATAGGATAACATCCTTTATCGTTGGTTGGCTAGAAGAAGTCAAGAAATCTGGATTGAGTATTTAAGGACGGAAATTTTGTATAAGATAGATTAGCTCGCTTCTATTTACCGATCATGCCACCACACGCTTCTCTTGGTCATTCTCGCAAATATTCTCGGGTTAGAAAATCGGTAAGAATTTCGTTTTCCTTTGATATACTCAATATCAAAGTCAAATACGGATAAAATGCTCGCCAAAGTTGCAAATATCTATTTAGATGCTAAATTCTGAACATCTTTTTTAAATATCTGTTTTGCAGCTGAGCAATCAACTCGGATTAAAAAGTGCTAATTCAAAAGATCATCCTGAAATTTTAAAACACATTTAACAATTGAAAGGCATTCCTTCTTTATAGTAGGATAATTTAAAGAGGGTCCTTTCCAAGTTCCTCAAGTAAAGCGGACTAAATCTTCTTCTCTTTTTATCGTTGTTAGATTAAATTGTTTTAGAATCCCACCATATCCTCGTGTCGAAGCATCGGTTTGAACAATCTTTTTCCAATCGTGGATTTGGGAGGAAAGACAAGGTATCTGCTTAACCACGGTTTTGATTTTTATTATCGCTTCAAGAGTGTTCATTAGTCCAAGGTAAAGGATTTTTCCGTAAATCGAGCATACTAAGAATAAGCGAAGATCTTGGGAAAGATTCGTAAAAATCATTTAATATAATTAAGACTTCCCAAAAATCTTTGCAGTTGGTTAATACTTTTAATTTCGTTTGGAAATTTGGATGCAAATTCGATGCATCTGTCAATTGGAATTATAGTTCCATTGAAAATATTAGGTCCAAGAAATCTGATTTTAGTTTGGAAAAGTTTCATTTTAAAATAAACTACCAAACCATTTTTTATGATAACATTTTGAAAATATTTAAATGTTTAATATCGCCGGGTCCATGGATGAAGAGAAAATTAAAACATCATCAATATAATGTATAATAAATTCAGTAAAGGGATTAAAAATATCATTCATGATATGTTGAAATTCAGAAGGTCCATTTTTGATACCAAATGGAAGAACATTCCATTCATAATGACCAAAGGGTACCGTAAAAGCGCTTTTATAAGTATCCTGTTTCTAATTTGTATTTGCCAAAATCCTCGATTTCATGTCAAATTTAGAGAAAATAGTGGCATCATGAAGTCTCGTCAAGAAGGTCCTTTTTATTTGGGATCGATATCTAATCCATCAAGGGCTTCATTAAGCGGTTTATAATTAATAACGAGTCTAGGAGTTCCTCGCTCAATTTCTCGAATTTTTATCGACATAAAAGTCGTATAACCTGTGGAGAAGTACTAGGTTTTATCAATTTTTTTCGCTTAAGGGACTCAATTTCGCTTTTACAAAGAAGTAAATATTCCTTTTCATTTGGCTAGGTCGAGACTTAGTAGGAATATTTTTTTCATTGTAATTAGGGACATAAGGAAGAGAAATAATATGCTTCTTCCTGTTCCAGAAAGCATTTGGAACATCACTACAAATTTCAGTTTGAAGAGTCTTATAGATCAATTTTATCTTGTCCTGTAAAGAAGGTTGTAAAATTCTTTGTTCTGTAGTAAGAAATTTTATTTCTTTTTGAATAAAATTAATCTGCTTTTCTTTAGAATAAATCATGTGTTTAACTTGATTTAACTCTTTTGTATCTGGGCTCATATGAATTCAAAAACAATATGTACGTTGTTAAGAGTGGTATGAATTCCTAAAGTATCTATTTTAGAAATAGGCATTAAAAGGCATAAGAAAGGGGTGCCTAATATGATACTTTGATTCATATTACGGATAAGGACAAAAGAAGTAGGTAAACAAAGACCTTGATTACAGATTAAGGCTTCAGGTATCTTGTATTTAATATTCATGGTGTTTCCACTTGCACTAGTTAAAGATTGAGTGGTTTTCTGGAAGTATTTAGTAGGGATTAGCCCTTCCTGGATACAATTCATGTCAGCACCACTATCTACAAGGGCAATGGCATCTTTAATAATAAAATCCGGTTTAATAACAAAAGTAATTCTGATATACCATTTTTGAAAGACTACTTGATTCATAAGCATTAGGTATTGTTCAGAAGATTCTAATTTATCAAAAGATTCAGCTTTTTAGAGGAATCAGATTATTATTCGCTTATGAATTAATTGGTCTTTAATATTTTTCAAGTCTTGAAAAATAATAACATTGGTATTCTCAGAATTGCTTTATTTCGGATTTTAGAATATTAATATCATTCTTAAGATCCCGAATATAGTAGTAGGTTTTTCAAAGAGTAGAAACATTTTGAACTCGTTTCACGACTTCTCTCATGCTATAATGTTTTGTGGGAAGAATTTCTTCGTTTTTTGATTTTTATAATGTGTTTCTAAAAACTTTAATTTAATTTTCGGATCTTGATCTGCTCGCCAAATCGAGAAGGGACTTTTGGTTTTCTCGTTAGACATTGACATCGGGTCCTCCAATATCTAAACCATTCATTTCAACAATGGCTTTCCAATAGTCAGCCTTCAATAGTTGTATTATTATTTTAATAAGACAATCTTGACATCGATCCTTAATGAATCATTATCGTAATCGTAATAAATTTCGCCAAGTCTTCTCTCTCGCACTAGATTCTCAATCATCACCGGATAAACAATTAAGAATTTTTTGTTGAATGTCTTCATCAAGGGACATTTCATTTAGTTTCTGTTTTAATTTTGATTTACATTTATTAGGCAAAATGTCCTGGTTTACCACATTTATAACATCGGACTTTAGATTTATCTTTTTACTATTGGTCCTTCTTTTCTTAGGGGTTTTTTCAGGTGTTTTGTTTTTATATTTCTTAGAAGAACGTCTTCGGTAAGGTTTAGAGTGCTTTGAACTCTGTTGTTTTTTAATCTTATTAGGATACTGTAATTTTGTGTCGTAAGAGAATTGGTCACAAAATTCTCCAATCTCATGTCTTTTAGTGAGATTCTGTTGTTTCATTAATTGTTGGAGTTTCATATCATTACATAAAGATAATCCTTCTTCAATAATTACTGAAATAAGATGGCCATAAGAATACTGGTCGTAAGGGATACTCATGCGATCATGTTTATCTCTTAATTTTTTACGGACCTTTTCAGCAAAGAAAGTAGGAGACCATCTATAAATTTGGCCTTCCAATGCTCATCGTTAAGATCTCGACCTTTGCATGACTTTCATGAGAAAGACATCCTTATACCACCTAAAATGGGTTAAGGAGGGGCAACGAAGGTTCCGTAAAAAAGTTCTACTTCTATCAAGATTCATAAGTCCCGGTCCAACAAAATGGTGAAGGACCGCTTGAACTAAAGTATAACAAGCGCCTTCCTTTCTCGTTAGAAGTCTAGTAATAGGATCAATTTCTTCTTTGTCAGAGGCTTCAAGAACTTCTCTCTCGCTTATCATTTAGCATATTATCCCACCATCCTTTAAGAATGCCAAATGAAGCCATTAACTAAAAAACCTAGCAGATCCGTGGTGATCAAGATATCATTCTGCTTTGCAACAGCTTGCATACATCATTATATGATGGATGGTTTCAATATTTGATATTCGCTTTACCATCAATATTCCATTCATAGATGGTTTTTCCATGATAGGATTTTTGAGAATGAAGAAAATCTTCTTCATACGTAATATCTTGAGGAGTAGGTTCTGGGTAATAATACCCATCGGGTCCGAGATAAAGCCATACGATTTATGGGTTTTTTATCAGAAGTAGTTTTATTAATATTTTGAATTTCCGAAAATTATTCTCGATTTCTAAAATATTAATGGGAGAAAAAGAATCGTAATCTTCTTCATTATCAAGATTAATATTACCGGTTTGAGAAGAAGGTCGCCCGCACATCATATCGATCTCGGGAAGTGGAAGCATGAGTAAGGTTCAAATCTTTCATTTTATTTAAAAGATTTTCAATGAACTCATTATCGGTTTTAGAAGATTTCATTTTAAAATTACTAACTTCTAAGGGTGGTTTAATCTACATCGTCAAGATCAAGCTTCGAGGAGTAACTTCGACAATTATCATTGATATGATGAATTTGTTCTTCTATCCTCGTTAACTGCTTTTCCCTAGTTTAAGAAATAAATTTGTATAATTGTTCTGCTTAGACAAGGGTAAAATGTCTTTTATTTTAACATCATCATGTCGACGGGCAATTCAAAGAATATCAACATAAGGATTGATAACCAAAGGTTTTAGGTTTTCATTTCCGAACTAAGTTCAAGGACTTAGGAGGTGGATGAATAGATTGGATAACATTACCATTAGTGGTAATCCGGTCTTTTTGGATTCCTCGTTAACACATTTAGTCGATTTTTATTGTAAAGGTCGATTTAGAAGCAAAATCATAATACCATTTAACAAATGATAAAATACATTGGTTCTTGTCCGGATAAACATAAAAATCGATTTTATTTCATTAATTTATCATTGTTATGATTTTTGAAATACCAATTTCTAAAATTTGATATATTTATCCCGCATGAATTCCTCGGTTTAAATATCGATTTAATTTTACTTTTTGGAGAAAAATCCATTAACATTCAAAATTCATATCACTAGCAATGGACTGTAAGGTCTTCGTTTGGAGTATTTGTTTCATATATACCATAAGGTATTTGATTTTCGTAAATATGAATTCCTCCGATTAAGTCTTCATTTTTGATGACTCATTCTTTCGGGGTTCTTAGACTCTTGGAAAATAGATTCTAAGGGTCGCATACGATCGCTCTGAAGATTCGTGGAGATCAATATTATAAGGAATATTGTTATTAATGCAATCGGCCGTGTAAAGGGTCTTTGAAATTTTAAATAAACATTTCCATTATTGGTTCGACAACATCTTCAATAGATTGTCTAATTATAGGTCCGGTCGAACGGCGTTATAATTTGCCATTGTTTTGAGAAAGTTATTTCTTCCCAAGGATCATTCGGGAATAGCCACTGACCGCTAAAAAGATTAGTGTCAATTAGACAAGATGTCCTTGTTGGCTTTGTTTTCTCGATATAGGATTTAAAGTAGTTAATACTTTAAGATGAATACTTTTAATAATATGGCAAAAGGAGGAGATCCCGGTAGATACTCATAGCCATGAGATATAATTCTCATTTCTAAAACTTTTGACAAATTATTATCGCTAAAGCAACGCTTAAGTTCGGATAAATATTAAAATAAACCGTCCACGAAAGAAGACTAGTTTCAATAGCACCCATAAGGGAGGCTTTCCATTCGCATACACCTACCATCTCTAAGTGTGCATTGAATAATCGGTATTTTCGCCAAGTAAAGTTAAAGGTTTAAAAGCTACTTGGACAAGTCCTATATGAACATATTTATATTTTTGCAAAAGGGATATAAATCTTCAATATGCAATAAATATAATATTTCATCATTATTCGTAAAGGAACAAAGATGTTCAAAGGTTTTAATAATTCTTCATTGAGAAAATCAAAGGTTCCAATTTTATAAATAGTTTTCGGTTTGATTTTAGGAAGAGTCCATTTATCAAGAGCTTCCTTAACATCCCGATAGGCAATAAGTTCATTGATTCTAAAGTAGAAGTCAAGTATTGGCTACATCGTTGTTACAGTATGAGGTGGAAAAATCACCATTTTTCAAAGTGATCATATACGCATAATTTATGATAACATATTCATTAATATGTCAATAAACTTAATATGGCTCAAAAAACTGGCAATAGCTTATGCTCATATACCATAAATAAAGATTTGTCAAAGGAGGAAGGATCGAAGAAAGTTCAAATAAAGCACGCCTCACAATGATTTACAAAGGATAAAAGCCACAACGCCATAACACGGCTTAAAGGCAAAGTCCTAAAACACGACTTGGGTGACGCTCCACTTAATCGTAAATCAATTTTAATCTATCTCATCTAGTAAGATGGCATGAATGTTTAAAGGCATATTAAATATATCTTTACAGATAAATTATTACATATATGATCTCATAAAGTTATCAGATGTTGGGGGTAGGGGTCTACCTAAAACTATGAAGCCGATATGTGTTTCTTCCCGTACGGGCGCTTTTTTGTTAAGACAATATAATGTTCAGATTTATAAAATTGTTCTAAGAAGTAAGAACGATTATAATTATCTGTTGCAGATTGATATGCTGTTTTGTAATGATTACTATTTTCAGTATGATAATCTAAAAGTTCAAGTAAAGAAACATAATAATTAATGTAATAATAATTAAGACTTACAGAGAGTCTTCGATATCTTCAAACTTCAGATTATATATATATATTCAAATATTTTACGTAAAAGAGGTAAAAGAGAATATATAGAGGGAAGAGTATAAAGAGTTCTGCCTCAACAAGGGTGAGGTCTCCCTTATTTATATAAAAGAGAAGGAAAGAGAGGATCAGATGTGTCTAGATGATGGAGACGGACATTAATCCTTATCTTTATCTTTATCTCTTAGCCGTAGGAAGTGGAGGATAAGAGACAAGTCGCTTGCTAAGTGGGAATATCAGAGGGGAAAGTGGGTCATTCTGCTTCGATAATGGAATATGCATTATTGCCGGTGAAAACACTCAGGCTTGTTTTCTTCTCGATTATCGATGTCAGAGTGGAATGACTTTTTACGACTTTCCTTTTCCCTTCTTATCCTGTGCCATTTTTTCAGAAATCATTGAAGTCAGGGAATCCCAAAAATCTCCCATGGTGGGCTCCGGTTCTTGACTTTCTCCTGCTAAGATGTTGAATTGGTTGTCATCTTGTTCAGATTCATCATCGCTAACTGTTTTCATAGAAACGTCATCATGGGCTAGAGACTGTAGGAACTGTGTCTTCATATAATCCATGGTTTTAACTATGAGTTCAGTTTCATTTAGATTTGGAAATTTCTGTTTTAAGTCTGCTTGGATTTTGACAAAAGGATTAACTGGTGCAGGAAGGCTTTGAGGTATAACATCAAGACAAGCCTGAGTATGGTCTTTTATGGATTTGAGAAGTTCTGGTAAAGTGGGGTTAAGTCCTTTGTCCCACCATTTGGTAAAAAATACCCTTTTAAGACGGGGAATTTTGTTCTGATAATCACATTGGAAATCCCATTTCCATATCCAAGGAATACTGAAACGAATTATGAAATGGGCCAGTAATTTAAGCATTGACAAATCTTTATTTACTGGTATATGGGCATAAGCTACTTGCCATTCTTTGAATGCTGTTTGAACGGGATTAGGTAGGGTTTCAAGAGTGATTCCAAATTTATCCCACCAAACGAAAAACCAGTTGGGAATTTCGTTTTTCAGAACATCAGGACAGATACGGATAAACCAACTATGATTATGAATTGGATTCTGATAATAAAAAACTTGTGTGAAGGAATCAATATAATCCCAAGAATCAGATCCGGTTTCGCCAGTGACCGGATTCAACAGCTTCGTAGTATGGGGATTAATACCCCAATTAGCAAGAGGCATGATGCTCTCGATGGTTGTTTTTTATCGTATTGGATCGACTAGTCGATTTTGATGGATCATGAAGCGTGTGCTTAATGTCCATGGATGTCGCTTTCAAGAATAATTTGTTCATAAACATAACGACATCGTTAAAACGGAGGAGACCGCTGAGTCGTTAAATAACGCTCTTTATCTCCCATGGATCTTTCATCCATTTCTCATCATTCGCTCAACGATCAATACTGCTTTCTTCCAGATTTGTATTGGGAATATATCGTCGTAATAGGAGAACATCCTTTATCGTTGGTTGGCTAGAAGAAGTCAAGAAATATCGGATCGAGTATTTAAGGACGGAAATTTCAGATAAGATAGATTAGTTTCCTTTCGCTTTCTACCACCGATCATGGCCACTCGCTTCTAATCGGGTCATTCTCGCAAATATTCTCGTTAGAAAAATCGTAAGAATGAATTTTCCTTTGATATACTCAATATCAAAGTCAAATACGGATAAAGTGCTCGCCAAAGTTGCAAATATCCGCTTAGATGCTAAATTTCAACATCTTTTTAAATATCTGCTTTGGCAAACCGAGCAATCAAACTTGATTAAAAAGTGCGATTCAAAAGATCATCCCGAAATTTTAAAACACATTTAACAATTGAAAGGCATTCCTTCTTTATAGTAGGATAATTTAAAGAGGGTCCTTTCCAAGTTCCTCAAGTAAAGTTGACTAAAAATCTTCTTCTTTTACCGTTAGATTAAATTGTTTTAGAATCCCACCATATCCTCGTGGTCGAAGCATCGGTTTGAACAATCTTTTTCCAATCAGATTTGGGAGGGAAAGACAAGGTATCTGTTTAACCTCGGTTTTGATTTTTATTATCGCTTCAAAGTGTGTTCATTAGTCCAAGGTAAAGGATTTTTCCGTAATCGAGTATGCTGTAATAAAGAAGATTCGGGAAAGATTCGTAAAAATCACTTAATATAATTAAGACTTCCCAAAAATCTTTGCAGTAATTGGTTAATACTTTTAATTTCGCTTTGGAAATTTGGATGCAAATTGATACATCCGTCAATTGGAATTATAGTTCCATTGAAAAATTATGTCCAAGAATTGATTTTAGTTTGGAAAAGTTTCATTTTAAAATAAACTACCAAACCATTTTTTATGATAACATTTTTGAAAATATTTAAATGTTTAATACGCTGGTCCATGGATGAAGAGAAAATTAAAACATCATCAATATAATGTATAATAAATTCAAGAAAGGGATTAAAATATCATTCATGATATGTTGAAATTCGAAGGTCCATTTTTGACACCAAATGGAAGAACATTCCATTCATAATGACCAAAGGGTACCGTAAAAGCGCTTTTATAAGTATCCTCCGTTTTCTAATTTGTATTCGCCAAAACTCGATTTCATGTCAAATTTAGAGAAAATAGTGGCATCATGAAGTCCGCCAAGAAGGTCCTTTTTATTTGGGATTCGATATCTAATCCATCAAGGCTTCATTAAGCTTGTTTATAATTAATAACGAGTCTAGGAGTTCCTCGCTCAATTTCTCGAATTTTTATCGACATAAAAAGTCGTATAACCCTGTGGGAGAAGTACTAGGTTTTATCAATTTTTCTCGCTTAAGGACTCAATTTCGCTTTTTACAAAGAAGTAAATATTCCTTTTCATTTGGCTAGGTCGAGACTTAGTAGGAATATTTTTCTCATTGTAATTAGGGACATAAGGAAGAGAAATAATATGCTTCTTCCCTGCTCCGTAAAGCATTTGGAACATCACTACAAATTTCGGGTTTGAAGAGTCTTATAGATCAATTTTATCTTGTCCGTGAAAGAAGGTTGTAAAATTCTTTGCTCGTAGTAAGAAATTTTATTTTTTTGAATAAAATTAATTTGCTTTTTTTAGAATAAATCATGTGTTTAACTTGATTTAACTCTTTTCAGATACTGGTTCTCATATGAATTCAAAAACAATATGTCTGTTGTTAAGAGTGGTATGAATTCCTAAAGTATCTATTTTAGAAATAGCATTAAAAGGCATAAGAAAGGGGTGCCTAATATGATACTTTGATTCATATTACTTGATAAGGACAAAAGAAGTAGGTAAACAAAGACCTTGATTATGTGATTAAGGCTTCGTGTATCTTTCAGATTTAATATTCATGGTGTTTCCACTTGCACTAGTTAAAGATCGAGTGGGTTTTCGAAGTATTTAGTAGGATTAACCCTTCCCCGGATACAATTCATGTCATGTCACACCACTATCTACAAGGGCAATGGCATCTTTAATAATAAAATCCGTTTAATAACAAAAGTAATTCGATATACCATTTTGAAAGACTACTTGATTCATAAGCATTAGGTATTGTTCGTAAGATTCTAATTTATCAAAAGATTCAGCTTTTAGAGGATTCTCAGATTATTATCCTGCTTATGAATTAATTGGTCTTTAATATTTTTCAAGTCTTGAAAAATAATAACATTAGTATTCTCAGAATTGCTTTATTTCGGATTTCGTAATATTAATATCATTCTTAAGATCCCTAATAGTAGTAGGTTTTTCAAGAAGAGAAACATTTTGAACTCGCTTTCACGACTTCTCTCATGCTATAATGTTCGTGGGAAGAATTTCTTCGCTTTTTTTGATTTTATAAACAGTTTCTAAAAACTTTAATTTAATTTCTCGGATCTTTCGATCCGCTCGCTAAATCGAGAAGGGACTTTTGGTTTTCTGTTAGGACATTGATACTGGGTCCTCCAATATCTAAACCATTCATTTCAACAATGGCTTTCCAATAGTCAGCTTCAATAGTTGTATTATTTTTAATAGTACAATCTTCGACATCGATCCTTAATGAATCATTATCGAATCGTAATAGATTTCTGCCAAGTCTTCCTCTGCACTTGATTCTGAATCACTGCTGGATAAACAATTAAGAATTTTTTGTTGAATGTCTTCATCAAGGGACATTTCATTTAGTTTCTGTTTTAATTTTGATTTACATTTATTAGCAAAATGTCCTGGTTTACCACATTTATAACACTGGACTTTAGATTTATCCTTTTTACTATTGTTTCTTCTTTTCTTAGGGGTTTTTTCAGGAGTTTTGTTTTTAGATTTCTTAGAAGAACGCCTTTAGAAGGTTTAGAGTGCTTTGAACTCTGTTGTTTTTTAATCTTATTAGGATACTGTAATTTTGTGTATCGTAAGAGAATTGGTCACAAAATTCTCCTATCTCATGTCTTTTAGTGAGATTCTGTTGTTTCATTAATTGTTGGAGTTTCATATCATTACACAATGATAATCCTTCTTCAATAATTACTGAAATAAGATGGCCATAAGAATACTGGTCGTAAGGGATACTCATGCGATCATGTTTATCTCTTAGTTTTTTACGAACTTTTTCAGCAAAGAAAGTAGGGAGACCATCTATAAATTTGGCCTTCCAATGCTCACCGTTAAGATCTGACCTTTGCATGACTTTCATGAGAAAGACATCCTTATACCACCTAAAATGGGTTAAGGAGGGGCAACGAAGGTTCTGTAAAAGTTCTCTACTTCTATCAGTATTCATAAGTCCTGGTCCAACAAAATGGTGAAGGACTGCTTGAACTAAAGTGTAACAAGCGTCTTCCTTTCTGGTTAGAAGTCTAGTAATAGGATCAATTTCTTCTTTCAGAGGCTTCAAGAACTTCGCTCTCTGCTTATCATTTAGCATATTATCCCACCATCCTTTAAGAATGCCAGTGAAGCCATTAACTAAAACCGGCAGATCCGGTGATCAGATTATCATTCTGCTTTAAACATTGCATACATCATTATATGATGGATGGTTTCAATATTTGATATTCTCGCTTTTCCCATCAATATTCCATTCATGATGGTTTTTCCATGATAGATTTTTGAGAATGAAGAAAGTCTTCTTCATACGTAATATCCCGAGGAGTAGGTCTAGGTAATAATACCTCATCGGGTCCAGATAAAGCCACACGATTTATGGGTTTTTTATCAGAAGTAGTTTTATTAATATTTTGAATTTCCCGAAAATTATTCTCGATTTCTAAAATATTAATGGGAGAAAAGAATCGTAATCTTCTTCATTATCGTGATTAATATTATCGGTTTCAGAAGAAGAGGGTCGCCCGCACATCATATCGATCTCGGGAAGTGGAAGCACGAGTAAGGTTCAAATCTTTCATTTTATTTAAAAGATTTTCAATGAACTCATTTTCGCTTTTAGAAGATTTCATTTTAAAATTACTAACTTCTAAGGGTGGTTTAACTACATCGTCAAGATCAAGCTTCGAGGAGTAATTTGACAATTATCATTGATATGATGAATTTGTTCTTCTATCCCGTTAACTGCTTTTCCTACGCAATAAGAAATAAATTTGTATAATTATTCTGCTTAGATAAGGGTAAAATGTCTTTTATTTTAACATCATCATGTCGACGGGTAATTCAAGAATATCAACATAAGGATTAATAACCAAAGGTTTCGTGTTTTCATTTCCTGGGCTAAGTTCAAGGACTTAGAGGTGGATGAATAGATTGGATAACATTACCATTAGTGGTAATCCAAATTCTTTTGGATTCCTCTGTTAACACATTTAGTCGACTTTTTATGTAAAGGTCCGATTTAGAAGCAAAATCATAATACCATTTAACAAATGATAAAATACATCGTTCTTGTCCAGATAAACATAAAATCGATTTTATTTCGTTAATTTATCATTGTTATGATTTTTGAAATACCAATTTCTAAAATTCGATATTTATCCCGCATGAATTCTCGGTTTAAATATCGATTTAATTTTACTTTTTGGAGAAAAATCCATTAACATTCAAAATTCATATCACTAGCAAATTGGACTGTAAGGTCTTCGTTTTGAGTATTTGTTTCATATATACCATGAGGTATTTGATTTTCGTAAATATGAATTCCTCCGATTAAGTCTTCATTTTACAGACTCATCACTTGGGGTTCTTAGATTCTTGGAAAATAGATTCTAAGGGGTCAAATACGCATCGCCAGAAGATTCGTGGAGATCAATATTATAAGGAATATTGTTATTATTATTAATGCATCTTCGTGTAAAGGGTCTTTGAAATTTTAAATAAACATTTCCATTATCGGTTTGGACAACATCTTCAATAGATTGTCTAATTATAGGTCGGGTTGAACGGCAAGTTATTAATTTGCCATTGCTTTGGGAAAGTTATTTCTTCCCAAGGATCATTCTCGGGAATAGCCACTGATCGCTAAAAAGATTAGTGTCAATTCAGACAAGATGTCCTTGTTGGCTTTTGTTTTCTCGATATAGGATTTAAAGTAGTTAATACTTTAAGATGAATACTAATAATATGGCAAAAGGAGGAGATCCCGGTAGATACTCATAGCCATGAGATATAATTCTCATTTCTAAAACTTTTGACAAATTATTATCGCTAAAGCAACGCTTAAGTTCGGATAAATATTAAAATAAACCGGTCCACGAAAGCAAGACTAGTTTCAATAGCACCCATAAGGGAGGCTTTCCAATTCGATACACCTACCATCTCTAAGTGTGCATTTGAATATCGGTATTTCGCCAAGTAAAGTTAAAGGTTTAAAAGCTACTTGGACAAGTCCTATATGAACATATTTATATTTTTGCAAAAGGGATATAAATCTTCAATATGCAATAAATATAATATTTCATCATTATTCTGTAAAGGAACAGCATGTTCAAAGGTTTTAATAATTCTTCTGCTGAGAAAATCAAAGGTTCCAATTTTATAAATAGTTTCTGGTTTGATTTTAGGAAGAGTCCATTTATCAAGAGCTTCCTTAACATCCCGATAGTAATAAGTTCATTGATTCTAAAGTAGAAGTCAAGTATTCACATCGTTGTTACAGATGAGGTGGAAAAATCAGCCATTTTTCAAAGTGATCATATATGCATAATTTATGAGTAACATATTCATTAATATGTCAATAAACTTTTCATGGCTCTGATACCAAAAGAATGGCAAGTAGCTTATGCCCATATACCAGTAAATAAAGATTTGTCAAAGGAGGAAGGATCAAATTGAGTTCAAATAAAGCACGCCCTCACAATGATTTACAAAGGATGAAAGCCACAACGCCATAACACGCTTAAAGGCAAAGTCCTAAAACACGACTTGGATGACGCTCCACTTAATCGTAAATCAATTTAAATCTATCTCTAAGTAAGATGGCATGAATGTTTAAAGGCATATTAAATATATCTTTACGTATAAATTATTACATATATGATCTCATAAAGTTATCGTTGATTTGGGGTCTTCCAAAAACTATGAGCGGCTGTGTTTCTTCCTCATATATCGCTTTTTGTTAAGACAATATAATGTTCAGATTTATAAAATTGTTCTAAGAAGTAAGAACGATTATAATTATCTGTTGCAGATTGATATGTTGTTTTGTAATGATTACTATTTTCAGTATGATAATCTAAAAGTTCAAGTAAAGAAACATAATAATTAACTGATGCAATAATTAAGACTTACAGAGGAGTCTTGGATATCTTCAAACTCAGATTATATATATCATTCAAATATTTTATGTAAAAGAGGTAAAGGAGAGAATAGAGGGAAGAGTATAAAGAGTTCTTCAACAAGGGTGAGGTCTCCTTATTTATACTAAAAAGAAGGAAAGAAAGGATCGATGTGTCTCAGATGATGGAGACGGACATTAATCCTTATCTTTATCCTTTATCTCTTAGCCGTAGTAAGTGGAGGATAAGAGACAAGTCATTTGCTAAGTGGGAATATTGTAGTGGATGTGTGGTCGTCGATGCTTTTCGATAATGGAATATGCATTATTCTTTGGTGAAAACATTGTGCTTGTTTTCTTCTGATTATTGATGCTGTAGTGGAATGACTTTTACGACTTTCTTTTTCCTTTTTATCTTGTGCCATTTTCTCGTAAATCATCAAGTGAGAGAATCCCAAAAGTCTCCCATGGTAGCTCCGGTTCTCGACTTTCTCCCTATTAAGATGTTGAATTGGTTGTCATCTTGTTCAGATTTATCATCACTAACTGCTTTTCATAGAAACGCTATCATGGGCTAGAGACCGTAGGAATCGTGGTCTTCATAAAATCCATGGTTTTAACTATGAGTTCAATTTCATTTAGATTTGGAAATTTCATTTTAAGTCCGCTTGAATTTTGACAAAAGGATTAATGTTGAGTGCAGAAGGCTTTGGGGTATAACATCAAGACAAGCCTGAGTATGGTCTTTTATGGATTTGAGAAGTTCTGGTAAAGTGGGGTTAAGTCCTTTGTCCCACCATTTGGTAAAAAATACCCTTTTAAGACGGGGAATTTTGTTCTGATAATCACATTGGAAATCCCATTTCCATATCCAAGGAATACTGAAACGAATTATGAAATGGGCCAGTAATTTAAGCATTGACAAATCTTTATTTACTGGTATATGGGCATAAGCTACTTGCCATTCTTTGAATGCTGTTTGAACGGGATTAGGTAGGGTTTCAAGAGTGATTCCAAATTTATCCCACCAAACGAAAAACCAGTTGGGAATTTCGTTTTTGTAACATCAGATGTATACTGGATAAACCAACTATGATTATGAATTGGATTTCGATAATAAAAACTTGTGTGAAGGAATCAATATAATCCGAAAGAATCAGATTCGGTTTTTCAGCAGTGATTTGGATTCAACGATTCGTAGTATGGGGATTAATACCCCAATTAGCAAGAGGCATGATGCTCTTGATGGTTGTTTTACTGTATTGGATTGGACTAGCTGATTTTGATGGATCATGAAACGTGTGCTTAATGTCCATGGATGCTGTTTCAAGAATAATTTGTTCATAAACATAACGATACTGGTTAAAACGGGGAGGAGACTGTTGAGTCGTTAAATAACGTCTCTTTATCTCCCATGGATCTTTCATCCATTTCTCGTCATTCTGTTCAATGATCAATACTGTTTCTTCCGTATTTGTATTGGGAATGTACTGTTCGGGTAATAGGAGAACATCCTTTACTGTTGGTTGGCTAGAAGAAGCCGAAGAAATACTGGATTGAGTATTTAAGGACGGAAATTCTGTATAGTATAGATTAGCTCTGCCTCGGCCTCGCTGACCGCGGCCACGGCTTCTACTGGTCATTCCTGCAAATATTCTCGGGTTAGAAAATCTGGTAAGGAATTCTGTTTTCCTTTGATATACTCAATATCAAAGTCAAATACGGATAAAGTGCTCTGCCAGGTTGCAAATATCTGTTTAGATGCTAAATTCTGAACATCTTTTTTAAATATCTGTTTTGCAGCTGAGCAATCAACTCGGATTAAAAAGTGCTGATTCAAAAGATCATCCTGAAATTTTAAAACACATTTAACAATTGAAAGGCATTCCTTCTTTATAGTAGGATAATTTAAAGAGGGTCCTTTCCAAGTTCCTGAAGTAAAGCGGACTAAATCTTCTTCTCTTTTACTGTTAGGATTAAATTGTTTTAGAATCCCACCATATCCTGTGTCAGAAGCATCAGTTTGAACAATCTTTTTCAATCGTGGATTTGGGAGGAAAGACAAGGTATCTGCTTAACCTCGGTTTTGATTTTTATTATCGCTTCAAAGGTGTTCATTAGTCCAAGGTAAAGGATTTTTCCGTAATCGAGCATCTGATAATAAGCAAAGATTCGGGAAAGATTCGGGTAAAAATCACTTAATATAATTAAGACTTCCCAAAAATCTTTGCAGTTGGTTAATACTTTTAATTTCGTTTGGAAATTTGGATGCAAATTCGATGCATCTGTCAATTGGAATTATAGTTCCATTGAAAATATTATGTCCAAGAAATCTGATTTTAGTTTGGAAAAGTTTCATTTTAGGGGTCAAACTACCAAACCATTTTTTATGATAACATTTTTGAAAATATTTAAATGTTTAATATGCTGGTCCATGGATGAAGAGAAAATTAAAACATCATCAATATAACAGATAATAAATTCAGTAAAGGGATTAAAAATATCATTCATGATATGTTGAAATTCAGAAGGTCCATTTTTGACACCAAATGGAAGAACATTCCATTCATAATGACCAAAGGGTACTGTAAAAGTAGTTTTATAAGTATCCTGTTCTCTAATTTGTATCTGCCAAAACTCGATTTCATGTCAAATTTAGAGAAAATAGTGGCATCATGAAGTCTGTCAAGAAGGTCCTTTTATTTGGGATTGGATATCTAATCCATCAAGGGCTTCATTAAGCGGTTTATAATTAATAACGAGTCTAGAGTTCCTCGCTCATTTTCGAATTTTTATTGACATAAAAAGTCGTATAACCAGGGAGAAGTACTAGGTTTTATCAATTTTTTTCATTTAAGGGACTCAATTTCGCTTTTACAAAGAAGTAAATATTCCTTTTCATTTGGCTAGGTCGAGACTTAGTAGGAATATTTTTTCATTGTAATTAGGGACATAAGGAAGAGAAATAATATGCTTCTTCCTGCTCCGTAAAGCATTTGGAACATCACTACAAATTTCGGTTTGAAGAGTCTTATAGATCAATTTTATCTTGTCTCTGTAAAGAAGGTTGTAAAATTCTCTGCTTCAGTAGTAAGAAATTTTATTTCTTTTGAATAAAATTAATCTGCTTTTTCTTTAGAATAAATCATGTGTTTAACTTGATTTAACTTTTCAGATACTGGTTGCTCATTATGAATTCAAAAACAATATGTCTCATTGTTAAGAGTGGTATGAATTCCTAAAGTGTCAATTTTAGAAATAGGCATTAAAAGGCATAGAAAGGGGTGCCTAATATGATACTTTGATTCATATTACGGATAAGGACAAAAAAAGAAGTAGGTAAACAAAGACCTTGATTACAGATTAAGGCTTGCATATCTCAGATTTAATATTCATGGTGTTTCCACTTGCACTAGTTAAAGATCGAGTGGTTTTCGGAAGTATTTAGTAGGATTAGCCCTTCCGAATACAATTCATGTCAACACCACTATCTACAAGGGCAATGGCATCTTTAATAATAAAATTCGGTTTAATAACAAAAGTAATTACGATATACCATTTTGAAAGACTACTTGGTTCATAAGCATTAGGTATTGTTCGTAAGATTCTAATTTATCAAAAGATTCATTTTAGAGGAATCATATTATTATCCTGCTTATGAATTAATTGGTCTTTAATATTTTTCAAGTCTTGAAAAATAATAACATTAGTATTCTCAGAATTGCTTTATTTCGGATTTTAGAATATTAATATCATTCTTAAGATCCCGAATAGTAGTAGGTTTTTCAAGAAGTAGAAACATTTTGAACTCGCTTTCATACGACTTCTCTCATGCTATAATGTTACGTGGGAAGAATTTCTTTCATTATTTGATTTTTATAACAGTTTCTAAAAACTTTAATTTAATTTCGGATCTCGATCGATCTGCTCGCCAAATCGAGAAGGACTTTTGGTTTTCTCGTTAGGACATTGATATCGGGTCCTCCAATATCTAAACCATTCATTTCAACAATGGCTTTCCAATAGTCAGCTTCAATAGTTGTATTATTTTTAATAGTACAATCTTGACATTGATCCTTAGCAGAATCATTATCAGAATCAGAATAAATTTCTGCCAAGTCTTCTTCTGCACTAGATTCTGAATCACTGCTGGATAAACAATTAAGAATTTTTTGTTGAATGTCTTCATCAAGGGACATTTCATTTAGTTTCGCTTTTAATTTTGATTTACATTTATTAGCAAAATGTCTTTGGTTTACCACATTTATAACTTTGGACTTTAGATTTATCTTTTTACTATTGGTCCTTCTTTTCTTAGGGGTTTTTTCGGGGTTTTGTTTTTATATTTCTTAGAAGAACGTCTTGAGAAGGTTTAGAGTGCTTTGAACTCGTTTTTTTTAATCTTATTTAGATACTGTAATTTTGTGTCGTAAGAGAATTGGTCACAAAATTCTCCAATCTCATGTCTTTTAGTGAGATTCTCGTTGTTTCATTAATTGTTGGAGTTTCATATCATTACATAAAGATAATCCTTCTTCAATAATTCTATCAAATAAGATGGCCATAAGAATATCGGGTGGTAAGGGATACTCATGCGATCATGTTTATCTCTTAATTTTTTACGGACCTTTTCAGCAAAGAAAGTAGGGAGACCATCTATAAATTTGGCCTTCCAATGCTCACTGTTAGCATCTGACCTTTGCATGACTTTCATGAGAAAGACATCCTTATACCACCTAAAATGGGTCAAGGAGGGGCAACGAAGGTTCTGTAAAAGTTCTCTACTTCTATCAGTATTCATAAGTCCTGGTCCAACAAAATGGTGGAGTACTGCTTGAACTAAAGTATAACAAGCGTCTTCCTTTCTGGTTAGAAGCCTAGTAATAGGATCAATTTCTTCTTTGTAGGCTTGAAGAACTTCTGTTCTCTGTTTATCATTTAGCATATTATCCCACCATCCTTTAAGAATGCCAGTGAAGCCATTAACTAAAAAACGGCAGATCTGGTGATCAAGATATCATTCTGCTTTTGCAGCAGGTTGCATACATCATTATATGATGGATGGTTTCGAATATTTGATATTCTGTTTTACCATCAATATTCCATTCATAGATGGTTTTTCCATGATAGGATTTTTGAGAATGAAGAAAATCTTCTTCATACAGAATATCTTGAGGAGTAGGTCTTGGGTAATAATACCTACTGGGTCCAGATAAAGCCATACGGTTTATGGGTTTTTTACTGTAAGTAGTTTTATTAATATTTTGAATTTCCTGAAAATTATTCTGAATTTCTAAAATATTAATAGGAGAGAAAAGAATTTAATCTTCTTCATTATCAGTATTAATATTACTGGTTTGAGAAGAAGGCTGTCCAGACATCATATTGATCTGGGAAGTGGAAGCATGAGTAAGGTTCAAATCTTTCATTTTATTTAAAAGATTTTCAATGAACTCATTATCGGTTTTAGAAGATTTCATTTTAAAATTACTAACTTCTAAGGGCGGTTTAACGGTTACTGGTTGAAGATCAAGCTTCTGAGGAGTAACTTGACAATTATCATTGATATGATGAATTTGTTCTTCTATCCTGGTTAACTGTTTTCCTACAGTTTGAAGAAATAAATTTGTATAATTGTTCTGTTTAGACAAGGGTAAAATGTCTTTTATTTTAACATCATCATGTTGACGGGGCAATTCAGTAATATCAACATAGGGATTGATAACCAAAGGTTTTAGGTTTTCATTTCCTGAACTAAGTTCAAGGGACTTAGGAGGTGGATGAATAGATTGGATAACATTACCATTAGTGGTAATCCAGTCTTTTTGGATTCCTGTTAACACATTTAGTTGACTTTTATTGTAAAGGTCTGATTTAGAAGCAAAATCATAATACCATTTAACAAATGATAAAATACATTGGTTCTTGTCCAGATAAACATAAAAATCAGATTTTATTTCTGTTAATTTATCATTGTTATGATTTTTGAAATACCAATTTCTAAAATTCTGATATTTATCCTGCATGAATTCCTGGTTTAAATATCGATTTAATTTTACTTTTTGGAGAAAAATCCATTAACATTCAAAATTCATATCACTAGCAGTTGGACTGTAAGGTCTTCTGTTTGGAGTATTTGTCTCATATATACCATAAGGTATTTGATTTTCAGAAATATGAATTCCTCTGATTAAGTCTTCATTTTTGACAGACTCGTTGCTGGGGTTCTTAGACTCTTGGAAAATAGATTCTAAGGGTCGCATACGAATCGCCTCAGAAGATTCAGGAGATCAATATTATAAGGAATATTGTTATTAACAGACCGGCCGGGTAAAGGGTCTTTGAAATTTTAAATAAACATTTCCATTACTGGTTTGGACAACATCTTCAATAGATTGTCTAATTATAGTTCTGGTTGGAACAACGTTATTAATTTGCCATTGTTTTGAGAAAGTTATTTCTTCCCAAGGGATCATTCTGGGAATAGCCACTTGACTGCTAAAAAGATTAGTGTCAATTAGGACAGTATGTCCTTGTTGGCTTTGTTTTATGATATAGGGATTTAAAGTAGTTAATACTTTAAGATGAATACGGAATAATATGGCAAAAGGAGGAGATCCGGTAGATACTCATAGCCATGAGATATAATTCTCATTTCTAAAACTTTTGACAAAATTATTATCAGTTAAAGCAACGCTTAAGTTCGGATAAATATTAAAATAAACTGGTCCATGAGCAAGACTAGTTTCAATAGCACCCATAAGGGAGGCTTTCCGATTTAGATACACCTACCATCTCTAAGTGTGTATCAATGAATCTTTGGTATTTTGGCCAAGTAAAGTTAAAGGTTTAAAAGCTACTTGGACAAGTCCTATATGAACATATTTATATTTTTGCAAAAAGGGATATAAATCTTCAATATGCAATAAATATAATATTTCATCATTATTCTGTAAAGGAACAGCATGTTCAAAGGTTTTAATAATTCTTCTGCTGAGAAAATCAAAGGTTCCAATTTTATAAATAGTTTCTGGTTTGATTTTAGGAAGAGTCCATTTATCAAGAGCTTCCTTAACATCCCGAGTAATAAGTTCATTGATTCTAAAGTAGAAGTCAAGTATTAGCATCGTTGTTATTCTGAGATGAAGTGGAAAAATCGGTCATTTTTCAAAGTGATCATATATGCATAATTTATGAGTAACATATTCATTAATATGTCAATAAACTTTTCATGGCTCGATACGAAAAAAGAATGGCAAGTAAGCTTTATGCCCATATACCAATAAATAAAGATTTGTCAAAGGAGGGAAGGATCGAAATTGAGTTCAAATAAAGCACGTCTGTCAATGATTTACAAAGGATGAAAGCCACAACGCCATAACACGGCCAAAGGCAAAGTCCTAAAACACGACTTGGATGACGTTCCACTTAATCAGAAATCAATTTAAATCTATCTCATCTAGTAAGATGGCATGAATGTTTAAAGGCATATTAAATATATCTTTACAGATAAATTATTACATATATGATCTCATAAAGTTACTGTTGATTTGGGGGTCTTCCAAAACTATAAGCCGACAGGTTTCTTCCTGTATGGCTGTTTTTGTTAAGACAATATAATGTTCAGATTTATAAAATTGTTCTAAGAAGTAAGAACGATTATAATTATCTGTTGCAGATTGATATGCTGTTTTGTAATGATTACTATTTTCAGTATGATAATCTAAAAGTTCAAGTAAAGAAACATAATAATTAATAGATGCAATAATTAAGACTTACAGAGGAGTCTTGGATATCTTCAAACTCCAGATTATATATATCATTCAAATATTTTACAGAAAAGAGGTAAAAGGAGAATACAGGGGGAAGAGTATATAGAGTTCTGCCTCAACAAGGGTGAGGTCTCCCTTATTTATACAAAAGAGAAGGAAAGAAAGGATCAGATGTGTCTAGATGATGGAGACGGACATTAATCCTTATCTTTATCCTTTATCTCTTAGCCGTAGGTAGTGGAGGATAAGAGAGACAGTTTCGTTGCTAAGTGGGAATATTGTAGTGGACGGTGTGGTCGTCATTTTCGATAATGGAATATGATTATTCTTTGGTGAAAACACTTGTGCTTGTTTTTTTACGATTATTGATCTTTGTAGTGGAATGACTTTACGACTTTCCTTTTCCCTTTTTATCTTGTGCCATTTTCTCGTAAATCATCAAGTGAGAGAATCCCAAAAGTCTCCCATGGTAGGCTCTTGGTTCTTGACTTTCTCCTATTTAAGATGTTGAATTGGTTGTCATCTTGTTGATTCATCATCACTAACTGTTTTCATAGAAACGTCATCATGGGCTAGAGACTGTAGGAACTGTGTCTTCATAAAATCCATGGTTTTAACTATGAGTTCAATTTCATTTAGATTTGGAAATTTCTATTTTAAGTCTGCTTGAATTTTGACAAAAGGATTAATCGTGCAGAAGGCTTTGGGGTATAACATCAAGACAAGCCCGAGTATGGTCTTTTATGGATTTGAGAAGTTCTGGTAAAGTGGGGTTAAGTCCTTTGTCCCACCATTTGGTAAAAAATACCCTTTTAAGACGGGGAATTTTGTTCTAATAATCACATTGAAATCCCATTTCCATATCCAAGGAATCTTCAAACGAATTATGAAATGGGCCGATAATTTAAGCATTGACAAATCTTTATTTCTTGGTATATGGGCATAAGCTTACTTGCCATTCTTTGAATCTTTGTTTGAAGGATTAGGTAGGGTTTCAAGAGTGATTCCAAATTTATCCCACCAAACGAAAAACCGGTTAGAATTTCGTTTTTGTAACATCAGGCAGATATCTGGATAAACCAACTATGATTATGAATTGGATTCTGATAATAAAAAACTTGTGTGAAGGAATCAATATAATCCCAAAGAATCGATTCCGGTTTTCAACAGGTGATTGGATTCAACAGATTACGGTAGTATGGGGATTAATACCCCAATTAGCAAGAGGCATGATGCTCTTGATGGTTGTTTTACTGTATTGGATTGGACTAGCTGATTTTGATGGATCATAAACGTGTGCTTAATGTCCATGGATCGCTGTTTCAAGAATAATTTGTTCATAAACATAACGATACTGGTTCAAACGGGGAGGAGACTGTTGAGTCGTTAAATAACGTCTCTTTATCTCCCATGGATCTTTCATCCATTTTCTCGTCATTCATTCAATGATCAATACTGCTTGTTTCTTCCGTATTTGTATTGGGAATGTATTGTTAGTGTAATAGGATAACATCCTTTCTTCGTTGGTTGGCTAGAAGAAGCCGAAGAAATACTGGATTGAGTATTTAAGGACGGAAATTTTGTATAGTATAGATTAGCTCGCCTTACCTCACGATCATGGCCACGCGCTTCATTGGTCATTCCCGCAAATATTCTCGGGTTAGAAAATCGGTAAAGAATTTGCTTTCCTTTGATATACTCAATATCAAAGTCAAATACTGGATAAAGTGCTCTACCAGTTGCAAATATCTCGCTTAGATGCTAAATTCGAACATCTTTTTTTAAATATCTTTTTGCAATTTGAGCAATCAACTTGATTAAAAAGTTTGATTCAAAAGATCATCCTGAAATTTTAAAACACATTTAACAATTGAAAGGCATTCCTTCTTTATAGTAGGATAATTTAAAGAGGGTCCTTTCCAAGTTCCTGAAGTAAAGCGGACTAAATCTTCTTCTCTTTTACTGTTAGGATTAAATTGTTTTAGAATCCCACCATATCCTGTGTCAGAAGCATCAGTTTGAACAATCTTTTTCCAATCAGGATTTGGGAGGGAAAGACAAGGTATCTGTTTAACCCTGGTTTTGATTTTTATTACTGCTTCAGTGTGTTCATTAGTCCAAGGTAAAGGATTTTTCCGTAATCGAGCATACAGAATAGCAGTATCTTGGGAAAGATTCGGGTAAAAATCACGAATATAATTAAGACTTCCCAAAAATCTTTGCAGTTGGTTAATACTTTTAATTTCGTTTGGAAATTTGGATGCAAATTCGATGCATCTGTCAATTGGAATTATAGTTCCATTGAAAATATTATGTCCAAGAAATCTGATTTTAGTTTGGAAAAGTTTCATTTTAAAATAAACTACCAAACCATTTTTTATGATAACATTTTTGAAAATATTTAAATGTTTAATATCTTTGGTCCATGGATGAAGAGAAAATTAAAACATCATCAATATAATGAGATAATAAATTGGTAAAGGGATTAAAAATATCATTCATGATATGTTGAAATTGAAGGTCCATTTTGACACCAAATGGAAGAACATTCCATTCATAATGACCAAAGGGTACCGTAAAAGCAGCTTTATAAGTATCCCGTTCTCTAATTTGTATCTCGCAAAATCTCGATTTCATGTCAAATTTTAGAAAATAGTGGCATCATGAAGTCATCAAGAAGGTCCTTTTTATTTGGGATTGGATATCTAATCCATTGAAGGGCTTCATTAAGCGGTTTATAATTAATAACGAGTCTAGGAGTTCCTCGTTCAATTTCTCGAATTTTATTGACATAAAAAGTCGTATAACCTGGGGAGAAGTACTAGGTTTTATCAATTTTTTCATTTAAGGGACTCAATTTCGGTTTTACAAAAAGTAAATATTCCTTTTCATTTGGCTAGGTCGAGACTTAGTAGGAATATTTTTTTCATTGTAATTAGGGACATAAGGAAGAGAAATAATATGCTTCTTTCCTTCCAGAAAGCATTTGGAACATCACTACAAATTTCGGTTTGAAGAGTCTTATAGATCAATTTTATCTTGTCCGTAAAGAAGGTTGTAAAATTCTCTCGCTTAGTAGTAAAAAATTTTATTTCTTTTGAATAAAATTAATCGCTTTTCTTTAGAATAAATCATGTGTTTAACTTGATTTAACTCTTTTGTATACTGATTTCATTATGAATTCAAAAACAATATGTCTGTTGTTAAGAGTGGTATGAATTCCTAAAGTGTCAATTTTAGAAATAGGCATTAAAAGGCATAGGAAAGGGGTGCCTAATATGATACTTTGATTCATATTACGGATAAGGACAAAAGAAGTAGGTAAACAAAGACCTTGATTACAGATTAAGGCTTCAGGTATCTTGTATTTAATATTCATGGTGTTTCCACTTGCACTAGTTAAAGATTGAGTGGTCTTCTGGAAGTATTTAGTAGGGATTAGCCCTTCCTGAATACAATTCATGTCAGCACCACTATCTACAAGGGCAATGGCATCTTTAATAATAAAATCCGGTTTAATAACAAAAGTAATTCTGATATACCATTTTTGAAAGACTACTTGGTTCATAAGCATTAGGTATTGTTCAGAAGATTCTAATTTATCAAAAGATTCAGTTTTAGAGGAATCTGTATTATTATTCTGTTTATGAATTAATTGGTCTTTAATATTTTTCAAGTCTTGAAAAATAATAACATTGGTATTCTGTAATTGCTTTATTTCGGATTTTAGAATATTAATATCATTCTTAAGATCCTGAATAGTAGTAGGCTTTTCAGTAGTAGAAACATTTTGAACTCGTTTCATGACTTCTCTCATGCTATAATGTTCTGTGGGAAGAATTTCTTCTGTTATTTGATTTTTATAACAGGTTTCTAAAAACTTTAATTTAATTTCTGGATCTCTGATCTGTTCTGCCAAATCGAGAAGGGACTTTTGGTTTTCTGTTAGGACATTGATACTGGGTCCTCCAATATCTAAACCATTCATTTCAACAATGGCTTTCCAATAGTCAGCTTCAATAGTTGTATTATTTTTAATTGTACAATCTTGACATTGATCTTAGCAGAATCATTATCCAAATCCAGAATAAATTTCTGCCAAGTCTTCTTCTGCACTAGATTCTGAATCACTGCTGGATAAACAATTAAGAATTTTTTGTTGAATGTCTTCATCAAGGAACATTTCATTTAGTTTCTGTTTTAATTTTGATTTACATTTATTAGCAAAATGTCCTGGTTTACCACATTTATAACACTGGACTTTAGATTTATCTTTTTTACTATTGGTCCTTCTTTTCTTAGGGGTTTTTTCAGGGGTTTTGTTTTTATATTTCTTAGAAGAACGTCTTCGGTAAGGTTTAGAGTGCTTTGAACTCTGTTGTTTTTTAATCTTATTAGGATACTGTAATTTTGTGTCGTAAGAGAATTGGTCACAAAATTCTCCAATCTCATGTCTTTTAGTGAGATTCTGTTGTTTCATTAATTGTTGGAGTTTTATATCATTACATAAAGATAATCCTTCTTCAATAATTACTGAAATAAGATGGCCATAAGAATACTGGTCGTAAGGGATACTCATGCGATCATGTTTATCTCTTAATTTTTTACGGACCTTTTCAGCAAAGAAAGTAGGGAGACCATCTATAAATTTGGCCTTCCAATGCTCACTGTTAGCATCTGACCTTTGCATGACTTTCATGAGAAAGACATCCTTATACCACCTAAAATGGGTCAAGGAGGGGCAACGAAGGTTCTGTAAAAGTTCTCTACTTCTATCAGTATTCATAAGTCCTGGTCCAACAAAATGGTGGAGTACTGCTTGAACTAAAGTATAACAAGCGTCTTCCTTTCTGGTTAGAAGCCTAGTAATAGGATCAATTTCTTCTTTGTAGGCTTGAAGAACTTCTGTTCTCTGTTTATCATTTAGCATATTATCCCACCATCCTTTAAGAATGCCAGTGAAGCCATTAACTAAAAAACGGCAGATCTGGTGATCAGTATTATCATTCTGTTTGCAAACAGTTGCATACATCATTATATGATGGATGGTTTCGAATATTTGATATTCTGTTTTACCATCAATATTCCATTCATAGATGGTTTTTCCATGATAGGATTTTTGAGAATGAAGAAAATCTTCTTCATACAGAATATCTTGAGGAGTAGGTCTTGGGTAATAATACCTACTGGGTCCAGATAAAGCCATACGGTTTATGGGTTTTTTACTGTAAGTAGTTTTATTAATATTTTGAATTTCCTGAAAATTATTCTGAATTTCTAAAATATTAATAGGAGAAAAGGAATCAGAATCTTCTTCATTATCAGTATTAATATTACTGGTTTGAGAAGAAGGCTGTCCAGACATCATATTGATCTGGGAAGTGGAAGCATGAGTAAGGTTCAAATCTTTCATTTTATTTAAAAGATTTTCAATGAACTCATTATCGGTTTTAGAAGATTTCATTTTAAAATTACTAACTTCTAAGGGCGGTTTAACGGTTACTGGTTGAAGATCAAGCTTACGAGGAGTAACTCGACAATTATCATTGATATGATGAATTTGTTCTTATCCTGGTTAACTGCTTTCCTACGGTTTGAAGAAATAAATTTGTATAATTGTTTCATTTAGACAAGGGTAAAATGTCTTTTATTTTAACATCATCATGTTGACGGGCAATTCAAGAATATCAACATAGGATTGATAACCAAAGGTTTTAGGTTTTCATTTCGAACTAAGTTCAAGGGACTTAGGAGGTGGATGAATAGATTGGATAACATTACCATTAGTGGTAATCCAGTCTTTTTGGATTCCTGTTAACACATTTAGTTGACTTTTATTGTAAAGGTCTGATTTAGAAGCAAAATCATAATACCATTTAACAAATGATAAAATACATTGGTTCTTGTCCAGATAAACATAAAAATCAGATTTTATTTCTGTTAATTTATCATTGTTATGATTTTTGAAATACCAATTTCTAAAATTCTGATATTTATCCTGCATGAATTCCTGGTTTAAATATTGACGAATTTTACTTTTTGGAGAAAAATCCATTAACATTCAAAATTCATATCACTAGCAGTTGGACTGTAAGGTCTTCTGTTTGGAGTATTTGTCTCATATATACCATAAGGTATTTGATTTTCAGAAATATGAATTCCTCTGATTAAGTCTTCATTTTTGACAGACTCGTTGCTGGGGTTCTTAGACTCTTGGAAAATAGATTCTAAGGGTCGGATACGTAATCGCCTAGAAGATTCGTGGAGATCAATATTATAAGGAATATTGTTATTAATGTACGGCCGGGTAAAGGGTCTTTGAAATTTAAATAAACAAACATTTCCATTCTTGGTTTGGACAACATCTTCAATAGATTGTCTAATTATAGTTCTGGTTGGAACAGCGTTATTAATTTGCCATTGTTTTGAGAAAGTTATTTCTTCCCAAGGATCATTCGGGAATAGCCACTTGATCGCTAAAAAGATTAGTGTCAATTAGACGAAGATGTCCTTGTTGGCTTTGTTTTTCGATATAGGGATTTAAAGTAGTTAATACTTTAAGATGAATACGGAATAATATGGCAAAAGGAGGAGATCCCGGTAGATACTCATAGCCATCGATATAATTCTCATTTCTAAAACTTTTGACAAATTATTATCGATTAAAGCAACGCTTAAGTTCGGATAAATATTAAAATAAAACTGGTCTATGAAAGAAGACTAGTTTCAATAGCACCCATAAGGGAGGCTTTCAAGTTCGAGACACCTACCATCTCTAAGTGTGCATTGAATCTTTGGTATTTTGGCCAAGTAAAGTTAAAGGTTTAAAAGCTACTTGGACAAGTCCTATATGAACATATTTATATTTTTGCAAAAAGGGATATAAATCTTCAATATGCAATAAATATAATATTTCATCATTATTCGTAAAGGAACAAAGATGTTCAAAGGTTTTAATAATTCTTCACGAGAAAATCAAAGGTTCCAATTTTATAAATAGTTTACGGTTTGATTTTTAGGAAGAGTCCATTTATCAAGAGCTTCCTTAACATCCCGACAGGCAATAAGTTCAATTGATTCTAAAGTAGAAAGTCAAGTATTGCCATCGTTGTTATTCTGAGATGAGGTGGAAAAATCGGTCATTTTTCAAAGTGATCATATATGCATAATTTATGAGTAACATATTCATTAATATGTCAATAAACTTTTCATGGCTTTGATACCAAAGGAGGGAAGGATCGAAATTGAGTTCAAATATTATTATTATTATTATTATTATTATTATTCTTTCTTGTTTCTTAATTTTTAGAAAATTAATTTTCTTAGTAAATAAATCAAAATCTGAGTTGGAAGATCAAAGAAGTGTTTGACAAGTCTCATTATTTCTACAATTAAAAGGAAAAATGTTGATAAGTATAACTTACTTTCGTCTTTTATTTTCAAATTTTGTTAATCTCTTTGTACTTCACGTGGCTTCTAATTTCGATTACCTATTTTATTCGTGGAGAGTTTCTTTATTAGAAATATTATTTTTTATTTTGAATTTATCAATTTTTTTATCCTTAATTAATTTAATTAAATTTGGATTGGGGTTTGACCAATTTAGTTAGTATTTATTTCAGGATAAAATGCAAAGTAGACCACTGAACTTTAAGGATTTTTGGGTATTGAGCTCTCATACGTGGCGCCTATGTGACGTGGATATTTTTATTTTATTTTACACGTGGACGCCGACGTGGCGAATAAATATTGAACTTAATCCCAAAAATTATGTTGGTGTCATGATTCGAACTCTTGACCTCTAGCTTAAAATTTAAAACCAATGACCAACTGAGCAAAGAAGCCTAGTTACTATAATTTTGCAAGGATTAATATTTATAAGTGATAACAAATAATAATAATAATAATAATAATAATAATAATAATAATAATAATAATAATAATGGATGAGCAGATCGACGTCTACGTAATTTACACCTTCAAGATCTACAGATCTACATCTTCAAGTGTTCAAGTTTGCATGAAGGGGAGGAGGAAGATGACGTTACCAAACTTTGAATATTTGAATTTTAATTATTATTTTTGAATTTGAATTTGTTTTTGTTGTTGGATCCAAGATATTTGAATTTGAATTATTAATTATGGTAGTTATTTCTCCTTGATTTTAGGTTTTCTTATTATTATGAATTGAATCCTATACTAATTCCCTAAATTAAGGAATCCTAATTGCACTAATATTATAAATAAATATAGAAAGTATATTAATTGTGTAAATATTTTATGAGTGTACTAATAGTGTAATTACTTTCTAAATATTGTATATTATTGTAAAGGACCCAAAAAATATTAGGGTTTGGAAAATTAAATACGCACGTATTATTCTTTCAAGTAAAAAAGGAAGTTGTCAATAGATTATTCTTTCAAGTAAAAAAGGAGGTTGTCAATAGAAATTATGTTGAATCAAGAGGTTAAAATTAGAAAATTGATAAATTCACAACAGAAAATGATATTTTACATAAAAAATTGTCGCTATAGAGTATAGATCCTATAGCGATGATTTTCACTGTCGTTATACATCTATAGCGATATTTTTCATGTGAAAATATTAACAAATGTTGTGAAAATATTGATTTCCTAAAATTAGGGTTCAATTTCAATGTTCTACAATAAGTTTTGATAGAAGAGGAATTTGTAGTTTTGATTAATTAATGTACAAATTTATACGTTTCATTATTTTGATTTTCAATCGAAATTAAATTGTTATATAGTCTTTTCTTTATAGGAAATTGTTAAATCCACAACAGAAAATAATTTTTCCACAACAAAAGTGTCTCTATAGATCCTATAATGATGGCACCGTCGCTATACATCTATAGCGACACTTTTATTGTTATTTTGGTTCCTTTCAGTTCTTAGTATTGTTGCAAATTCCGTGTTTCCTACTAGAATCAGTACTTCAATTGGGCATGGCTTAGCTTTATACCAATATTGTCTAGAATCTGGGACTTGAGTATCTATAACTGTGACACCCCCAAATCTAGGTTACCTGACCCCCGAATTTGGTGTTCACGATCCACAATATAATACCATCTAACTATCCATTTTAATATAAATAGGAATACATAACTCATTAACATAGATTGTTAATACATAAGTCTTAGGTCTACTAACCTTAACATTACAGACATACCCCTTTAGATATACAAAAAGGGTTTACAATACAATACAACATAATAATAATATTGTTCATCATAACTAATTCATAACTATCCCTTTTCCTTTGTTCTTCTTTGCAGCACCTTCTGCAACTTCGTTCCTAAATGAAAAGTTTTATTTATAGCAAGGGTAAGCAACAAGTTTGCTCCGCAAGTTAAAAGATACAATAAAGATATAGAAATCAATATCTAACCTTCTCACATTTTACGCAACAATAATTCGATAATGAAAGAGTACAACACTTTCAAGGTTTTCTACGATATTCAAATGAATAATCAAGAATTAATTCTACGAAATGGCAAAGTGGAATATTTTCCAGATTTATGCTGAGCGATCCATTGGATATTCTCGAGTAACTATCAAAGTTAAACTTTGATATACCCAAGTGTATCAGATAACCATGAAGATTAAATCATACCCCTTTGAAAGTATATAAAGTGATCAGCTTTAGTATACCCTATATTATGCATAATACTTAATCGCGCGCAAAGGCCGAATACTCGACCGATAAAATATTCCCTTTATATAAAAGGTTGTTCTTCTCAGTCTTAGAATCAAGATTTTGATTTTACAAGGAAATACTGTGATTTCAAATTCTATTTTCTTCTCGATCTAGCCGAAATAAATGGGCATCGATCTGTCAATAATAATTTAATTCTCTTCTCGAACCTATCAAGTTCTAACAAATGTTCGTCTAACCAGAATAATTGGCTAAGACATAATTCGACAATAAACAGGAATTATCTGTACTGTCAATTTTAGCTTCTACGGATATGTATATCCAACAACAGTTATTCTACGAATGTATATATATTCTGAATCAGTAATTTAATTTGAATTATTAAGCATGCACTAACTGCGAATAATCAACAATAAATCCCTGGACGTGGTCTAATTAGCAATAATTAACCACCAATAATAATAAAAAAATATTAACTCAAGGTTGAGTTAGGGAACTTGCCTCTTCCGCTGATTACAGCTACACAATAAACTTAACTGCGTTCGTAAGACCTATAACCAATAATATCGGTCTCACAATTAGCACAATAATTTATAACACATAACACTGTAATTCACAGTCAAACTTCTCCTAGGCACATTACCACATAGCCACATCAGTGTTTATAACCTAGATAAATACTTATCAAGTCTAACTATTTGATGCAGTTGGAATTTGGTCCATTCTCGGTGATCCGGTCACCTATCCAGACACTTAACACGCCTATTGTCAATTAAACTTGGTCTCTAAGCTTAAATATTATTTTAGATAAGTCAAATATCATTTATAATATTTTGAAAGCTTTTAATAATTTATAAGCAATTATTATAATTTATAATAATTTTTCAATCATCGGAATCATTTTTAAATGATTTATTTATCAAATAATCTTATCATTATTAATATTTAATAATATAAAAATATTAATAACATACTTATCAAAATATTAAAGTTATTTTAATAACTTAAAATATTTTTAAATCGTCAATATTCTACTTAAATGATTTTTAAAGTAATTAAAATCATTTTAAATCATTACCATTAATAATAAAATATTAATAAAATTATCATTAAAATATTAAAAGTCATTTATTATAACTTAAAATATTTTTAAATTATTTTCTCATTTTAAATGATTTTTAAATCAATAAAATCATTTATAATTCATTTATTTAATATAATAATTAAATAAATCTAATCTCATTAATATTAATTTATTAATGAAAATTATCTAAAAATATTAAAAATTATATTTTATAATTCAAAATATTTTCTAACACATTATTCTTATTTAAAATGATTTTTCATAATATTAAATCATTTTCTCTAATTTATTTAATACACTAATTAAATAAATTAAATTCCTTTAATATTTAAATAATTATAAATATTAAAGAAAAATATTCCAAATAGTAGAAATTATTTTTCATAATTTAAAATAATTTTTAAAACTATTTTGGTAATTTTAGAATTTATTTCTATTTTTAAATAATTTTTTAATTTTAAATTAAAATTAATTAATCGGTCGCTAAAACCCTTTAGCGACACTTTTCTCGTCGTCTTAGGTGTTCTTCATCTCAAGAACACCGCATCGACTCGTGTTCAGGTGCTTGCGTTTCACCCGACTTTTAATCTTTGTTTAAAATCGTTTCTGGGCTACCTTAAAGTTCAATCATGTAATACTCATGTAACACTACCATTAAAAATCAACATTAAAGTCATAAAACATCATAACAAGTTGCTCAGTGCCTTCAAACTTATTGTCAGACGGTTTCTGGGTTTTCCCAGAAACCAGGAAACTCGAGCAGTCACTTTCAAGCTCAATTATCTAAGTGTTCTAGTAATCATTTTGATTTTTTCTTGGTTCATAACCGTAGTACACATGACAAAGAATAACAAAATAACGAGATCTGAGTCTAAAAACAAAATATTCACAAGATATGCTTGATTTAAAACCACGCCGAACATGTGTTCATCCGCTTACGGGTTTTTCCGAAACACAAACCGTGGCTGGGTGGCCTCTTTTCGACAAAATCATCGTGCTCGATCTAAGGATGTTTTGGAAGGTCTAAATACACGGATCTAAAGCCCATATTACATACTACCATATGGTTACAACAATAACATCAAAAAACATCAAAATCTGTCGATCTCGGGTAGTTAAAAATTGTCAAATATTTGTTTTTTTAAATTTTGAAATTTGCCAGATTTGTGCTTGGTCAACGTCGGTCAATGGGTTTTGACCTTAAATAACTTCGAATCCAGACATCTAATGACTATACAACCACTTGCAGATTAAAGACAACCTAACAAGATACCAATAACAACATTAAAACAACAATTATCACCAACATAGACAGATCTAGGACCACTGACATATCTTGTCAGAGAGTAAAAATTTCTCAAGAACATATTTTGAAAACTTGCATTTTTATCCATTTTGATGCTATGGATCCATGATGGATCAACATAGATTAACTAAAAACACCATATAACACAAATATAAACACTTAAACACAATTATTTTCTTAGCATACGAGATCTAGGTTGAGTTTGTGTTTTACCTTCTCTTGTCCAATCTTTGATCCTTGCTCTTTTCCACTGATCTTGATGATCTAAAGGCTTGGTTAGTGACTGAAACACTTAGTGATTTCGTGGGTTTAGGTGAGAGAAAGAGTGGGTTGGTGTTAGATAGCTAATAAGCTTGATATGTGAACTTTCTCTCTCCTAGATCTCTTATATCTTAGATGTAATGAATCTAACTGTGCAAGTTGGCAAGATATGGATAAGATTTGATACAGAATTTAAGCACATGGGATAATCTCAAGTGATGACTCACTAGATCTTACAAATCTTCTAACTAAATATCTAAGTAAAGGGGTACATTGGACTTTGTACATGAAACTTTAATGGCATATATGGGATTTACCAAACCCTTAGGGTTTAACCCTTAAGGTTTAACCCTAAGGCTCTAACCCTAAAGTTTTACAACTTTAGCTTATGGGATTTTCTAAATTAGGATCTTTAAAATAAAAAATTAAGATGTTCAAAAATATAATTAGTGTTCCCTAATTATATTAAAGGTTACTAATCACATTAAAGAATACTAATCACTTTAGAGCTTAATAATTAGGATTAGGGTTTCTTAATTAGGGTTTAGGATTCCCGAATTAAAAATTAGGATTTTTCGACTTTCGATTAGGGTTCCTAACTACACGTTAGGGTTTCAAATCTTGAGATTAGAGTTTCTAATCCTTATTAGGGTTTACCAATATTGTACCCTACCCGACCAATCATTGATCAACATTCTATACAGTACAAACACGTACTCATCAGTATAATTATTTCAATTATATTTTCAGTCTAATCTCTATCCGGACTTAGGGTTAGGGTTCTTATTCTCCGTTAAGCACAACTCTACTCTAATTTCTCAGTCAATACACAAATTGACTACTTCTCGATGCTCGTATTACAAATACACAGTACAATATTAACAGTCAATATTAAATAAAATAAAATATAAAAAAATTATTCGTGAAATTTGGATTATTCGAAATCCCGGGTTATCACAATAACAGTTCAGTCTCATATTAAAAGATATGAAAAAAAATTATTTGTAGATAAAAAATTAAGTTACTAACAATAATATCTTCAGTCATCACTTTTTGGATGAGCCTGTAGTGAGTTAATTAAGATGATCCAAGAAAATATTATTGAGCTAGCCCGTGATTTAATTGTATGGAGTTTGTGTACATTTATGATATTGGGTTGTACTCCTCCGTTCTTTAATATAAGTTGTTTTAGAGTTATGTACAAGTATTAAGAAAATGATTGTATAACATTAAATATAATATCAATTGTCTATATTACTCTTGTATTGAAAAAAGAGTGTTATTTAGAGAGGAAAATTGGAGATCTAAAAGCGTGCATCTCCTATTATGATTTTGAATCGGGTAAAGTGAAATCTCTTATCATAAGGCGGGTGTGAATATGGATATATTTCGATAAGCTCAGCTTGTGGATAGACATCGCTCTTAGTTTTTCTCCCTAAACTGGAACCTAAGTAGCTCATGGTTGACAAAAGGAATCCGGTCCTATCAGCCCCTGCATCCTATCTTATACTTGACGAGCTAGTTTCAGTTGTTGGAATTGCTTTCCTTCTCCTGGCAAGTAAAGAGCTAGAGGATTAGGTCGGGCACAAAAGAGTGTTTCAATCCAATGGACATGAGACTTATGAAGCATGAAAATAGAAAAGAATGCTCTTTGGGCATTGCTTGTGTCGACCAGCCAAGCAGATGAGATTATGTCTCTTCCTTTACTATTATCACTGACATTAAGGTTGACTCTCTCCTTGCTCGTTTCACGCCTTTCCGTGAAGAGCATAGTAGGCACCAAGTCGCAGAAAAACTAGTGAGAAAACCAAAATTATATTTATTACTTGGATTAATATTGAAAACTGAGCAATTAATGTTTATTTAAAATTCTCAAACGACTAAAATTAAGGATCAAAAACAATTTTCTAAAACACTTGTATTAAAGCACGGAAGGAGTATTGTGTTGTGTGCCTTGTAAGGCCATGTAAGTTGTGATATTGGGTAGCAATGTGATGTGTGCATGTCTGCAAGCTCGTGTAAGTGAGACATCATGCAAGTGAGACCCATGTTCTTAATAAATAAGTCTACTATCACATAAAATCGTTCACATATATATTTTGATGGCCCACGTGACTTGCTCTGCACGTGAGCGCTATCAAAATATACATGAGTGTATATAAACAGTATGTGAGCGATTTTATGTGATAATAGACTTGCTAATTTATGTAACAAATTACAATTGATTTTGAATTTCCCGCTCACCCTAATAAATCATCTGGGCCGTCCAAATTTTAAGATAAATCACACCGTCCATGTCCATATAAATGCCGGAGGCATGGAACACAACTAGTTCTTAATATGGCTCCAATGTAAGTTGCTCTCTTATATAAATATGTAAGGTATGTTTTTATAGAGAATAGATCATGTCCGGTCTCCCGGACAAGCTTAAATTACGGACCACAAATTTTTTAATTTTTTTATTTTTTTATTTTTTTTTGAAAACAACTAAAAATAAAAATAAAAATTATGGAACTTGAATTTTTACATAATACAGTGTTTTTGATGTGATTTAGATACATATAACAAAACATATCCGGATTTTATCAGGTCCGAGAGTCCGGACCTAATCCGGCCTCTGTTTTCATATATTTTGTAAGTTGCAAGGTTACGAGTAGATTTGATTGAGCAAGTGTAAGTAAGTTGACGCAAGTATAATTTGATTAAGTATCTTATTTTGGTTAGCAAGTTGTTTTGTGAGCACTATGATAGTACTTAATTTTGATTAGTTGCAAGTATATTTAGTAAGTATTTTATTTTAGTTCGTTGGGTCTATTTTATATTTACGTTGTTGTATCTTATTATTGCTCTTTGCATTTGCACCCTTTTTCTCCACTTCTCCTTCAAGAGATGCAAAACCTAATAGGTAAGAAACGTATACATCAGCACCATGATAGTAATCCTAACTATTCCACAACAGTGGTAAAAATTAAAACATCCAGAATTAAAGCGCATTTGACTGAAATAATATCCCACATCATCTCCATAAAAAATCTTTTGCCTCATCGCTATATACGATTTCTTCCAAGGCATAAAAATGGAGTTCAATACAAGCCAACACCTTCAAATATTGGAATGCCAATGGCAACTCACAAGTCTAATTTCAAGAGGAGAACTGTCTCGAGAAGCAGCAATGTGTTGTTGAAAAGCCATTGAGCAAAAAACTGGCTAATCGTCTGACAACTCATCCCATGATCACTCCCCTACCTCTTCATGCTAATGGATGCCGCCTCCTGCAAATGTTTCCAAAGTTTACTACGCATCAGGAATCAAATACCGCATTAGATATAGATGGGTCTAGACCAAAGTTACAGAATGAGGTTTGTGTGCGTATTGGCTTTTATTGAAAGCAATAAAATAGGTCAGAATATCAAGAGACTTGTAAACAATTACTTTTAACATGAACATGTTCATAAAAAGTCAAAGGGAAGGGTAAGTCTCACGAGTTACCTCTTGGGCCGACTTCGGTCTTCATCGTAGTCCATCACTCCACCAGATTCAGCGAAAATCTCCTCGTGCCCTCGGAAGTCCATGTCTGCCTGCTCACAGGTTGTAACTTCTGCCACAACGTAAGTAAGACGCATCGACAAACATATTCCATGTGCTTCAAAGATACTCGGTTTTTTACATTATGTTCTAATAAAGTAACAGCAAAGATTCACATGATATTCTAATTGAGGGTATCAATCAAGCCAACCCCTCACTACTTCTTAAATTCTAATTCAACAATCACTCAACTAGTATCCAAACCAGGTAGTCTGGCAAGGGTGCACTAGTGATTGTTTCTACTTAAGTTAATTCCATCCAAGAAATGTTCCCTCATCTTGCTAGTAAGACTAAGGGGGTGTTTGATAAAAATTGAAAGAATCTGAATCTGTATGAGCTGAATCTGAATCTAAATGAAAAAAATTGTTTGATAATTAATATGTCTGAACCATCTGAATGACAAAATTTTATTATTTTACCCCTATGAAAAAATTCAAAGTTGTTGTAAATTTATTTAACATTACTTAATATAATAGTTAATATTTTTTTTTATAATTTTATAATTTTTTTTATTTTATTCAGCTGCTCATTCAGTCATTCAGCCAAAAAAAAATCTGACTTAGCCATTCAGCTCAATCATCTGACTGATTCAGTCATTCAGACGAATTTTTTCCAAAACAAACGCACTTAATGGCTGACTGATTTAGCCATTCAGATGTATTCAATACTAAACAAACAGCCTCTAAGAAGAGAGACCATGAAAACAAAAGTTTAGCATGAAAAGTTTATGATATCCCAGGCAGTCCAGGGCATTCACAGTGTCCTCACTTAACTAAGGTAATAGACATACCCCAGAATGCCTTGCAAAATAAGTGTAACAAGTTTTATCCCCATGCAACATCTAAACACTCATAAACGTGAATTCTTATACATCAAACACAATGTAAGAGAACTGCAGTATACTAACCTTGAGGGAGACTGACTTCTTTACTTCATCTATCCTTTCTTCAACCTCCTTCCTATGTTTCTTGTCCAACTCACTCATATTATCAGCCCATTTTATCTTATCTTGGATTGAAATAAGAAGATTGTCCGATGTAGTCAGCCTGTGTTTTTGTTCAGAAATACATTGGACTCAAAAAAAAGAGACCCTAAACAAAAGTAAAAATGCACAGGAAAATTAAATTCAGTTCTATAACGGATTATGTTGTGCTTTCAATTTTTATTATTAGTAAATATAAGGTGCTTCTACAGTAAGATGGCCTCCTGATAAGGAAAAGTGCCCATTATTATAATCCAACAAAGGCAAAATAGCGTTGGACACTCTATGCTCTAGTTTGCAAAATAATAGTAAAAATAAACTCCACATCTAAGAAAGTGGCACACTTCTTGGACACTGCCTGACTAACAAGCCTTGAATGTTGACATGGAATTATTTTTAGTATGCAAAAGATGATGTAAAAAAGAACACAAGACTAGGGATTGTACTATTAATTGAGCAGTAGCATGGAAGTAGAGTGGAGAAGATTATTATAATAGCGTGTATGTGTGTCTCTATATACTCCATCCATCCCATTTTAATTGTCCTAGTTAGACTTTTAAGGTCAAACTGACATCATAATATTAACATTAAATAAAATTTCACTTTAAAGTCGTACAATAACAGATTTATGGCAATAAAATGTGGTCTACCAGCTTGATAACGTCTGAATCATGTTCCCAAGCTGTTCAGGTCTGAGATCCCTTCCCGCTGCAAATTGCACCTATGAACTCGCAAAAGGAATTGATCAATCACTTATTCAGGGGTCATATACTTGCATTAGTAAGTCACCTAAACACTACACAGAATAAGAAGGTATAGACACTAAGTTCTAACCTCAAAACATCTTCGCAACTGATCCAGTTTTCCTCTAACTATGCCCTACTCAAAAGAAAATGCAGAAATTAGCACAATAATCCTTCTGTCAATAAGACAGTCACAACAAGAACATGTGCATGGAAAATTTCAAAAAGTTATTCACCAACATCAAAAATCTTACACAAGAAACCAAATATATGCATACATGTGTATAGCATGTGGTTATCTGTAATTGGTCTAATTAACACAGAATACATACCACGTACATGCACTCGTTGATAAGGAAATCTTCAAGCTCGCGCACATTTGTTACGTCCAACTCCTGCATCAGTACATCATAGGGGAGTACCTGGGAAGGTAATACTAATTAAAGCCTCAAATAATCATGTGAATATCTGAAGAACTAACCTAGCATGGAATAAACTTGTGAATTAATGCCTGCTATCATTTCAAAAGGTTGTACAAAATGAAGAATAAGCAACAAACAGTAGTTCTGAATCAGACAATTGTATTACAAGTCACCATGATTTAATAAATAATATCAGGAAGAAATTTTAATCCTACATCATCTTGTCAATTTTGTAGCACTCCAAATTTCAATAGTCATGTAAAGTTCATATATACCTGTAAATTATTACTAATATAACTAACATTTTATGAAAACATTCATTTTACCAGTACAAAGTCTTTTACGGGTCTAAATACTACAAATTCATGAATCCTTCAGATATTAGCATCGACCGTCAGCCCAAGAAAAAAAATTAATTATACCTGGACAAACTCCATATAAACAAATCCCTCTATATCATAATCAGTAACATATGTTGCTCTTTTGACCAGTTGTGACTCAACTACACCTAGACGGACAAGTTGCAACACCTGTCTGTTCAGAAAAGATGTTGATTACTTTATATATGTAAATTAAGTCACAAAAAGGGGGGATTTGTGGTACCTACAAGATTATTTTCATTAGTTCTCTATTTCTTACATTTAACTTTTAAGAGTAACAAGGTGACAACTGACAACACTCGAGTAGGGTAAATCAATTTTAAGAATAAATAATACCGGTTCAAGATAACAAGTTGGAATTGGTGGAGTACCTTGTTTGTCTCAGCCAGTGTAAGTATAGAAAGTTGCTTTAACTTAAGGACTTGATCAGACACCAACTGTGGGATATGGTCAGCATTACCTACAAGACAAATATTTCAATACACATTGCATCCTAGCATGCCAAAAACAAGTGCATCATTAGCTAAACGGACTCATATGTCAACATGGATGCAAGTGAAACCACAAAACAATCTGTTATATAAATCATATACAAACAATCATGAGTATGGTTAAATACCTTTTCTATATATTCATTCTGACAGCAAAGTTGAATTTGCTATTCTATAATACTGTTTTCACCAGTAAAACTAAACAAAATCTAAGTATTGCATAAGCCTTAAAATTGTTCTCTACTTAGCAGATCACAGGAATTACACGTCCCACCATTAGATAGAAGTAATCGCACCAAAATATCAATCAACAAGCAAAGGTCTCCCCATTTTTTGTATATTTAAAAAAGTAATGTAGATAGGGTAGTTTACCAGGTTTAGTTGTTTGTAGTGACTTTGTACAGACTGTATAATGTAGATACCGTCCCCTTTTGATGCCCTTGTGAATGATACTTTTCTTATCAAAAAACTTCATAACAATCAAAATTTAATTAAGATAGCATTCTTACAACCACCTCATTTTCTCATCACAAAAAAAAATTAGAGGAACTACATGATATAACCGAAAAACTCTCATCAGTTTAATATACATTGTTCTATAATTAACACCATGAATTAGTCATCATCATTTCTAGTTTTTTATGAAGGACCGAATTTATTAAACAATATTGCATGAGAAAGGCATAAATTACACATTTTCAGATAACATCTCACAAGATACAAGCAGCTAATCTGCAAAAACTGAACTTTTAAGCTTGCTTGGGTTGAAGGGCATTTGTGTCTTACTATTATCAAGCACTCAAATTTATTAGATTTTTATGTATAATGGACGCCAACAACTTTGTAAATATTATACATGGTGTTCTTTTTTTTCATTTCTTTTTCACAGTTAAGTACTCATATTTTATAGGAATGTTTGGCCCCATAAAGTCACCACATCATACGGATGATTATAATTGTTACTCAAAAATATGAGAGAGTGATGAGGGCATCTCAGTGTTAACAATTAGAGAGCACGATGCATGTAGACCAAACGGGATTCTATTACATATCAAGGCATTTAAAATAAGATAAAGAAGAAAAACAATTCAGAATGCTTACTCTTGTATTCACTCCATGTGCCATGTGCAAACAGGCGAAGCAGATCAAGATGTACAGAGTTCTCAGTTCCTTGAAGCTGCATTTAATAGTTCAGGAAACATAAATTATAAAAAGATCTTAAAAGGGATCATTTTAACAAATAATTATTTACAAAAAACAATAATGCTGAAATTATCAATTAACCAAAAGGGTGTCCAACATTAATCCTTTGCTTTCCATAAGCTTTTAATTTTTTTGGCAGTCTTGCCTAACCACATGATAAGAGGAACCAAAAGAGGAAAAAAAAAGGGGGGGGGGGGGGCTGACTAATACACATTTAGATATTCACAGCTAAATGAATGCCAAATTTAGAATACAATAAAGGTATCTAGTTACATAGAAAACATCACGCACTAGCACTAATATACCTCTATCAAAATGCAAATTCATTCATATATTCATACTCCCCTAGTCACCCCCGTTGGTAATTATTGATTCAATATTTGCATAACAACCATATAGTACAAATCCTCAGCACTGAATAACGAGCTTTGTAAACAAACTAAAAAAGATATAAGGGTGTTTGAGTAGAATCTCAGCAACTCCCCTGACCCACTTCAAATACTACAACACGTCAAAATCATACAATCATTCACTAAAAAGGTAATCACAGACAATCAATTTACACAACGAAAATACTAATCAAAATTCCCAATTCTTAGAGCTAACAAGTTAGACAAATTTATTACTATGCAAAGCTTAACAAAACACAAGTGCCCAAATACCCAGTATAAAAATATACTAATAAAATTCCCAATTGTTAGATCTAACAAATTATCTAATTTGACAAAATTTATAACTAAGCAAAGCCAAAACAAGTGCCCGAATACCCAGTATAAAACCTAATACTAATCAAAAAACCCAATTCTTAGAGCTAACAAATAAGCTGCTGGCTTAGCAAAACATAACCTACAAAATAAGCCAAAATACAGAATGGAAACAATTTCAGACCTCGAGAACATTGGGTAGGGCAAGAATCTCGGAGAAAGCAAAGAGCGAAGTATGAGAAGTAGCTTCACCGATGACTTTAGCGAGTGATGATCCCTTAAGGATCGAAGCTTGCTGAACGAAGTATTCGATGTGCTCTGCTTGCTTTTGTTCGATGTCCATTTTTTTCAGTCACTTGAACCGAAGAATTTTTGAATGATAAATCAAATTTAGCTAGGGTTTCAAAATTGAAATGGAATTTAGATTGAATGTAGATTTTTTTGGGTTTAGGAATTGTGAGAACGAACTGTTTTACAGTGACAAAAAGAAACCCTTTTGCTTTGGGTCTGTGTTCAATTATATATATACATATAGGGCTATATATATATATATATATATATATATATATATATATATATATATATCACAAATTTTGAGCAGCCTAAATAAAAGCATTAGATAGATAATTAAAATAAAAGAGCGATTGAAACTATTAAGTATTAAATAATAATATTTTATTAAAATTATATAGTTAAGTCATAAATATATTTTATTTTATTCAGGTATCTTATTATTTTCTTAAAAACAGTAATGGGGTTAGTATAATCTATAGTTATTTTTTTTTAATTTTTTTAAAGGTAATATTTTTGTAAATAAAAGGAAACCCCAAAAGTTGAGCCAAATTTGCTAAGCCGTGTGAAGCGTACACTACTCCTTTTAAAAGATTTCAGGAAACGATCTTAATTTTAATAAAGAAATGTTATTTAAGGAGAAATGTTATTTAATGTCTTCAACCAACTTAAAAATATTCATCCGATCTCGCTTGCAACATATATATATATATATATATATACCAAAAATACCATATTTGGACAAGTCGGATTAACATCCACAACCTTTGTTTCACATGACGTGCTAACTTACTTTTTTATGCAATGAATAAGCCATATAAATTTATTGTTCATCATTCTACTATTGCTTCATCTTTATTTATTAAAATATCAATCTAAAATTCTCCTCAAAGGCCACTATTATCACCTATCCGCGATTATTAAGAAAAAAAATTTGGGCATAGCAAACGACGTAATTTTAATAAAAGAAATGTTTCATATTTAAGAAAGAATGTTATTTAAGGAGAATAATAGTTTCATATATGAATAATAGTTTTATTTGAGTACAATAATTTGTTAGTAAAACATCATATATTGCAATTTACATAATATTCTTCGTCCTTAAAAGATTACTAAAGATATAAATTTTGTCATAAAAAACGAACTAATAGAGTTTATTAGTATAAAAAAAAATAAAATTACTCATTTTTATGTAATTTTATAAGGATAAATTTAATGTATTTTGTTCATCGGACAAATTAATAAATTTTATTTTATTTTTAATATAACCCATGAGTTATTTTTTTCACAAAAACATTGGAACTATAGTAATTATTTAAAAGCACAACACTCTCCATCCGTAACTAGAAAGACATATTAGAGCTAAAGGAAATCGAAATTCGGCCTAGCAAAAATATACCCTTCAAACCAAATCATGGTTAAGATAAAAAATTTTAATAACAAGAAATAAAATCAAAAGATTGATAGTATTAACTATGTGTCTCAAATAATATAAATTATGACGCATCATTCATAAATATATTTTATTTTATTCAATATCTTATTATTTGTGATATTAAAAATTTGAAACTCGTAATATTATTTAAAAAAATTTAATAGTATAATCTATAGTTATTTATACCCATGAAAACTATTGTAAACTTCCAAAATTTTATCTTACAAGTAATGAGATTCTTAAAAGTAAATCAAAGATATTATGCTTATAAAAATAAAGGAAAGTTAGTAGGTACCCAAAATTTTAGAAACATTGATTTGAGGTTCACAATATTTGGACTGTTTACAATTACACCCCTAAACTTTAATGGTGTTTATTTGGACTTTCAAGTTTCATCAATCAGTCGACCTCATTTTGTTTCTCTCTCTAGAATTTGAGAAAGATGGCGAAGCCCATGCCCGATTCGTCTAGCAGTACAGCAGCCGTTCAAGCCACCAACGACGATGCTTCGGCGAGTAAATTGTACGTGTTCCATTTACATTATCTTTTCACTCTCATTTTAGCTGTTTCTAAAATCAATTAATCTATTCACAGGCGCAGCTTCAAATCTTCAGCCATAATTTTCCGTCAATACACTATATGTTTCACTAAATCGCTTGATTGGGTATAATAAATGGGTTTTTTGTTGTTTTTTAGAGTTTGCAGTTGTTTTTTTTGGTGTTATTGGGGTTGTGATTTTAGTTATGATGGGTTCAAATTTTGGGTTGCTTTGTTCACTTGTCAAGATGTAAATTTTTTGATATTAATGCCGCATTTGAAACTTCAAATGGTTGTTTGCCTTTTTTTTTTACAGTGGAAATAGGGATAGAATTGGGGAGAAGAGATTTATGTTGTTTCCTGTACATACATTAGCTTTAGGTATAGAGAGGAATAGTGTATATTTTCTAATTCGTACATTACTCATCTCTTGCAAATGAGTGTGAACATTTATATTTTCTAGCATGTTGTTACAGTCTCCATCCCAATTTAAGTGATAGGTTCTGTAAGTCTATTTCAGTACTTATTTTTAAGTCATGCCGAAATTACGTATAGACAACATATTTGTTACAAGAATCATAATTTCAACATGTCTTGCAGTCTGTGTCAAAATACACCAAAGAAAATCTGTCACTTAAACTGGGACGGAGGTAGTATCATTTTTCTGCTGCTATGTTTTCATTTACATTTGACTAGTTCTTCTATTAACAGTTCATATTCTATGTTTGTCTGTAGGTCATGTGTTAAAAAGGGATACATGAAAGATGACTACATTCATTTGTTTGTTAAAAGACCTGTAAGGAGATCTCCGATAATTAATCGAGGTATGATTTGATTGCCGCCAGAAATTAAAGCTAGCATACGGTTTTCTTTTTCTTTTCCTTTTTTGTTTCTTCTCGTCCGTACTAGAAGTTCTTAATCCAGTTTTTTACTTTCACTTTTGCTTATGACATCTTAAGGTTACTTTGCGCGTTGGGCCGCTTTTCGGAAGCTTCTATATCAATTTCTTAACTGTGAGTATAATATCAATGAAAATCATTCAACGAAGCAGATATTGTCACTCGGAGCTGGCTTTGATACAACATATTTTCAGTTGCAGGTCATGATTTTCCTTGTGATAATTTATTTTTTATCATCTCATGAATTATTTCTGCTTTATTATTTTTCCTGAAATTGGTAAATTTCATGGTCTTTTATTTATTCTTTCTTGTTATTTATATGAAACTGCAAGGATGTAGTCTGTGTATTTGTTCCTATATGCCATATATTTCCTGAAATTAACACTTAACACTCTCCGCAGTCTACAAACAGAGACAGGAGATCATCTACTTAAACTTGGTTCCAAAACTTTTTATCATAGTTTATTTGTCTAAATGCAAGACTGTAAATAATTTGGGTCAATTATGTTATTTGTCCATATTTATCCAAGGGTTGTCTCTTTTTTATGGATTTGTGATTGAAGAACATGAAGAGATTTGTGTATAGTCAGTTTGCACAAAAAAATTGATCCATTTGAAAATTTTCATGCATGGTCGTAATGGGAATATTAGTTATCTAACTTCTGGTCCACAAACTTTGATTCTAAATAGTGGTATTAGTAACTAAGGGAGAAGTTTATTGCCACTTGTTATTGGATTTTTCCCACAAGCATGCATGTGTGTGTGTATACACACACACACATATAAAGCTTGTATTAATGAATAATATATATCTTTGACAGGATGAAGGAAAAGCGCCACATTTATACGTGGAACTGGATTTTAAGGAGGTATATATTTTAGAAATTCCTGACCATTTTGTTTGCTTTTAGTTAATTCGTTGGCTTATTTGTAACTTGTGGTTGAATTGCAAAGAATTAGCATATTACATACAGATCTAAGTTACACTAGTTAGAAGCTGCATCAAACGAACTCATAAAAGCTTAGTTTCATACAATTCTTTTTCTTCATAAATAAAAATATTTATCTTCATATTAGTTTTACTTATTCTCATGGCTTGCAAGATTTTATTTTTCTTTTGATTGGTAATTTTGACCCCAAGTATAGGAAACGAGCGACCTTGAGGTTATTCCTCAAGGGCTCTGCCATTTCTCCACTCCTTGGGGTCACGGCTTACAAGAAAGTTAGGTTTTATTTATCTATTTGTCAGGTTACTTCTAAGAAGGCAGCTCTTATTGAAACCTGCAGTCAATTAAGAAACAAAGTTGGCGTAGCAGCATCAATTTCTCGAGGTAATCCTGTTATTATTATTATTATTATTATTATTATTATTATTATTTATTGATAAGTAAATATTTGAGGTAATCACTATTGGGCAGCTATAATATTTATACAATGTTCCTTATTGTTTCACTGATAATTAGCATGAGAAAATTAGTGAAGGCAGCATGTATTCCCTTTGAATACTGAAAGTTTTAATAACTTTTATAACTGCAAATCCGTTCAAGATGGGATAATTTATCAACAGTAGCTGGGAGGATTAAAACACGTAATTAATTTTTTTGTATGTGGTTGATATATCAACAAGGCGTGTCTGACTGAATCGGGTATAGGTAGTTGTGGAATGGTTAAGACATAGTTCGCTTGGTTTATGGCCTCATTACACCATCAGAGTCTACATTTTAAAGGCAAGATTAGCTTGGTTCTCTAAATCAGTGTACTAAAAGGTAAATTTGTCAAGAAAAATTAGTGCACATCTCTGGTTAGTATTATTTCCATGAATGCAAGTTATATTTTCTTTGCAAGGTTCTGCCTGGGTGAGGGAATGTAGGGTCTGACTGCCAATCTGTTCTCTCTTCAGTTGATTAGCATCTTGTGATACCTTTCTTCTTTGCTATTGATACCATTCCTTTTTCTCATATTTTTAACTCCCTCCTATTCTGGGTTCTATATGTAACTAAAGACAATGATTCAAATATATATTAGCATGTCATTCTCTTTTGTAGGTGATGGCCTCATGTTCTTGATCTTTACTAGAGCAATTTATTTTTACTCCATTATTTCTATATACGGGCAAGGATAAAGCTAAAAGATTTTCCATTCGCTGATCTATTGAGGATTTTTTTTGGTGAATCCCATCAAACTCCTGAGTTGACGTCTAAACTCATGGAAATGTTTATAATTCAGTTTCCTTTTTCCTTTTCCCAATTATCAGATAATCGATTTTTCTTCTGATTTATGACCTAATCTTGTGCAGAGAAAGGAGAAGTACTCAGTGATCATTATAAACTACTTCCTGTTGATTTGCGTGACATTGAAAAGTTAGATCATATCATATCATTGGCTAATTTGGATCCCAGGTATGTGCATTACTTAAATTTTAATTATTTTAAACTTATGTTGTTTCCTTAAAACGTTGCTTATGCATGGCATTATCTTCTTAAGCTAGTCATTACATCCATAGTATTCAAATCGTGAATACTATCGTGTATCGAAAATCCTGTATTGTGTTTCATATGTTTCATATCGTGAATCGTTTCGTACGATACGGAAACAAAAGGAAAAATGCAGGAATATATATTTAAAGAAATAAAGCGTTTATTGGAGAAATCAAACATATTAACTTGACTATGTATTAAAGTAGTCAAGTAAATAGTATCCAAAATACTTTAAATTGATTTATTATATTTTATTTTAGTAATCTTTGTAGAGCAACAAGTGAACACAAAAAGTCAGGTTCACCTTTAAATTATAAAACGAAAGAGCATAATTCAAGTTAACAAGTGGAGATTTATGCTTCTACCTGTGGAAAGTGACGTGAGAAAAATAAATCGACATTCTCTAAAAAGTGATTAAAAACTCTTTTAAGAGATATAAAATATGTGAACACTAAAAAACTTCTTCATTTGAAATAGAAGGCTCAAAAGTTCTATTTTTATTCTTTTGGATCTACATAAAAACTTTTTCAAGTCGGTTGCAAGCTTTAAAAAGTATCGTGTATTGTATCGTATCGTAACTGAATCGTATGATACGGTGTTATCTTCGATTCACCATGTGATACATATTGACTTTTGTCTCTGTATCGCATCATATCATAACATACGTATCGTACGATTCTATCTATATTAATTACTTGAATACTATTTGATATCATATTTCTAGAAACTTTTAGGACTTTTTTGCCATTTAAATACCAACTTCTTGAGCAAAAAGCAGCAATGAAGGTGAAAAGTTAATAGTATTTAAAAGAAAGTGACATCCAGCAGTAATAAGATGTTGTCCCTCTCCTTTCTATTCTGTTCTGCAAGTCCTTTTTGCTTTCTCAAACTTTTTGATCATTTTCTCCTTTTTGCCTTACTAGAAAACTGAGATGAACTAATCTGGAGTTCTATTTTGCTCTCTCTGCAACGGAATATTTCTATTTTTTCTATCTCTCGATTTGTTTAGCACTTTTGCCTCCCTGCATGAAAGTTTGAATCACTGATTTATGATCATAAAGGTTAATACCATTGTTTTGCAATTGTCTACAAATGATGGAAGAGAGATGAGATTTAGACAGCAGATATATATATATATATATATATAGAGAGAGAGAGAGAGAGAGAGAGAGAGAAAGGAGTGAGGGCGGGAGAGAGAGAAAAAGATTGGAGGAATTTGGCTGGTGTGGGCGAGAACTTGCAACAAATTGTGGGGATTAGGACAAAGAGATAATGCTTGTCAGTAGTCAAAATTGTTAACAATTTAAATGGATTTACAGCATAGCAATGCAGGTACATTTTTGTCAAATAAAGAAGAGGACTGAACTGTCGTCCAACAACATGCAGGGGTGTTAGCTATCCCCATGTGTGTATTGTTTGTTTATGGAACGGATTTGAGCAATCTTGATCTTAATCTGATTGGTTAACATAGCTGGATTATTTGAATCTGGTGCCACCTATCCTGTATGGTTTAACTAATTGGATCCCAATTTGTATGGCATCTGATCCTTTACTACCTCACTCCTTAAAGGTTTCGTTCGGTGTATTGTGATCTTTTATTACGTTTTTTCCTCTTTTGGTTTCTCCTTGATTTCTGTTGATGACTATATAGAGCTTTAATGTACATATTTAAGATCATGTTGAAGGAATGATTAAACTGCTTCATTCTGATGTTGTTATCAGCTTGCCAACATTTATAATTGCAGAATGCGTTTTAATATACTTGGATCCAGATTCAAGCCGTGCTATAGTTGGATGGGCTTCAAAAACATTTTCTACATCAATATTTTTCTTATACGAGCAGGTTTTGCAAATTCTCAAACTTCTGATATTCATTATCTTCTCATCTGTTTTCCCCTTTCATTGCATGTTTGTTGATTATAGTTTTTTCAGATTGTCCCCTGGTTTATTTGGGTTGAGATCTTATACTTGATTTTTAACATCTTTCATTATCCTCCCAATAGATCCATCCAGATGATGCTTTTGGGCAGCAGATGATCAGAAATTTGGAGGTGATGTCTATTTTGTGTTTATTAGATATTGGCTTAAAAGGATATTTAGTTAAGTTTTTCTTTCAAGTATCAACCCTCAATATGGAAATTGTCCTTTATTATTGTTTCCTCCCCTTCCAGTGTTTACTTTTTGTAAATATATAAAGTGTTAGTGATGAACCTAGTCATTGAAATATATATACACAGGAATGGGGATTGGGGTGAGAGATGTTCTTGACAGTTCAATGGTATGGGAAAATTAAATGAATAAATGCACAATGCACTAATCATTGATAATTTAGTCGGGTGTTATTCTAGGCAAGTACCAGCTCAAAGTTCTTTAAATGCAGTGTCTAAAATAACCCAGAGCAAAGTCTCAACTATATAAATCTTTAGGACGCAATCTAATGTTTTCTCATTCTGTTCCCATAAATGCAAAGAAAGGACAGTCCATACTCAATAATTTTTAATTTCTTGAAATGTTTCTTCTTACCGAGAAATCCCATTTTGTAGGTTTTTAAGGAAACTTTGGATAAATTAATGACCAATTGATTTCCATGGACCAAGTACATAACACAATAAACTATGTTGAGAATAAACGTTTCACGATATAGAGAAATAGAAAATTTAGAATTTAGAACACAATCGCACAACACAAAAATTATAGTGAAAACTCCAATACTGGAGAAAAAGCCATTTTCATTGCCAAAGACAACCAGAGAAAATTTACTATGTGAATAATATTACAGTCACTCACACTCAGAAATTTTCCCACATCCACAAGAAGGATAATTCTTCTCAAGAGAATTTTCCCACACAAAATTCTTTAACTCTTGGATACCTCTTATCCTTCTACCTTCGGAGGATATCTCATATCCTTCTACATTTTTGGATTTACATTGGTTTACAATAAGAAAAGTATTTATAGGAAATGCTTCCTCTCCATTAGCATACAAACTTAGAAAGTTTGGTTAGCTCTCAAACTTGGAATACACCCATTCTATGCCTATCTCCATCATTAGGGTAATTGAAGACACCTTTAGAAAACCAATCATACATTATTTGATATTAACCAATATCCTAACAAATCAGGGGCGAATGCAGAAATTTTTCCAAGCAGAGTCGAATTTTAACTAAATTTTTTGTTGAAGTTAAATAAAGAAAACTTGAACTAATCATAATAATGTTTACAAATTGCAATAAATATTCATAATTCAAACTTTAAAAGGAATTTTAAAATAAAAAACATTTTGATACAATTTAGAAACTTACTTCGGTTACTTGTCATAGTTCAATTTGAAGCCTCAAACCAAATTTGCTTTCCATATTCAAAAACAAAATCATGAATTAATTCCAAAGCATAAACCATTTTTTGGTATCTTTTTATAAGTTTCAAATAAGCCTCAAGGTATCTTTTTTTATTATTATTCCATTTTGTGGGGTTTGTTTATGATAATTATTTTATTTGTTCTAAAAAAAGGTAAAAATGAGAGTAGTAGTAAATTAGTATTATAATGATTTATTGCTTCTTCTTTTGGGGCTTATTGTTGTGCAACTTGTGCTATTTGTACATTTAAGAAAAATGATTGATTTCTCGTTTAACAACCTAGTTCTAATACTAGCAGTCAAATTTGAACACTACTGATCCAACTTTTTCCAGTATGACTAGGAAAAAATTCTTGCAGTTCTGATTTTTTATTTCAATGCCCTATTTTTATCTTTTTATAGAACACAACTCTCATTGAAACTCACATAAAGGAACGGGACAAAACTGTAGATAAAAACAATTTGACATGGATCCAATTCTCAACACAGTTGCATCATTTCATTTGAACACTAAAACTACATGTTCATCCAATATTAACAACAATAGTTGTACTCACCGGAAGTCCACAACCCACAAGGCCACAACAAATTCAAATAAACTATCAAACAAAAAAACCCTAATTAGTTAACTCTTATGTCTAAAATATAACAAATACATCAAATATCAATAATTGGGTTTAACCCTAAGTTCCCAACCAACAACAAATTCAAACAAACTACAAATTTTAAATTATTTAACAAAAAAAGCCCTAATTTAGTTACCTATTTGTCTGTACTTGTATTTAGAATATGACTGATTTTTTTTTGCCCCCTCTAAGTTTTGACTCTTCTATTAATCTGCCTCCTTAAGTTTATTAACTTACATATCTGCCCCTATACCTATAAAAATAAAAATAAAAAAATTCAGCAGGGGCAGCAGCCTATATAACAAACTACTTCCCCAATAATTTAATTGATCAACTATGAAATTATCCTTATATCTGATAAATGATGTTTAGACGTTTTTACAAAGAACTTATATTAACTTTGTTGTTATCCTCTTATATAAATTATGCCTTATACTGAATCAATCATTACGAGGACGAGAATAGTCAATCTGATGTAGGTTATGCAGATAAAAAGTTAGGGTATGATGAATGGAAAAATATTAAACCAAGTAGATCTCTTTTTTTCTCTTTAATTTTTATACAACCTTAGACAAAATTTATTATGCTTTGGATACAATAATGAAGTAGAAATCCATTAAATAGCATGTCCAGCGTGAGCTAATTGAGATGAATGGGTCGTAGTAAAATAAAAGGGGAAACTAGCAACTTGCTCAATGAAGCATGGAGCCATACGTGGGACACGGATACAGCAATATGCTATAAAAATGTTTGATTTTTTTATTGACGGATGCTATATGTATGAAGTATCCTGGAAAGAGATGGTTTTCATTTTGTATGATGAAATCTAATGATTGCAATAATGAATATGGGTGATTTAGTTGAACCTTTACTGCGAAAGGAATGTTGATATTATCTTTGGGTGCTTGATACTAGGTCATTAGATAGGGCTTCAAATAGTCAAATTATTTCTAGTATGTTGAAGCAGATGATTCATTGTTGTTGTATGTTATTAGGTATTACTGTTGTCTATTATGTGTACTTGTCACTGATCATTAGATTGAGACAGTCTCATATAGTTACTGCTTGTGATACTTGGGAAAATTGCTCCCATATATATAATTTACAGTGTTAACTAATATCATGTTTTTGTTTCAGAGTCGAGGCTGTGCGCTATTGGGCATATATGATACACCTACTTTACTTGCTAAGGAAAAACTTTTTCTTGATCAGGGATGGCAGGTACTTTCTCGAAATTGCAACAAGTAATGATGATTACTCTATCTTTATTATATGTTGATGAAGTCGTCAAGTTAGATTAGAATTTGATGTAGTCAAATGATCCATTAGATAGGTGCCATAGTGATATTTCCCATAAAGATATTTTTTAATCGACGATCCCAATTAATGGTGATTTTTTAACCTATGGTTAGACAGTGGTGGCTTGTAACCCAGTACAACTATTAGAGCTGATTTTATGGCATTCTATTTGGTTATACGGCTAATTATTCCTTGGAGCATCACCACTTCAAGATGAATTAGGGATGGCAATTTACCCAGACATGGGATCCCCACCCGACCCCAACCCTGACCCTAATTGACCTGGTTTTTGACCTTTGACTGGGGTTTAGGGTCAGGGCGGGAGAATCCAAAGGCAAGAAACCAATGCGAGGGCCAGATTATGCTCCCCCACCTGGTAAGCCACCCCATCCCCTGCCCCGGTATTCATCTTTATAATTATTTAATATATATTTATACTTGTATTTTAATGATTATATGTATTTATAAATATTTTAATACTTATTTATAAATGATTTTTTTATTTATATATACAGAACATTTGTAAAATTATATATTAACATAGAGGATCGGGGAGACACATGAAGTTTTGTGGGGGTTTATAGGTCCCGGCAGTTAGGGGGTGAGTTTAAATTTTTAAAACCCAGTGAGGTTGGGGGGCTGGGTTGGAGGGTTTGCATAGTCGGGGACTGGATCGGGACAGTTTGGGTAGTCAGGGTCAGGTCGAGGTATTCAAAACCCACCCCGCCGAATGGTCATCCCTAGATGAATTTATGTTTTTAGGTGAGATGATGGTTTCAAATTCACTGGCTTTGCACAAAGTCTACTTTTTTATTTAATTTGTTTCGATTGTGTTGTGTTTTATAGTTACTTATCTTAAAAAATCTGCTATGCTCATATTTTTAGAGGGCTGCTGCTTGGGACATGCTGAAAGTCTATAGCAATTTTGTTGAAGCTCAAGAAAGACGTAGGTATGTGCTCATCCAAATGTTTTGAAAGTAAATTGTTTGCTAATGTTCTGTGGTACATTTTGATGTTGTTGAAGCTGTTATGACTACTGAATACTGCAGTCTACAGATCATAATGACTTGCAAACAAAAAATTATGATATTGTTTGCCTCATCTTTACATGGATGCTCCATGTAGGTATCCATGTGAAGTACCCGTGCCATAGAAAAACATGAGTGTGTATGGATATGCCTGATAATTTGAATATGCCTACTTTGTGGTAAATCAATTTGGAATAGAGCCATGTTTATTTGTTCTCAAGCTCAAAAAGCTCAAAGTTCTGTCTAGTGTAAGCTTGTTCTACCAATAAAAGACTGTATTCTGAAAAGTTTACCGATGTCTTGTTATTTGATCTCCTGTTTTATAAACTAGGGTGCTCATGGTGCAGTTTATGATGAAACCACAACCGAACCGAACCATCATAAGTTTTACAATTTTAAAAGCATAATCAAATCAAACAACCATAGTGGTTGATTTGATTTATAAACCATCATAAGCTTTACAATTTTAAAAGCATAATCAAATCAAACAACCATAGTGGTTGATTTTATTTTTTTTGATTTATAAACCACCAAAACACGTGTTTTGTATATTTGGTAAACCACTAATTTAGAACAGTCTGTTTAATGATTACTGATTAGCAGATTAGCAGTATCAATCTTTCATTGATGCACAACAAGTTCATATTGTAACGTTAAGTTCATGTTGTAATGTCAAGTTTATAACAGTTTGTTCACTTGTTATGTAGTTGAATATCAGAAAAATAGCATGTTCAGAATTGTGCTGTATTTTGATAAGTGAAACCAGTAATTATTCCATAGAAATTGAGCAGGTCATCTATCATACCTGTGTGTACAACCGTCAATCCTTTAGTTGCACCATGTTCAGGAAAGAGTTCTCTCTATACACATGTTCAAAGATTAATCTAAATTATCCTTATTCTATAAAAATTACTAATATTAAAAGGTTGCAACTTCAACACCCTTTCGTGTAACTCCAGAATTGAATTAAAAATATGCTCCAGATAAAAGGCACAGAATTGTGTAAACAAAATTTATATATAGTTTTATACATACACACACACACACACACACACACATATATATATATATATATATATATATATGTATATCTTTATCACCTACAGAAATAGGAGAACCTTTGTTACCATCTTTTAAAAGCTTTTTTAGTTATTTGAGATACCTTGGTTGTGTAAATAAGATTACAGCTTTTTAAGATTCTAAAGTTTTTCCATTATAAGAATAAAGTCTGATTCCTTCCCTAATATTTCTGTCCGCTTTACTCCTCTTTCTATCTACTTTTTTGGGAAGACTGACATCTTTTTGAAATATTCTTCTGAAGATTCTTATCTGTGTTCTATTGATCAGGATCGAACGATTGGAGTTGTTTGATGAGTTTGAAGAATGGTACATGATGCAGGCAAGTCAATTGTTCTATTCACTGTTAATTTTATTTCTTTATTTTTTTTATTTTTTATTTTTTATTTTTTATTTTTTATTTTTATTTTTTTTGGGTGGGGGGGGAGGGTAAGAGAATATTTTGATGGTCTCATCCTATAATTCAACTATCAAAAGCTACACTAGGATGAGTACTGAAACCTAACTACCTTGTTTCGAACTGATATTACATTAATATATAATAGGGAAATTGATCTCCAAAGAAAGATTTCTTGATTTCAGTTCAACTATCAATGGACAAATGTCTCTGTGTCCCTTAGAGCATTTGTCTCCGTCATTTTTGGACCTTGTGGGTAGTAGCCTGAAAATATCATGCTCTTGTCTCAGACCACTTGCCAGAATTTCATTGTTCAACTACACACCTAATAATATGATTACTATGCTTAATATTACAAAAAATATTATGGTTCATCTCAAAACACAGAAACTTGATGGAGGTGTTATTTTGAGCTGACCAAATTGAAGTAATATCTCAATTTTTCTGAATGTGCCCTACTTACAGCTCTCTGTGTTTCTGCTATTCCTTTGCTTCACAATATAAGAATTTTTGTAATTCACTATGGTAATGGAGGTATATAACTTTTGGTGAAATATAAAAAGTTTATTTTTTGTTGTGCCAGTTAGGCATTGTAAATAAGAACCATAAGCTAGTGTTACTGATTTCTTGCAATCCACAACATTTGTTTTCTTTAAACGTATTTATGCAATTTAATGCACAAATCAAACTGTGCAAACAACCGTAAGTGAGGGCTATTGTCCCTCTTTTATGGTTCAGGCAGCCAGTTCAGTCACTCATGCTATTTGTACTGCCTGAGATAGCATTGAGGCTTGAGTTAATCTGATTTCTTGTTTTAAAGTCTTGACATATTTCATATTTTATATTTTTAGCGCTGCAAAATTTTCATTTAACTTCGTTGTTGTGATATATTTCTTGTCTGAAAATGCTGATATTCAGGAGCACTACTGTGTGGCTTACGCTATCAATGACGCTATGGTATGTTGGTGTTTATGTATATATCAAACTCATCCACTATTGCTTACAACATACCCTTGACAAATATTAAGCTGTTTCTCATTGATGCTTCAGGGCGTATTTAAGGATTTCGGCTTCCCTAAAGATCAGCTCTTGACTGGTTCCCTCTCTACAGGATCCCCATGAAAAAGCATGAGCCCATACTGGATCATAACTGTGATCTTTAGTATTGCATGAAGAACATGACTAGTATGTGGAGACTTTCCCTAGAGGATCTCAGATTCTCAGGTACAAAAGAGGTCTCTCAACTCAAGACAATTAGTCTTACCCAATTTACCAAAGGGATTATTTGTGTGGATGCATATATGTATATGTTGTTTGACTCCAAATAAGCTTTTCTTCCTTTTAGCTAGCTGTTTAGCAATGAAAACGTGGTGGGACCCACACATCCCAAAGATGTGTCATCCGATGGCTTGTAGGGTCCTGACCTTTTCTGTGGTCTCCAACTTGCACTTGTTGGTCCCCCTTGTTCTTAATGGTGTTCTTTCTCTCTTTTCTTATCCTTTTGAATACTCCTTTTATGGCTTTTGGCCTTTAACTTGACCAAAATGCCTCTGGATTGTACTATTAACGTTGTATTACCTTGATAAAAAAACAGTACTTTTTTCTGATCTCAGGCTTGTGTGGTTACTTTAAAAGGTTTGGGAGATCACATGAGCCAAACTTGCTTCAATATGTATACATACATATAAATAAATACATTTTTTGGATGGGTTAGATGTACATAAAACACTACACTTTTCTGATGATTAAGATGAAAACAAGGGGATTAAATCCCCTCAAGGTCGCTCGCTTGTCAAATCATTACACTAGCATCATGTAGCCACCGGTTGGTTTTGGCTGCATTACTATTTTTATTTGACCTCAAGTACAATCTTATAGAAAATAATTAGGGAATCAAAAAAGATGATTTTGGATCCTTTATAAAGTTGTTGCAATGGTGGGAGGGGGCTAGAATATAATCTAATCATAGTTGTCACGGTTTTATAGCAAGTCATGGCGGTGGTTGATTGTCATAATGTCTAGACGACAAGGCGTTTGTATGGCGATAAATCGTTTATAATGTACAATTTATATATTATTTATTTTACTTAACAAGTATATTGGTAATAAAATTTCATATATATTAAAACTCAAAGCATAATACTGTAGAATAATATTAAAACTTAAAAGCACAATTATGTAAATGCTTAGCAATAACAATTCAAAAATTAAACAGTTGATATTAAAAATTTGTAGAAGAAATAAAGAATTTAATAAGTATCACATAGAAAATAAAGTTACAACCAACCATAACATAATACTAATATAATAACTAATAAAACACCAAATGGCAAACCAAAATAATTTCTAGACTCTCTACACTTGTCTTTAAACATCGTTCAAGCAAACTCATCAAGAAAAAGATCATCTTTATTTCTTCCACGAGAACTATTCTCATTCAAAGGCATAGGTGATCATTCTCCAAAATCATCCTCCACATCTTCATAATCATTTGGAATTCTCTCTTTTTCATCAACTTCATCATCGGAGTCGAAATCCATCAACCTTGATTCCCTTGAAGTTGAACCACGACGTCGAAAGTACATAATGACATTAACACTAGTATTAGCATGAGCCCTCCTTGAAGGATTGTGACTCTCAAGCGTGTTGGATGCACCGGTTGCTCGATCTACATCATTTTATGTAAGATTCTTTCCGGGATGAATAATATCGTCCTCGTTATTGATCCATTCATTACCCCATTTAAAGTCATCAATGGTTAATGGATCAAAAAAAATCAGGTTCACACCTCTTTTGGAACATTGAGACGATCTTTCGATTGTATTGGACATACACCAAGTCACTCAATCGTTTGTGTTCCAATCTATTCATCTTCTTCATATGAATCTAAAATAAATAAAACAAAAAATAATATTATTAATGATAAAATTTTAATTATATAAAAAATAGTTAGTATTAGTAGTGAATGACTTATTACTTTTGAACCAACAATATAAAGTACTTACGAACTCAAATGCACTTCAATTGCGCCACAACCGGAAGAAGAACAACAAAGGTCTAGGCAGTGAGCGGCGCAAGGTGTCCAAAATAGTGTAGGTCTCCTCTCCATTAGTATATGTCCCGCTGACTTGTAATTAGAGACATTGTCCATGACCACTTAAACAACATACTCGGATCCAATTTCCTTAATCTTACTATCAAGGAGATTTGCTAACATTGTGGCATTTTGCAACTGTCTGGAGGCATCAACAGAACCCATGAAGTAAGTCCCCTCCGAATTATTAATAAAGAAATTCAACAAGTGTCTTCCCCTCTTATTTGTCCAATCATTTGACATGAGTGTGCAATTAACCATATTGCTTCCATGAAACTTCATGTTTCGCCTTTAACTCATCGGTTTGCTTCTTTGCTTTCTTAAGTAAAGAAACCCTAAACTCACAATACGTTGGAGGCTTTAAACCCGACCCATATTGTCTTATAAACTCGATCATTATCTCGAAGCTCCTTGCATTTGCAACATTGAATGGTATGCCACTCTCGTAGAAAAAGTTGACAATGTGCATATGTGTAAGACCCCAACTTTTATGAATAAAGAATAATTTTCTCGAAATATATTTTTTGAATATTATGGTGTGGATTTGATATAATGTTATAGTTGTGAGTTTACAAATTTTGCAAAGTAAGCAAGTGGTTATATAATATTCGATTGGGTCTGGGAATATTCGTGATGACGGCAAGACAATCATTGGTGGACCCCTAAGCGGAAGTATTGTCGTAGTTAGAAAGCGACATAATTATCTTTTATAAAAATAACGGCGAAAGTGTTACCGTTAAAACTGTTGAACTACCCCTTAGTAAAAGTACAAGAATCTGCTGTGGGTCGCGTAGTAGCACTACGGTATTGATTATTGATGCTTACGTGAGAAGCCACTCGCTTATACTCAATTATTGCTACAAGAATTGTCAGATCATATCTCTCATATTATTGATTCAATTATTGTCACAAAGATCATCCGCATAATATATATTATTAAATCAATAATTGAGACGACAAAGTTATTCATATTATTATTTGCAATATCGACAATGTCCTAAAAAATTACACAAGGAGAGGTTTGGTCACTTAATCGGCTACCAATAAGGAGAAATCCTTATCGAAAAGCCCTCTTTCTAAGAACGACTTGGTTGTTAAATATTGTGAATTATAATATTAATGATGAATAAGTTCGTGTTAATTAAAGATGAATTGGATAGTTCCATTGTGTTGGAATTATTAGTGTTAGTGAAAATTGAAATTTATTTCGATAATAATTGATGTCTGGAGGTTATATTGACCAATCGGGTAATTAATCGGATAAATGAGCAATTAATTGCTATTAATTCACATGATTATAACTATTTGTTCACATGTGTGTACTATTGATTCACATTCTTGTACTATTAGGGGAGGTGGTGCAAGATTGATAATACTTGCATGGCTAAGTTAAAAATGGAGGTATAGTTAAAGATACTATACTGTAATTCATATTTTCACATGATTATAACTATTGATTCACATGATTGAACTATTGATTCATATTATTTACTATTACGGGAGGTGGTGCAAGTTTGATAATACTTGCAGGACTAAATTAAAAATGAAGAAAAAGAGGAAGGTATTATACTGTAATATTTTGAGCTCCAAAACGTGTAATTATCAAAACTATATTTTCCTATAAATAGAAGCTCATTCTTCCTTCATTTCTCACCAATTCACTAAAGCTATAGAGCAATTATTATAGAGATAAATTATAGAGAGAATGAAGAAGAGAAGTCTGTTACCTCATTATTCCAGTATCCAGTCTTCTTCTAAGGTAAGGGGTATTATTCTTTCATATTCATGAAGAGAGTTATTTTCTTTCAATACTCGTAAGGGTTGTTTTTCCATTCTTTATTATAATGTTAGAATAACCTGTCTATGCGAAGTGCCGCATACATGGTGAAATTCTTATGTTATTCCATTCTTTATTATTCTCGTTGGAATAAACTCGTCTCTGCGATTCTATCGCACGCCTCGGTGAATTTCGTTGTTATTCCATTCGTTATTATTCTCGTTGAATATCCTGTTTGTGCGGATTACGCATGACCGATTCCATTCTTTATTATTCTCATTGGAATATCTCATGCATGCAAGTCTACATTTGATTCGGTTCCATTCTTTATTATTTCGTTGGAATAACACATCGTGAAAGATTATGCACGCTGGTGAATTCTTCGTTATTCCATTCTTTATTATTCATTTGGAATAACTCGCCTACATGTGGATTATCGCATGTATGGTGAATGATCCTTCGTATTCATTCCTTATTAAATTATGAAAATGATCTGTCTACGTGGATTACCGCATGGCGGGCAAAAATCCATTTGCGGTTTCATATATTCTATTATACTCAGTTGGTTAAAGTGTTGGCTTCTATACTCCATGAAATTAGTGGAATATCCTTGATATTTATACTTCATCCAGTATCTTTTTATGGAAATATTCTTCTGAGCATTCTTGAATTTTACTCCACAAAGAAGTATTATGTTGACAATTTGGACGTTATTGATTTCTGGATAAATTAAAATTATAAATCTTTAAAATTTATCCTTGAATTTATCTTATTGAATTATTATGTCATTGTCATCATCCTCATGCTTATATTATGATGAAAGTCATCTTTGGCTTACGTGCATAGATGGACTTGGTATGATTATGACCAGGGATTATTCGGTATAATCATGACCGTAATGTGACGAATGATGTGGTAAAAGTCCTCAGTGGCCTGTAGTTCATTGATGAGATTATTCGGTATAGTCATGACCATTGATGATTACATGAATATCCTTGCCCGTGATGCAGGGATGATTCGATTTTATTTATTAAGCTGAGTCTCAGCGATAAAGTTGATGAAAAACTTTTTAAATCATAGAAGATAGTAGATTTTATGTTCTACTTGACTCTTCCAATGGATTGTTTGTTCCGTTGCAGTTAAACTTGTTGTCTATTATATTCTATCAGTTTAACATTGTTGAAGGCTAATGATAATTTATTCTGCATTATCTTAGTCATAATATTTCTTACTTGGGCTAGGTGAGCTCACCCTTTCTTTTTCTGTTTTCTCGTGAAATGAGAACGTAGCTGTGAGGACTAGTCGGGGAATGGAGTGATTCGGTCCGGATGATAACATTAGTAGTCCTCACTATTACGTTAAATAGTGTGACAATAAATGTAATGAGGACTCCATTGAGTGTGAAAATTTATCAGATGACAATATTCTTATTAAAACTTTTAGATTATATTTTGTCGTAGATTTACACATTAATCGTTGTATAATTAAGTTGTATTTGAATTTTGTACTATGTGTTTGGCGACTCGAGATGGGTGATGTATGTAAGACCACAACTTATTATAAATAAAATTGATTTTTTTCTATTCATTATTCTAAATTAATAAGGTGTTAATTTGATATAATGATTTGGTTATGGGTGAAATGTGTAAATTTTGCAAAATAAGCAAGTGGTTCTAAAATATTCATTTTGTCAGGGAATATTCTTTTGGTCGTGGAATATTCTTTTTGTCGGGGAATATTAAATACAATAAGCATGACCATTTCGTGGGGCTCATATAATGAATAAGCGCGGATGAAAAACGACAAAATATGAGTTTTTATAAATAACGGCGTAGTTATTACTGAATTAACATCGTTGGAATACACAGTGGTTAAAATGCGAGAATACTGGCGTGGTCGCGACAAGAAGATACCCGTAAGATTGATAAAGATTGTTGAATTATTAAAATGCACGTAAGAAGGCACTACTTAATAATTATTCTGATGAATCTTTGTTCAATAGTTTATTTTATTGATTCAATAATTTCTGCGTTGATATTTTATATTATTGTTGTTTCAATAATTGTCAACATGACAAGATTTCCCATTATCGGATCAATAATTCATATTATTTGAATAATATTATTAGATAAAATTATTGGCAATGTCTAGAAAGTTACATCTAAGGAGAGGTTTGGTCACCTAATCAATTGGCTACCAAGAAGGAGAAATCTTTATCGAAAGCCCCCTCTTTCCAGGAACTACTTTAGTTTGTCATAATTGTGATTCTGTAATATTATTTGTGAATAATTAATTATTGATTTATATGATAATGAAATATTTATTTGATATAGATGATGGATATATTCATTTATGTGGTTATAAATGAAGGAATTAATGCTGAAGTGTTTCATCAGTATTTTGTCGGAATGAATGTATTAAAAATCATCTGTTTGTGGATTTCGTATATTTTTTGTTGGGAATTTGGAAAAACTTTCTTCTGCAAAGTTGTAGAGAATTCAATTTCAGGCAGAATGGACATAAAATTCGTATTTTCTGATAACCGGTCTGTTTTCTATAAATTGTTGAAGTTTCGGAGAATAAAATGATTTTTATTAAATTATGGGTGGGACCCACTTTTATTCTAACACATGTGGGCTACTAATTTGGGTCAAGGATGGCTGGTGGCTGAATTTGTCTTTAGGCATGCATAGAAATGAGTTTTGTAATAATAATATTTTATTAATTTAGTCTCCTTTAGCGTTCTAGCATTTTCCTATAAATAGAGGGCTAAGTTAGAATTGGAAATCACACCAGAAACAAGTTTTCTCTTTCTCTCTATATTATCGAAAGCGTATTCTTGTGAGTATACTTTGAGTGTTCTTTATCTGGTGCGGAATTAATTTCACAAGACTATATACCAGAAATTCAAATCAAGTACGGTTTCCTTAAGGTAAGGATGTTATTTTCTTCTTAAATGATATTATTTTCTTCAATATCATTATGCCGAAATATTGGTGAACTTTTTAATCAAATTTGGAACTTTTTATGTCTGGGTTACTATCCACGTATACGGCACTATTCACGTATACGACACTATTCACCGAAAAATAAAAATTTTCCTTTTTGTCCAAGATGTCTACTTTGGCTACTATCTTTGATTGTATCCATGTTTTGATCATTATTTTTGAATTCTGCTTCAAAATCGGTTATTATGAAGTATTATTGATCTTGGATAAACTATTATACGAATCCCTAATATTTGTCCTTCTATCTCACTGGATTCGTTCTCTAAAATATTTTTCATCATCCTCAGTCCTTAATGATGATATTATTGAATATCTTCGCTCAGTAGTGCAAAGATGAATGATTAATCGATGAATATCTTTGGTCCAGTAGTGCAAAGATGAAGCAGTGTTGAGATGAACATGACCAAATCTGGTGATACAAATGAATATCTTTGGCCTGTAGTGCAAAGATGATTAAAGATGTATATTGATTGTTGTTACATGGATAAAATATTGATGATGGACTTTTAAATCTTAGAAGATAGTAGAATTCATTCTCTATGTGACTCTTCTAATGGATTGCTGTTTCCGCTGCAGATTATTGATCTAAAACTTGTTTATCTACTATGTTATATCGATTTTTCCTGTTGAAGACTAACGATAATTTGTTGTATATTATCTTAGTCATAATATTCTTTACTGGGCTAGTTGAGCTCACCCTTTTCCTTTTTGTTCCATTTTTTCTTCTCAGGAGGTGAGAACATAAGCAGGATCTAGTCGGGTATGGAGTGAAGGTTCTAGATAGTCATGTTTATAAAGACTCACTATTTTTGAAAAAAAATAGTGTATCAATAAATGTAATAAGGACCCATTTGGTCGTGGATATTGTCTGCAGATGACAATATTTGTATTTAAACTCATGTATGTGTTGTCGTATTTTGCACGCACAATTGTATTATTGAAGTTGTAGTTTGCTTTCTGTACCATGTATTTGATGACTCAGAATGGGTGTTGTATACCTATTTTGGGGGCGTCACAATGTATACTTGTTTTGGGGGCGTCACAATATGGACTCTCTCCTTTTCCTTTAGTGTCCTCAAACGATTTTCAATAGTCGTTAGGTCAAACGCTTGCTATGCCTCTCCTCTACAACTTATTCAGGAGTCTTTCTTAGAAGTGTTTCAACCGTCTTTGTTGGAACTTTTGGAATTGAAAAGTAGATTTCTTCCTTTTGGAAGCGGTCCCAAAACTTGGGATAGTGTTAAGAGGAAACATTGGAAGTCATGCTTGGAGGAGCACATGATTGTTCTTCTTGCACTTCTACTGTAAGACCCCAAATTATTAATAAATGAAATTTATTTTCCTCTATTTATTATTTTGAAATAGTAAGGGTCGATTTGATTAATGTGGATAGTTATGGGTAAAATACGCAAATATTTCGAATAATAAAAGTGGTTATAAAATATTCATTATTGTCGGGGAATATTCGTTTGGTCGTGGAATATTCGCAAATGCTTTGTGGGGAATATTAAATACGACGGTAGCATCTTTTTGTGGGTCCCATAACGGAAAGCGATTGGATGAAGAAAAGCGATAAATATAAGTTATTTATAAATAACTGGCGTAGTTATTACCAATTAATCTTTGTTGGAATACCCGGTGGTTAAAACACACTAATACGCGTTGTCGAACAAAGAAGACACAGTATTGCACCAATTATTGATTCTTACGTGAAGAAGGCACTACTCAATAATTGTTACGAGAATTCTTATCAAAGATTTTATTTTATTGATTCAATAATTCACGCATTGATATTTTATATTATCGTTGTTTCAATAAATTGTCATCACACAAGATTTTCCATTATCGAAGCAATAATTCATATTATCTCGAATAATATTATTAGATAACATTATTGGCAATGTCTAGAAAGTTCATCTAAGGAGAGGTTTGGTCACCCTAATTGCGCCAGAGAAGGAGAAATTCTTATTGGAAAGCCCTCTTTCCTGAAGCGCACGGTTGTCAATATTGTGATTCTCGTAATATTATTTGTGAATAATTAATTATTGATTCATATGATGAGGAAAATATTGATTTTATGTGGATATAGATGGAGAAAAATTTTAAAATGACAATTGTTGAAAATTAATATTTTATCTTTTTACGATAAAATAATTTATTTAAATATATTATTTTAATAATATATTAACGGTGATATTTTTACAACGAATGTGGGATATATGAGTATCTGAGGAGGAAGAGTATTTTTGTTGCAATAAATGTTTAAAACATGTTAAACATGTCGATTGGACCCCATTTCTTATTTGAAATTTGATTATAGCATGTCAAATTGTCCAGTATGTGGATTTCGGTCAATTTCATTTGGAATTTGGAAAAACTTTCTTCCGAAAAGTTGTAGAGAATTGGATTTCCTATAAAAACTCGCAAGATTCAATTTTTCTGATAAAAGAGCTATTTATTATGAATTATTGAAGTTCAAGCTCAAATAATTAATTTTTGGAAGTTTTAATTATTTATATCAACAAAAACGCGTTTTTATTGTTTTTTGTGGCCCCCATGTGTTGTAAACATGCTGATTTCAGGAGTCTTGGTTGGTGTAGGAATATATATATAATATATTATTATTATATTAAATTTTTAACTTTTGGTGTTCTAAGCAATTTTCTATAAATAGGGTGCTTAGGTTAGAATTGAAAATCACACCGTAAATTGAAGTTTTTCTCTCTATATTATCGAGCGTATTCTTGTGAGTATTTTGAGTATACTTTGAGTATTGTTAGGCGGTGCAAGTTCCTTCAAAGACTATACCCTACGATTCCAAATTTAGAAGTACTTAATCTTCGAGGTAAAGGATGTTATTTTCTTCTCAAATGATATTATTTCTTCAATATCATTATCTTTGAAATATTGGTTGGAACTTTTATCAAATTTGGAACTTTTTCATGTTTGAGTTACTATTCATGAGTTCTTATTCACGAGTTACTATTCATGAGTTACTATTCACGAAGTTACTATTCACGAGTACTATTCATTAAGCGTAAAGATATTTTTTGTGAAATTTCTATCTTTTGGTGTCTGAGTTACTATTCACGATATCTGGACTATTCACGATATATCGACACTAATTATTCACGAATCACTGGCAAGACTATTCATTTAGAAAAATGAAATTTCTTCTTTTCGTCCAAAATATCTATTCGGATACTAGCTTTAATTGTATCCATGTTTTGATCATTCTTGAATTTTACTCCACTCGATTACTTATGAAGTATTTTTGAACTTGGATTGTTTAAAATACGAATCCTTAATATTTTTCTTTTTGTTTCATGGATTCGTTTCCTTTAAAATATTTTTCATCATCCTCGGTCTTAAATGATGATATTATTGAATATCTTTGGCACCGTAGTGCAAAGATGAATGATTTCTTGATGAATATCTTTTGGCGTAGTGCAAAAGATGAACAAGTGTTGAGATGAACATACCGATCGATGAATATCTTTGGCTGTGTAAGTACAAAGATGAATGTTTGATTCAGATATATATTGATTGATGTTAGGATAAAATATCGACGATGAACTTTTAAATTCATATATAGAAGATAGTAGTTTACATTCTCTACTTAACTCTTCTAATGAATTATTATTTTCGCTGCGAATATTGATTTAAAATTTGTTGTCTATTGTATTCTATTAGATTTTTCCCTGTTGGAGACTAACAATAATTTGTTGTATATTATCTTAGTCATAATATTCTTTACTGGGCTAGTTGAGCTCACCCTTTTCCTTGTTGTTCCATTTTTCTTCTCAGGAGGCGAGAATGTAGCGAGTACTAGTCGGGGTATGGAATGAAGGTTCTAGAGAGAGTTGTTTAGTAGTCCTCACCATTTTTGTAAAATAATGTATCGATATTTATGATGGGGATTTATTTGCGTGTGGATATTGTCTAGATGGCAATATCTGTATTTAAACTCACAGTTTATTTGTTGTAATAATAAAGTTGTAGTTATTTCTGTACCATGTATTTGGCGACTCAGAATGGGTTGGATGGAATGGACCTATTTTGGGGGCGTCACATCTACTACATCATCATCATCATTATTATCATCTAGCTCAACTGGCTTATTCCTCTTTTTACTATTCAAAGCCGCTTGCATCTCCCTCATAATTTCTGTTGATATTTTAGGGCACATCACTAAATCTCTAAAATTTCCACCGAGATGTTGCTTGAGCCTCTTGATACCTGAATGACATTTCTTTCTACAAAGTATACATTACACGACATCCTTATTAATTATAACCGGTCAATATTCATATTTCCAACCCAGATCGTTTGGTTTAGTTTTTCTTTTAGAGTCCTTCGTTATATCATAACTATTAGCCCCCCGAACTTTCCGTCTTTTTGTTCTAGTTTCTATATAATATAATCAAACAAAAAATATAAGACAAAATTGATCCAAATAACAAACCATTCATCAAAATATTACCAACTTTTGTTTTTACTTTTGAATTATTGAATGTATTACTTTTAGTTCATACTCCATAATTAATTTTACAAACAATAACCATTGTTCATCAAGTAGATAAAATGTTACATATCTTTTTAGTCCACAATAATGATTATTAGTGTATATATCAGCATGAGATTTAATCTCTCAGTTGTCAGTTCCAAAAAGATTGAGAAATAATTATTTAGTACCCATTGTTCAAAATAATATATGTTAGCAGCTAAATACTACCCACTGTCTAAAACAACTTATTATGTAAAGTTCATATTGTGTAAAGTTTGTAAATTTTAATAATTAAAGATAATACTCATATCCAAAACAATATTATTTAATCACAGAGTTTAACACTACCCAAAATATTACAAACAACATATTACATAACTAATGTGACGCCCCCAAAATAGGTATACACCACCCATTTTGAGTCATCAATAACATGGTACAGAAACAACTACAACTTTATTAATACAACATATAAACTGTGAGTTTAAATACAAATATTGCCATCTAGACAATATTCACACCCAAATAAGTCCTCATTACAATTATTGGTACATTATTTTACAAAAATGATGAGGACTACTAAACAACTTTCTAGAACCATCATTCCACACCCCGACTAGAACTCGCTACATTCTCGCATCCTGAGAAGAAAAATGGAACAAAAAGGAAAAGGGTGAGCTCAACTAGCCCAATAAAGAATATTATGACTAAGATAATATTGAACAAATTATCGTTAGTCTTCAACAGGGAAAAATCTGATAAAATACAATAGACAACAAGTTCCAGATCAATATTCGCAGCGGAAATAATAATTCATAGATGAGTTACGTAGAGAATGAAATCTACTATAATCTATGAATTTAAAAGTCCATCATCAGTATTTTATCCCTGTAACATCAATCAATATTCATCTTAAATCAAATATTCATCTTTGCACTACAGGCCAAAGATATTCATGAGTTGGTCATGTTCATCTCAACACATGTACATCTTTGCACTACGGGCCAAAGATATTCATAGGAAAATCAACCATCTTTGCACTACAGGCCAAAGATATTCAGTAATACCATCATTTAGGACTGAGGATGATGAAAAATATTTTAAAGAAAACGAATCCAGTGAAACCAAAAGAACAAATATTAAGGATTCGTACTTTAAACAATCCGAGTTCAAAAATACTTCGTTAATAATCATAGTGAAGTAAAATTCAAGAATGATCAAAACATGGATACAATCAAAGCTAGTATCTATAATAGATATTTTGGACAAAAAATGAAAATTTAATTTTTCTGTGAATAGTGCCGTATACGTGAATAGTGCCATATACGTGAATAGTAACCCCAACACTAAAAGGCAATAATTTCACAAGAAAAATCTTACCAATAATCCGGCATAATGATATTAGAAGAAATAATATCATTTTTTAAAAAAATATAACATCCCTTACCTCGAAAAGAATAAGTACTTACATTTGGAATATCGGATATAAAGTCGAAAAGAACTTGCATCAGATAAAGAACACTCAAAGTATCAAAATACTCACAAGAATACGCTCGATAATATAGAGAGAGAAAACTTCAATTTCTGGTGTGATTTTCAATTCTAACCTAAGCACCCTACTTATAGGAAAATGCTTAGAACACCAAAGCAGAAAATTTAATAAAATATTAATATATATATATATATATACAAATTTCTTATGCCCACTTTCTTAGATCTGAATTCAACAATTTACATCACATGCAAGACCCACAATTAATGACAAAAACGTTTTTCATATTAAAAATAATTAAAACTTCCAAAAATCAATTATTTCGGAACTTCGAAACTTCAATAATTCATAATAAATAGCCCTTTTGTTAGAAAAATTTGAACCTTATACCTTTTTCATAGGAAATTTCATTCTCTACAACTTTGCAGAAGAAAGTTTTTCCAAATTCCAAGCAAAAACTGACCGAAATCCACAAACGGACGATTTTACAGGCTATAATCAAATTTCAGTCAAGAAATGGGCCCACAGACATGTTTAACATGTTTTAAACAATTTTTGCAAAAAAAATACTCTTTCTCCTCATATATTCATATATCCCACATTTATTGTAAAAATATCACCATTATTATATTATTAAAATATAATAATATATTTAAATGAATTGTTTTATCAAAAAAGATAAAATATTAATTTTTCAACAATTGTCACTTTAAAATTTTCTCCATCTATATCCACATAAAATGAATATTTTCCATATCATATAAATTAATAATTAATTATTCATAAATAATATTATGTAATTACAATATCGACAACCGTGCGCCCCAAGAAAGAGGGGGCTTTCCAATAAGGATTTCTCTTCTTGGCCGCAATTAGGTGACCAAACCTCTCCTTAGATGTAACTTTCTAGACATTGCCAATAATGTTATCTAATAATATTATTCAAATAATATGAATTATTGATCTGATAATGAAAATACTGTGTAGTAACAATTATTGAAACAACAATAATATAAAATATCAACGTAGCAATTATTGAATCAATAAAATAAAATATTGAAGCAAGAAATCATCGTAATAATTATTGAGTAGTGCCTTCTTACGTAAGAATCAATAATTGGTGCAATAATCTGGCAATATGCTACTATGTTTTAACCATAGGATATTCCAACAAGATAATTCAGTAATAACTACGCCGTTATTTATAAACAATTTATACTTGTCGTTTTTCTTCATCCAATCGCTCGTTATGGGGCCCACACAAGGTCGCTACTGTCGTATGAATATTCACGAAAGTAAGAATATTCCACGACCAAACGAATATTCCAAACAACAATAAATATTTTATAACCACTTGCTTATTTAAAATATTTAGCATTTTACCCATAACTAACCACATTAATCAAATCAACCCTTACTATTTCAAAATAATAAATAGAGGAAATTTAATTTCATTTATAATAAACTGGGGTCTTACAACCTTCCCTTCCTATGAAATTTCATCCTCGAAATTGACGTACGTACCTGGTATTTCGAAAAATTGAGGATACCTCGCTTTCATTTCCGTTTCCAACTCCCAGGTCATTTCCTCAATAGCATGGTTCCTCCACAAAACTTTGACTTAGGGTATGACCTTTGTGCGTAGGACATGCTCCTTCCTATCCAAGATCTTGACAGGTACCTCTTCGTACGTTAAGTCTTCGGCTATCTCGTCCGGTTCTAAGTCAATAACGTGGTTCGGGTCTTTCACATATTTACGAAGCACATATATATGAAAAACATTATGAACAAGAGACAAACTTGGAGGTAACGCGAATCTATAGGCTACATTTCCTACTCGGTCAAGAATCTGAAATGGATCAATAAATCGTGGATTGAGCCTTCCTCTCTTCCCAAATCTTGTAACTCCCTTCTATGGAGCAACATACAACAATACATGATCCCCAATACTAAATTCCACGTCCTTTCGATGAAGATCCGCATAACTCTTTTGTCGATCCTGTGCCGTTTGTATACATTGTCAAATCATTTGGATCTTTTTCGTAGTCATATGTACCAGCTCGGGTCCCAACAATGTTGCTTCACCCACCTCATCCCAACATATTGGAGAGCGACACTTTTGTCCATACAATGCTTCAAATGGAGCCACACCTATACTTGCCTAATAACTGTTGTTGTAGGAGATTTCCACCAATGGTAAATACTTATCCCAACTCCCTTTGAAGTCTAGGACACAGAGTCTTAATAGATCTTCAAGAGTTTGAATAATCCTCTCTGATTGTCTGTCCGTTTGAGGATGGTATGCCGAACTGAATCGTAAATCCGTGCCCATAGCTTTTTGCAAGCTAACCCAAAATCGTGAAGTGAATCTTGGGTCACGATCCAAAATTATGGATACTGGCATGCCATGCAATTTCATAATCTCATTTACATACATATGAGCAAGACGTTCAAGGGAATAAGTCTCCCGTATCGGCAAGAAATGAGCAGACTTGGTTAATCTATCAACAATAACCCAAATAGCATTTATGCCTTGAGAAACCGTGGGAAGACCCGTAACAAAATCCATGGTAATGTGTTTCCACTTCCATTTCGAAATCTCAAGTGGTTGCAATGGACCCTTAGGCACTTGATGCTCCGCCTTTACACGTTGACAAGTTAAACACCTCGAGATAAACTTCGCGATCTCTCTCTTCATGTTGTTCCACCAAAATGTATGTCGAAGATCACGATACATTTTGGTACTTCCAGGATGGACTGCAAACGGTGTATTGTGTGCCTCCATCATAATCTTGTTCTTCATATCAGAATCGTTAAGAACACAAATTCTGGAGTGGACTCGAAGTATTCATTCTTCATCGATTCTCGCTTCTGTAATAGCACCTTCTTGTACTTTCTTCTTCATACACATCAGCTCCGGGTCGGTGGCTTGAACAACTTTAACTTTATCGATTAAAGTTGGTTCTATGCGTATACTTGACATCATCGCACTCGTTCCTGCATATGATCTTCTACTCAACGCGTCAGCTACCACGTTTGCTTTTCCAAGATGGTATTGAATGATGTGGTCATAATCTTTTAACAGCTCGAGACAACATCATTGTCGCATGTTGAGTTCCTTTGGGGTGAAGGAATATTTGAGGCTTTTATGGTCTGAATATATCTCCACTTTCTCTCTATATAGATAGTGCCTCCAGATCTTTAGCGCGAAAACGACTTCTGCCAACTCTAGATCATGAGTAGGATAATTCCTCTCATATTCTTTAAGTTGTCGTGAGGCATAGGCTATGACTTTCCCACATTGCATGAGAACACATCCTAACCCTTTGCCTGAAGCATCGCTAGAGATAACAAATCCATCTGAACCAGATGGTATTGTCAGAACAGGTGCCAAAATGAATCTCCTCTTAAGCTCTTGGAAACTCTTCTCGCATTCCTTGCTCCATACGAATTTTGTATCTTTCCGAGTCAAGCTGAGTTAACGGAGTAGCGATTCGAGAAAATCCTTCCACGAATCTCCGATAATAACCAACTAATCCCAGAAAGCTACGTACTTTAGTCACCGACTTCGGTTAATTTCTGTTTGGAATTTGGAAAAACTTAAACTTCCAAAGACTGCCTTCAGAACTCGGTACGGGCATTATGAATTCCTAGTCATGTCTTTTGGATTGACTAATGCTTCTGTGGCTTTCATGGATATGATGAACCGAGTATTCAAGGATTATTTAGATCAGTTCATTGTTGTCTTTATTAATGACATCCTCATATATTCCAAAAGCCGTGAAGATCATGAGCACCATTTGAAGCTGGTACTCCAAAGGCTTCGTGAAAATAAGCTATATGCCAAGTTGAAGAAATGTGAGTTCTGGCTTGAAGAAGTAGCATTCCTTGGGCACGTGGTGTCAAAACATGGAGTATCTATTGATCCAGCGAAGATTGAAGCAATACAAAGTTGGGAGCAACTGAAGTTGGTGACTGAAGTACGTAGCTTTCTGAGCTTAGCTGGTTATTATCGGAGATTCGTGGAAGGGTTTTCTCGAATCGCTACTCTGCTAACTCGGTGACTCGAAAAAGATACAAAATTGGTATGGAGCGAGGAATGCGAGAAGAGTTTCCAAGAGCTCAAGAGGAGACTCATTTCGCAGACTGTTTCTAACAATACCATCTGGTTTGGATGGATTTGTTATCTACGCCGATGCTTCGTGCAAAGGGTTAGGATGTGTTCTCATGCAACGGGAAAGTCATAGCCTATGCCTCGCGACAACTTAAAGAATATGAGAGGAATTATCCTACTCATGATCTAGAGTTAGCGGCAGTAATCGTTGCTTAAAGATCCGGAGGCACCGTTTATATGGGGAGAAAGTGGAGATATATTCGCACCATAAAAGCCTCAAATATTTCTTCACCCAAAAGGAACTCAACACGCGACAACGACGCGTTGGCTCGAGCCGTTAAAAGATTATGACCACACCATTCAATACCATCTTGGAAAAGTAAACGTGGTAGCCGACGACGCGTTGAGTAGAAGATCATATGCGTGAACGAAAAGCGATGATGTCAAGTATACGATAGAACCAACTTTAATCGATGAAGTTAAAGTCGCTCAAGCCATGAATCTTGAGTTGATGCGTATGAAGAAGAAAGTACAAGAGGGTGCTATTCCAGAAGCAAGAATTGATGAAGAAGGAATACTTCGAGTCAACTCCAGACTTTGTTAAGCTGAGTCTCAGCGATAAAAGTGATGAAAAACTTTTTAAATCATAAAAGATAATAGATTTTATTCTCTACTTGACTCTTTTAATGGATTGCTTATTCCGCTGCAGTTAAACTTGTTGTCTATTGTATTTTATCAGTTTAACATTGTTGAAGGCTAATGATAATTTATCTGCATTATCTTAGTCATAATATTTCTTCTTCGGGCTAGTTGAGCTCACCCTTTCTTTTCTTTGTTCTCTTCAGGAAATGAGAACGTAGCAGGGACTAGTCGGGGGACGGAGTGATAGTCCAGATGATAGCATTACTAGTCCTCACTATTCTATGAAATAGTGTGATAATAATTGTATTGAGGACTTATTCTGAGAGTGGATATTGTCTAGAAGACAATATTTGTATTAAAACTCACAACTTTTGTTGTATATTTGAGATTGTATTTGTATTCTGTACCATGTTTTCTGGCGACCCAAGATGGGTGATGTATACCTATTTTGGGGGCGTCACAGTTGGTATCAAAGCTTAGGGATATGATCCCTGGATAAGATGTGAGATAAGAACTAGGAGGGGAGAGACGGGGAATTCCTTCGTTAGTATGACCTACCTAAGTTTATTTGTTATTTAATTGGTCGGTCAGAGTATAGGGTTAATATGTGATATGTTAATTAACCCTTGTTTTGTGGCAGTATTTGAAAATGGCATCCGAGAATGTTGAGAATATCAATGGAGCACAGGAGACCGTTGAGTCTCCATGGATCAATAACCGTGACAATGTGCATCGAAGGAAGGCGACAATCTTCATGCAAACAACAACACCGACCAAATGATGAACGATGGAATGTTCCGAGGCTTTTATGCAACATCAAAGTAGAGTGGCTCTGTCCAAAATCTGGTGGAAACACCGGCAACTCAAATGCGGTCACCGCCAAACAGCTTCAAGGAGCTGGGACCATAGGAGTTTTTGGAGAGCCCAAACCACTTAAAGTGAGACGTGGATAAAAGCAGATCAACAAGATATTTGTTGTCTTGGGTTGCTCGAGGAGTAAAGGTTCCCTTTGCCACCTTCATGTTTGCGAGGCAGACATTGGTGGGAATCAGTAAAGCGTACTCAAACCGCTTGACTTGAAGATGTCTTGGAGAAGTTTCAAGAACTGTTCAACGACAAGTACTTTCCCAAAAGTATTCGTCACATGAAAGAGGTAGAGTTCATCAAGCTGGAGCAAAACAACATGACCGTGTCACAGTACGAAGCCAAGTTTGCCGAGTTGTCCCGGTTTGCGTCCCATTTGGTTGATAATGAGGAGAGAATGACGCGAATGTTTCTAAGAGGTTTGAAACCTGAGATACGTCAATATCTTATCTCTCATAAACTGTGTTTGTATTCAGATGTTGTTAATAGGGCTCAGTTATTGGAACGCGATAATGAGTCAATCCAACCAAAAGAGAGCACCCGATAAAATGATAATACCAGTGATAGTAGTCATCAAAGCGGTGACAATAAGCGTGGAGGGAATCAACATGCCAGAAATGGTAAGCACTTCGGTGGTAATCATGGCCAAAACAATAAGAATGGACATTTCAAGAAGAGGAGATTCAACAATGATGGAAAGATGTTAGCACCATCACCCGTTGTTAAGGAAGGAGAACGACCACCTATTATATGCTTCAAATGCGGAGGGGAGGGACATATTAGTCCAAACTACGCGGTTCCATCCAAAGCATGTTACAATTGTGGAAGAGAAGGACACCTAGCCCGATTTTGTCGTTCACCGAAGACAAGTCCAGCTGGGAAGGAGGCACCAAAGGTCGTCCCAGAAAAGTCAAAGCCAGTAGTGCAAGGGAGAGCGTTTGTCGTGACCTCCCAGAAAGCAAGGAACCCGAATGAGGTCATCATGGGTAAGCTTATCATAAACTCTAGCGAAGTATATACCTTATTTGATATTGGTTTTACCCATTCTTTTATTTCTCCTACTTGCGCTCAACGTTTAAAATTGACTCCGGAGAAATTGGACTTTGACTTAGCTGTTGAAACTCCGTTGGGGGAAACCTTCATTACATCCACTGTTTATAAGTCTTGTTTGGTTCAAATCGGTATCCTCACATTACCTGTCGATCTTATTTCATTAAAAATACTTGCATTTGATGTAATTCTAGGGATTGATTGGTTAACTACTCATCATGCAAAAATTGATTATTTTCGTAAGGTTGTTAGCTTTCATATTCCTAACCAACCTATTATGCGAATTCAAACAACCAAACCATTAAAATCAATCACTGTTATCTCAAGCCATAAAGCTATTCGTTTATTAAAAAATGGATGTCAAGCTTTCTTAGCTCATGCGTCAGTTTTGAATGATATTTCTATTGTTAATGAATTTCCTGACGTATTCCCTGAAGAACTTCCTGGCCTACCCCCAGAGTGTGAAATTTAATTTTGTATCGACCTTGAACCCAGTACAAAACCTATTTCCAAAGCCCCATATCGAATGGCTCCTATTGAACTTCAGGAGTTAAAGACCCAACTGTAGGAATTGTTAGACATTGGCTTTATTCGTCTTAGTATTTCTCCTTGGGGTGCTCCTGTTCTATTCGTGAAAAAGAAAGATGGGAGTATGCGACTTTGTATTGATTATCGGGAGTTGAACCATGTCACCATCAAAAATAGGTACCCATTGCCACGTATTGATGACCTGTTTGACCAGTTGCAAGGTGCCAAATTCTTTTCAAAGATTGATCTTCGTTAGGATATCACCAATTGAAGATTAGAACCGATGACATTCCAAAACGGCTTTCGAGAACTTGAATGCGGGCATTATGAATTCTAGTCATGTCTTTTGGATTGACTAATGCTCCCGCCGCCTTCATGGATATGATGAACCGAGTATTCAAGGAATATTTGGATCACTTTGTGGTCGTCTTCATTGATGACATCCTTATTTATTCAAAAGCCGTGAAGATCATGAAGCAACAATTGAGGTCGATACTTCAAAAGCTTCGTGAATATAAGCTTTATGCCAAGTTGAAGAAATGCGAGTTCTGGCTTGAGGAAGTAGCATTCCTTGGGCACGTAGTATCAAGTCATGGAATATCTGTTGACCCAGTAAAGATTGAAGCTATTCAAAGCTGGGAGCAACCTAAATCAGTGACCGAAGTACGTAGCTTTCTCGGCTTAGCTGGTTATTATCGGAGATTCGTAGAAGGGTTTTCTCGAATCGCTACTCCACTAACTCTTTCGGTGACTCGAAAAGATATAAAATTCGGTTGGAGCGAGGAATGTGAAAAGAGTTTTAAGAACTCAAGAGGAGACTCATTTCAAAGACTGTTCGACAATACCATCGGCTCGGAGAGGATTTGTCATCTATGATGATGCTTGAGAAAAGGGTTGGGATGTGTTCTCATGCAACATGGGAAAGTCATAGCTTTATGTCTCACGACAACTCAAAGAATATGAGAGGAATTATCCTACTCATGATCTAGAGTTGGCAGCAGTCGTTTTTGCACTAAAGATTTGGAGACATTACTTGTATGGGGAGAAAGTGGAGATCTTTACGGATCATAAAAGCCTCAAATATTTCTTTACTCAAAAGGAACTCAACATGCGACAACGACGTTGGCTTGAACTGTTGAAAGATTATGATCATACCATCCAATACCATCACGAAAAAGCGAACGTGGTAGGTGACGCATTGAGTAGAAGATCATATCTGCAAGTGAGTGCGATATTGACAACGCAAAGGCCCATTTTGTGTGACTTGCAAAGGATGGAGATAGAGTTAAAGACTCAGGGGACCCGTGTGATGATGGCAAATATCTGAGTAGAACCGACTTTAATTGATAAAGTTAAAGCCGCTTTCAAGCTACGGACACGGAGCTAATGTATATGAGGAAGAAAGTGCAAGAAGGTGCTTTATCTTGGGAAGCAAGAATCGATGAAGAAGGAATACTTGAGTCCACTCCGGACTTTGTGTTCCTAACAACCACGATTTAAAGTATAGAATCATGATGGGGCGCACAACACACCGTTTGCAATCCATCACGGGGAGTACCAAATGTATCGTGATCTTCGTCATACATTTTGGTGGAGCAATATGAAGAGAGAAATAGCGTTGTTTATCTCAAGGTGTCTAACTTGTCAACGAGTCGGCGGAGCATCAAGTGCCAAAGGTCCATTGCAACCACTTGAAATTCGGAATGGAAGTGGGAGCACATTACCATGGATTTTAATTCATTTGGTCTTCCCAAGGTTTCTCAAGGCATAGATTCGATTTGGGTCATTGTTGATAGATTGACCAAGTCCGCTCATTTCTTCGATGTCGAGAAACTTATACACTTGAAGCGTCTTGCTAGTATGTATATAAATGAGATTGTAAGATTGCATGGTATGCCGGTATCCATAGTTTACGATCGAGACCCAAGATTCACTTCAAGATTTTGGGTTAGTTTGCAAAAAGCTATGGGCACAGATTTACGATTTAGTTCGGCATATCATCCTCAGACGGACGGACAATCAGAGAGGACTATTCAAACTCTTGAAGATTTATTAAGACTCTGTGTCCTTGACTTCAAGGTTAGTTGGGACAAGTTTTTACCGTTGGTGGAGTTTTCATACAACAACAGTTATTAAGCAAGTATTGGCATGGCTCCATTCGAAGCGTTGTATGGAAGAGAGTGTCGTTCTACAGTATGCTGGGATGAGGTGGGTGAAGCAACGTTGTTGGGACCGGAGTTGGTACGCATGACTACGAAAAAGATTCAAACGATCCGACAACGTATAAAAACCTCACAAGATCGACAAAAGAGATATGTTGATCTTCATCGAAAAAACGTGGAATTCGATATTGGAGATCATGTGTTGTTACGTGTTGCTCCATGGAAAAGAGTTATGAGATTCGAAAAGAGAGGAAAGCTCAATCCTCGATTCATTGGCCCATTTTTAATCCTCGAACGAGTAGGAACTGTGGCCTATAGACTCGCTTTACCGCCAAGTATGTCTCGTGTTCATAATGTTTTTCACATATCTATGTTACGTAAATATGTGAAAGACCCAAACCACATTATTGAGTTAGAACCGGACAAAATAGCGGAAGATTTAACATATGAGGAGGTTCTTGTTAAAATCTTGGATAAAAAGGAGCATATTCTACGCTCCAAGGTTATACCTCAAGTCAAAGTTTTGTGGAGGAACCACAATGTTGAGGAGATAACCTGGGAGTTAGAATCTGAAATGAAATCAAGGTTTCCTTACCTCTTCGACATACCAGGTACGTACCCTAATTTTGAGGGCAAAATTTCATAAGAAGGGGAGGTTGTAAGACCCCAATTTTTTTTTTAATAAAGATGATTTTTCTATAAATATCATTTTTGAATATTATGGAATAAATTTGATATAATGTTATAGTTGTGGGTAATATTTATAAATTCTGCTAAGTATGCAAGATGTTATAAAATATTCGATTGGTCGGGGAATATTATTTTTGTCGGGAATATTCGTACAACGGCACAATCATTGGTGGATCCCACAATAGAATTATTGTCGGATTGAGAAAACGACAAAAATATTTTATAAATAACGGCGGAGGTGTTATTGTTAAAACTGTTGAACTACACGGTAGTAAAAGTACGAATCTGGCGTGGTTGCATAGTAGCACGCGGTATTGATTATTGATGCTTACGTGAGAAGTCACTCAGTTATACTCAATTATTGCTACAGTAATTGCTGCATCATATCTCTCATATTATTGATTCGATTATTGTCAGTATCATCTACATTATATGTTATATTGTTAAATCAATAATTGAGACGACAAAGTTATTCATATTATTAAATTGCAATATTTACAATGTCTAGAAGTTTTGTCAAGGAGAGGTTTGGTCACCTAATTGCGCGCCAATAGGGAGAAATCCTTATTGGAAAGCACCCTCTTTCCTGGGAACAACCTGGTTGCTAAATATTGTGAGTTATAATATTAATAATGAATAAGTTCGTGTTGATTAAAGATGAATTTGATAGTTTCATTGTGTTGGAATTATTTGTGTTAGTAGAAATCGACATCTATTCCGATGATAATTGATGTCTAGAGGTTATATTGTTCAATCGGGTATTCGGGCAACTTTTCGTGTCGAGTTACTTTTCACGAGTTACTATTCACGAGTTACTATTCACGAGTTACTATTTATGAGTTACTATTCACGAGTTACTATTCACTCTAGTATTGTGCATTCGGGTATTTGGGTATAATATTATTCCATGAGGGGATGTGCTAATTTTTCAGACCGTTGGTTGAAGTTATAATAGTGAATCAATATGGATCGCTGGTTTAAAGCTTTAATAGTAAATCAGTATGGACCGTTGCTTTAAGTTTTAATAGTAAATCAATCCGAATCATCCGTTTAAAAGTAAATCAACTGGAATAGTTGTTAGAATTAGTTCTTATTCAATCCATTCTTCTATAAATAGAAGCTCATTCCTTCATTATTTCTTACGAATTCATTGAAACTAGAGAGAGAAATTATATAGAGAAGTTTATAGAGAGAAAATCTATCGAGAGAAAAGAAGAGTAGTATTCTCGCTACTTCACTACTTCTATATCCGATATTTTCTTTTTACGGTAAGGGGTGTTATTCATTCTTATTCATGAAGAGAACTTCTGTTATTCCATTCTTATTTATTCTATTGGAATAACCTGTATACGCGACATACCCTATACTTGGTGAAATTCTTATATTATTCCGTCTTTATTATTCTGTTGGAATAACCTGTCTATCATCTTGGGGCACCGCATGCATGGTGAAATCCTTATGTTATTCCATTCTTTATTATTACATTGAATATATCACATGCATGCGTTTTACGCCGGACTGGTTCCGTATTTATTATTACATTGGAATATCCATGCATGCGTTTCATGGGACTGATTTTCATATTTATTATTCTCTTGGAATAACATGCATGTGCTATCTATTACATGCCTGGTGATTTCTTTTGTTATTCCATTCCTTATTATACTCAGTTGGTTAAAGTTTTGACTTCTATACTCCATGAAATTAGTGGAATATCCTTGATATTTGCGCTTCATCCAGTATCTTTTCATGGAAATATTCTTTTGAGCATTCTTGAATTTTACTCTACAAAGATGTATCATGTTGACAATTTGGACGTTATTAGTTCCTGGATAAACTAATTCTTGAACTTTTTTATTGAATTTATATATCATTGTCATCATCCTCATTTTTTTAAATAAAAAGGAATTTCCTTTATTTATTATTTTGAAATAGTAAGGGTTGATTTGATTAATGTGGATAGTTAAGGGTTAAATCATGAAATATTTCAAAATAAGCAAGTGGTTATAAAATATTCATTATCGTGGGGAATATTCGTTTGGTCGTGGAATATTAAATCTTTGTCGGGGAATATTAAATGCGATGTAGTATGACCATGTGTGGGCCCCCATGCGGAAGCGATTGGATGAAGAAAGCGACAAATATAAGTTGTTTTTAAAAATAGCGGCGTAGTTATTCACAGATTATCTTGTTGGAATACCGGTGGTTAAAAAACACACTGTCTGGCGTTGTTGAGCGGTAGCTGCGGTATTGCACCAATTATTGATTCTTACGTTAAGAAGGCACTACTTCGATAATGGTTACGATAATTATTTTATTCGATTATTTTATTGAGTTAATAATTCTTTGCGTTGATATTTTATATTCTTTGTTGTTTGATAATTGTCATTACGGTATTTTTCATTATCGAAGCAATAATTCATATTATCTGAATAATATTATTAGATAACATTATTGGCAATGTCTAGAAAGTTACATCTAAGGAGGGGTTTGGTCACTAATTTGCGCGCTGATGATGAAGAAATTCTTATTGGAAAGCCCCCTCTTTCTGAGGAGCTGCACGGTTGTCGATATTGTGATTACGTAATATTATTTGTGAATAATTAATTATTGATTTATATGATGAGGAAAATATTGATTTTATGTGGATATAGATGGAGAAAATTTTTAAAATGACAATTGTTGAAAATTAATATTTTATCTTTTTACGATAAAATAATTCGTTTAAATATATTATTTTAATAATATAATAATGGTGATATTTTACAACGAATGTGGGATATATGAGTATCTGAGGAGGAAGAGTATTTTTGTTGCAATAAATGTTTAAAACATGTTAAAAACATGTCGGTGGACCCCATTTATTGGTGAAATTTGATTATAGCTTTGTAAAATCGCTTGGTTTGTGGATTTGGTCAATTTCTATTTGGAATTTGGAAAAACTTTCTTCTGCAAAGTTGTAGAGAATTGAAATTCCTATAAAAACTCATGAGATTTGAATTTTTATGATGAAAAGGGCTATTTATTATGAATTATTGAAGTTAGAAGCTCAAAATAATTGATTTTGGGAGTTTAAAATATTTTTTGTAAGAAAAACGTTTTTTTTTGTAATTGAGTGGCTCACATGTGTTATAAATGATCTGAAATCAGATTTCTAAGGTGGGCTTGAATATTTTTAAGAAATATTATTATTTTATTAAATTTTACGCTTTGGTGTTTAGCATTTTTCTATAAATAGGGTCTTGGGTTAGAATTGAAAATCACACGAAGCTGAAGTTTTCTCTCTCTATATTATCGGCGTATTCTTGTGAGTATTTTGAGTATACTTTGAGTATTGTTAGGCGGTGCAAGTTCCTTGACCTTATATCACGGTATTTTAATTTAGAAATCTTGATCTTTCGAGGTAAGGGATATTATTTTTTTTTCGTAATGATATTATTTCTTGATATCATTATCTTTGAAATATTGATCTGAAGTTTTTATCAAATTTGGAACTTTTTCATGTCGGGGTTACTATTCATGGGTTCTTATTCATGAGTTCTTATTCACGAGATTCTTATTAGCGAGATTCTTATTCACGATTCTTATTCACGAGTACTATTCATGAAGCGTGAAGATGTTTTTGTGGAATTTCTATCTTTTGGTGTCAGATTTACTATTCACGTATCGGCCTTTATTCACGTATCTGACACCTTTATTCACGTATCTGGTCTTATTCATAGAAAAATAAAATTTCTTCTTTTCGTCAAAACATCTAATACGGATACTAGCTTTGATTGTATCCATGTTTTGATCATTCTTGAATTTTACACCACTATGATTATTTTTGAGGTATTTTTGGGCGTGGATAAAACCAAATACGAATCCTTAATCCTTAATCCTTGTCATTTTGTTTCCTTTGGATTCGTTTCTTTAAAAAAAAAAAAATATTTTTCATCATCCTCGGTCTTAAATGATGATATTATGGAATATCTTTGGCTTTTTGTAGTGCAAAGATGAATGATTTCTTAAGAATATCTTTGGCTGTAGTGCAAAGATGAATGATTTCTGAAGAATATCTTTGGCGCGTAGTGCAAAGATGAGCAGTGTTTAAATGAACATGACCCAGTGATGAATATCTTTGGCTGTAGTGCAAAGATGAATATTTGATTCGGATGTATATTGATTGATGTTACGGGGATAAAAGATGAGCGATGAACTTTTAAATTCATACATAGAAGATAGTAGTTTGCATTCTCTCTTAACTCTTCTAATGAATTATTATTTCATTGCGAATATTGATTTAAAATTTGTTGTCTATTGTATTCTATTAGATTTTTCCTGTTGAAGACTAACGATAATTTGTTGTATATTATCTTAGTCGTAATATTCTTCTTGAGCTAGTTGAGCTCACCCTTTTCCTTTTGTTCCATTTTTCTCGGGAGGCGAGAATATAGCGAGTGCAGTCGGGGTATGGAATGAAGGTTTTAGAAAGGATTGTTTAGTAGTCCTCACCATTTTTGTAAAATAATGTATCGATAAATGTGATGAGGATTTATTTGAGTATAGATATTATGCAGAAGATAATATTTGTATTCAAACTCACAGATTTCTTGTTGTAATAATAAAGTTGTAGTTGTTTTACGTACCGTGTATTTGACAACGAGAATGGGTGATGTATACTATTTTGGGGGCGTCGCGGTTGGTATCGAGCTTAGGGATATGATCTCTGGCGGAGATCGGGGAATAGAACTAGGAGGAGAGGCGAGTAAATCCTTAGCTAGTGTGTGTCTACTAAGCTTATTTGTTAGTTAGTCGGTATATAGGGATATTATGTGATATATTGATTTCCTTAATTAACCCTTGTTTTATGGCGGTATTTGAGAATGTCATTGAGAATATTAATGATGGAAATGAGGCCAGTGGAGATGCACTGTACTCACCAGCGAGGAGAGCGTCTGCAGTGGCAATGTTCCTCTGTGAACAACACCATTGAAGCGAGATGATGAGCGAGGGGATGTTTAGAAGTTTTTTGCGGTTCATGCAAAATCGAGACGAGGAGACTTCGTGTTCAAAATCTGAGGAGGAAATGATAGCAATTCACGGGTTGTCACGACCAAGCGATTCGAAAAAGTTGGGACCACGAATTTAAGGAAAGCGGATCCGATCATGGCGGAAACATGGGTCAAACAAATACCAAGATATTCGATGTCTTGGGATGCGCGGAGAACAGAAGGTTCCATTCGCCACCTTTATGTTAAAGTGGCGAAGGCGGACTCTTGGTGGGAGATGCGTGAAGCGTACCCATCGGTACTTTTCGGCATGTCTTGGGAGGCGTTTGAAGCTATTTAATGACAAATACTTTCACGAAAGTGTTCGTCATATATGAAGGAAGTGGAGTTCATGATTGGAACAAAACAACATGGCGGTGTCTCGATGCGAGGCAAAGTTTGCGAGTTATCGGTTTGCACCTCATTTGGTGGAGAATGAGGAGCGTATGGCGGATGTTTCTTAGAGGTTTGAAACGGCGTCGTCGATATCTCATTTCTCATAAATTTTCTCTTTATAGGAGGATGTTGTAAGCAGGGCTCAATTATTAGGCGAGATACTTGAATACGGTCGGTTGAGGACCCTGACGAGGATCGTATCGGAGATAGCGATCAGCGAGAATAATGATAACTGCGGAGAAAAGCAGAACGGACAAAATGGTAACCACTCTGGTGGTAATCATGGCCGTGAAAATAGAAGAAGCGAGTCGGGAGGAGATTTTAAAGAGGAGATTTAACAACGACCGTATGAAGATGGCGGTCTTGCGTGACAAGCTGGTTCTAAGGGAGGAGAAGCGACCACCGGTCGTATCTCTACAAATCACGGGAAAAGAGGACATATCGGTCAAGCGCCCTGACAGATTCAAGGTATGCTATAATTGTGGAAAGGAAGGACATATCGCTCGAGATTATGCGATGGCGAAACCTAGTTTGTGGGACGGTGACTCGAAAAAAGTATCCCGAGAAAAGTCAAAGTCAGCGATTAGGAAGGCGTTTGTTGTATTTGGTCATAATCGAGGAACCAAGCGAGGTGATCACGGGTAAGCTATTTATAAATTCTTGCGAAGTTTATACCTTACTTGATCTGGGGTGCTACCCATTCATTTATCTCTCTGCATGTGCTCAGCGTTTAAACTTGACTCAGGAGAAATTAGACTTTGACTATCTGTGGAAACTCAGTTAGGAGAAACTTTCATCACATCCTTTGTTTATAAATCTTGTTTGATTGAGTTGGCACCATTACCTTTACATTGACCTTATCTCTTTAAAGATACTTGCTTTTGATGTGATTTTAGGGATTGATTGGTTAACTTACTCATCATACCAAAATTGATTGTTTTTCGTAAGGTTGTTAGTTTTCATATTCTAACTTGACTTTGTTATGCAATTCAAACAACTAAACCATTAAAATCAATCCTTTATCATATCTAATCATAAAAGCTATTCGTTTATTAAAAAGCGGATGTCAAGCTTTCTTAGCCCATGTTATGGATTTGAATAAAGACACGTCAAATTTGAATAATATTCTGTTGTTATTGACTTTCTGGCGTATTTCAGAAGAACTTCCGGTCTACCCCGAGCGTGAAGTTGAATTCTTTATTGATCTTGAACACTGGTACAAAGCCCATTTCTAAAACCCCATATCGAATGGCTCTATTGAACTTGAGGAGTTAAAGGTCAACTACGAGGAATTGTTGGACATCGGTTTCATTAAATCTAGTACATCTCCTTGGGGTGCTCTGTTTTATTTGTAAAGAAGAAAAAGCGGGAGTATGCGACTTTGTATTGACTATCGGGAATTGAACCATGTCACCATCAAGAATAGGTATCCTCTACCTCGTATTGATGACTTGTTTGACCCGATTCTGAGAGGGCACTGATTCTTTTCAAAAATCGATCTTCGATTACGGATATCATCGGTGAAGATTAGGCGAGGATATTCAAAGCGCCTTGAGAACTTCGGTATGGGCATTATATGATTCTTAGTCGTGTCTTTTCGGACTAACTAATGCTCTATGACTTTCATGGATATGATGAGCCAGAGTATTGAGGAATATTTGGATCGATTCGTTGTTGTCTTTATTGATGACATCCTCATATATTCAAAAGTAGTGAAGATCATGAGCACCATTTGAAAATTTGGTACTCAGAAAGGCCCGTGAAAACCAACTATATGCCAAATTGAAGAAATCACGAGTTACGGCGAGGAAGTAGCATTCCTTGGAGCGCGTGGTGTCGAAACATGGAGTATCTGTTGATCGTGAAGATTGAAGCAATCTGAAAGTTAGAACAGCAAAAGTCGGTGTTGAAATCGTAGCTTTTTGGGCTTATTTGGTTATTATCGGAGATTCGTGGAAGGGTTTTCTCGAATCTTACTCCATTAACTTCGGCTAACTTCGGAAGGATACAAAATTCGTTTGGAGCGAAGAATGCGAGAAAAGTTTCCAAGAGCTTAGAGGAGACTTATTTTATTTTGTTCTAACAATACCATCTGGTTCGGATGGATTTGTTATCTCTGATGATACTTGAGGCAAAGGGTTAGGATGTGTTCTCATGCAGCGTGGGAAAGTCATAGCCTTTATGCCTCGCGACGACTAAAAAAGTATGAGAGGAATTATCCTACTCATGATCTAGAGTTAGCGTGATCGTTCAGCGCTAAAAATATGGAGGCACTATCTATATGGGGAGAAAGTGGAGATATATTGGACCATAAAAGCCTTAAATATTTCTTCACTCAAAAAAGAACTCGACATGCGGCGGTGACGTTGGCTCGAGCTATTGAAGACTACGACCACACTATTGATACCATCTGGTAAAAGCGAGCGTGGTGGTGGCGCGTTGAGTAGAAGATCATATGCGAGGGGCAGAGTGCGATGATGTCAAGTATCTGCGTAGAGCCGACTTTAATAGAAAAAGTTAAGGTTGCTCGAGCCCGCAGGCCGGAGGTGATCGTATGAAGAAGAAAATCTGAAGGAGCTATTAGGGCGAGAATTGATGAAGAAGGAATACTTGAGTCCCTCTAGACTTTGTGTTCTAACGACTACGATTTGAAGTACAAGATTATGATGGAGGCACACAATACACCATTTGCAATCCATCACTGGAAGTACTAAAATGTATCGTGATCTTGACATACATTTTGGTGGAACAATATGAAGAGAGAGATTGCAAAGTTTATCTCGATGTGTTTAACTTGCCAGCGTGTAAAAGCGGAGCATCTTGTACCTAAGGGTCCGTTGCAACCACTTGAGATTAGGAATGGAAGTGGGAACACATTACTATGGATTTCGTTACGGGTCTTCTACGGTTTCTCAAGGCATCAATCTATTTGGGTTATTGTTGATAGATTAACCAAGTCTGCTCATTTCTTGCCGGAATCGGAGACTTATTCCTTGAGCGTCTTGCTAGTATATGCGTGAATGAGATTGTGAGGTTGCATGGCATACTGTATCCATAGTTTTGGATCGTGACCCAAGATTCACTTCAAGATTTTGGGTTAGCTTGCAAAAAGCTATGAGCGCAGTTTGCGATTTAGTTTGGCATACCATCCCCAAGCGGACGGATGATCGAGAGAGGACTATTCAAACTCTTGAAGATCTATTAAGACTACGTGTCCTAGACTTCAAAGGTAGTTGGGATAAGTATTTACCATTGGTGGAATTCTCTACAACAGCAGTTATCGAGCAAGTATAGGTGTGGCTCCATTTGAAGCATTATATGGGCCGAAAATGTGTCGTTCTCGATATGTTGGGATGAGGTGGGTGAAGCAACATTGTTGGGACGAGTTAAATGCGTATGACTCTGAAAAGATCAAATGATTGACAAGCGTATACAAGCGGCACAAGATCGACAAAAGAGTTATGCGGATCTTCATCGAAAGGGCGTGGAATTTAGTGTAGGGGATCGTGTATTGTTGCGAGTTGCTCCATGGAAGGAGTTACAAGATTTGGGAAGAGAGGAAAGCTCGATCCACGATTTATTGGTCCATTTCAAATTCTTGCCACCGAGTAGGAAATGTAGCCTATAGACTTGCGTTACCTCAAAGTATGTCTCGTGTTCATAATGTGTTTCACATGCTCGTACCGTAAATATGTGAAAGACCGAACCACGTTATTGAGTTAGAAGCAGGACGAGATATAGAAGACTTAGCGTATGAGGAGGTACTGTCAAGATCTTGGATAGGAAGGAGCATGTCCTACAGCATGAAAGGTCATACCACAAGTTAAAGTTTTGTGGAGGAATCATCTTTATAGAGGAAATGACACAGGAATTGGAAGCGGAAATGAAAGCGAGGTATCCTCACCTTTTGAAACACCAGTCGTCGTCGTCGATTCGAGGGGCGAAATTTCATAAGGAGGGAGGTTGTAAGACCAACTTATTTTAAATAAAAAGGAATTTCCTTTATTTATTATTTTGAAATAGTAAGGGTTGATTTGATTAATGTGGATAGTTAAGGGTAAAAAATCATAAATATTTCAAAATAAGCAAGTGGTTATAAAATATTCATTGTTGTCGGGGAATATTCGTTTGGTCGTGGAATATTAAATCTTTGTCGGGGGAATATTAAATGCTGACCAGTATGACCATGTGTGGGCCCATGCTTGAGCGATTGGATGAAGAAAGCGACAAATATAAGTTGTTTAAAAATAACTTGGCGTAGTTATTCACAGATTATCTTTGTTGGAATACCGGTGGTTAAAAACACACTGTGCGTTGTTGAGCGTGTAGCTGCGGTATTGCACCAATTATTGATTCTTACGTGAAGGCACTACTCGATAATGGTTACGATAATTCTTATTCGATTTTATTTTATTGAGTTAATAATTCTTTGCGTTGATATTTTATATTCTTTGTTGTTTGATAATTGTCATTTACACGATATTTTTCATTATCGAAGCAATAATTCATATTATCTGAATAATATTATTAGATAACATTATTGGCAATGTCTAGAAAGTTACATCTAAGGAGAGGTTTGGTCACTAATTGCTTGGCGCGAAGAAGAAATTCTTATTGGAAAGCCCCTCTTTCACTGAGGCGCACGGTTGTCGATATTGTGATTACGTAATATTATTTGTGAATAATTAATTATTGATTTATATGATGAGGAAAATATTGATTTTATGTGGATATAGATGGAGAAAATTTTAAAATGACAATTGTTGAAAATTAATATTTTATCTTTTACGATAAAATAATTCATTTAAATATATTATTTTAATAATATAATAATGGTGATATTTTTACAACGAATGTGGGATATATGAGTATCTGAGGAGGAAGAGTATTTTTGTTGCAATAAATGTTTAAAACATGTTAAACATGTCGGTGGACCCCATTTATTGGTGAAATTTGATTATAGCTTTTGTAAAAAAATCGCCCGTTTGTGGATTTCGGTCAATTTCTATTTGGAATTTGGAAAAACTTTCTTCTGCAAAGTTGTAGAAATTGAAATTCCTATAAAAACTCATGAGATTCGAATTTTCTGATGAAAGGGCTATTTATTATGAATTATTGAAGTTAGAAGCTCAAAATAATTGATTTTGGGAGTTTAAAATATTTTTTGTAAGAAAAACGTTTTTTTTTGTAATTGAGTGGCTCACATGTGTTATAAATGATCTGAAATCAGATTTCTAAGGTGGGCTTGAATATTTTTAAATAAATATTATTATTTTATTAAATTTTACGCTTTTGGTGTTCTAGCGATTTTCTATAAATAGGGTCTTGGGTTAGAATTGAAAATCACACGAAGCTGAAGTTTTCTCTCTCTATATTATCGGCGTATTCTTGTGAGTATTTTGAGTATACTTTGAGTATTGCTATCTGGTGCAAGTTCAAGTTCCTTGACTTTATATACGGTATTCAATTTAGAAATCTTGATCTTTCGAGGTAAGGGATATTATTTTTTTTTCGTAATGATATTATTTCTTGATATCATTATCTTTGAAATATTGATTGAAGTTTTTATCAAATTTGGAACTTTTTTCATATCGGGGTTACTATTCATGGGTTCTTATTCATGAGTTCTTATTCACGAGTTCTTATGAGTTCTTATTCACGATTCTTATTCACGAGTCTTATTCATGAAGCGTGAAGATGTTTTTGTGGAATTTCTATCTTTTGGTGTCGGAGTTACTATTCACGTATCGGCCTTTATTCACGTATCTGACACTATTCACGTATACGGTCTTATTCATAGAAAAATAAAATTTCTTCTTTTTCGTCAAAATATCTAATACGGATACTAACTTTGATTGTATCCATGTTTTGATCATTCTTGAATTTTACACCACTATGATTATTTTTGAGGTATTTTTGGACGTGGATAAAACAAAATACGAATCCTTAATCCTTAATCCTTGTCATTTTGTTTCCTTTGGATTCGTTTCTTAAAAAAAAAAATATTTTCATCATCCTCGGTCTTAAATGATGATATTATGGAATATCTTGGCTTTGTAGTGCAAAGATGAATGATTTCTTAAGAATATCTTTGGCTGTAGTGCTGAAGATGAATGATTCTGAAGAATATCTTTGGCCGTAGTGCAAAGATGAGCAGTGTTTAAATGAACATGACCCGGTGATGAATATCTTTGGGCTGTAGTGCAAAGATGAATATTTGATTCGGATGTATATTGATTGATGTTCTGAGGGGATAAAAGATGAGCGATGAACTTTTAAATTCATACATAGAAGATAGTAGTTTGCATTCTCTACTTAACTCTTCTAATGAATTATTATTTCATTGCGAATATTGATTTAAAATTTGTTGTCTATTGTATTCATTATTAGATTTTTCCTGTTGAAGACTAACGATAATTTGTTGTATATTATCTTAGTCGTAATATTCTCTTCTTGAGCTAGTTGAGCTCACCCTTTTCCTTTTGTTCCATTTTTTCTCGGGGAGGCGAGAATATAGCGAGTGATGCAGTCGGGGTATGGAATGAAGGTTTTAGAAAGGATTGTTTAGTAGTCCTCACCATTTTTGTAAAATAATGTATCGATAAATGTGATGAGGATTTATTTGAGTATAGATATTATCAGAAGATAATATTTGTATTCAAACTCACGAGTTTCTTGTTGTAATAATAAAGTTGTAGTTGTTTACGTACCATGTATTGACATGACTTTCGGAATAGGTGATGTATACCTATTTTGGGTTTATGTTATTGATTCAATAATTGCTACATTGATATTTTATATTATTATTATTTCAATAATTGTCACTACACAGTATTTTCATTATCAGATCAATAATTCATATTATTTGAATAATATTATTAGATAATATTAATGGCAATGTCTAAAAAGTTCTGTCTAAGGAGAGATTTGGTCACCTAATTGGGCGCCAGTAAGGACAAATCCTTATTGGAAAGCCCTCTCTTTCTTGGGAACTGCCTGGTTGTCAGTATTGTGATTCTGTAATATTATTTGTGAATAATTAATTATTGATTTATATGATAAGAAAAATATTTATTTTATGTAGATATAGATGGAGAAAAATTTTAATGTGACAATTGTTGAAAAATTGTTATTTTATCTTTTCTGATAAATAATTTATTTAAATATATTATTATATTTTAATAATATAATAATGGTGATATTTTTACAATGAATGTGGGATATATGAGTATATGAGGAGGAAGAGTATTTTTGTTATAAAAATTGTTTAAAACATGTTAAACATGTTTGTGGGCCCATTTCTTGACTGAAATTTGATTATAGCCTGTAAAATCGCCCGTTTGTGGATTTCGGTCAATTTTTGTTTGAAATTTGGAAAAACTTAAACTTATAAAGTTGTAGAGAATGGAATTTTCTATGGAAAGAACACGTGGTTCGAATTTTTCTGATAAAAGAGCTATTTTTTATGAATTATTGAAGTTCTGAAGTTCCGAAATAATTAATTTTTGAAGTTTAAAATATTTTATTTAAGAAAAACATTTTTCTTACTTTAATTGAGTGGGTGGCTGATGTTTGGCTCAATTAGTGTGCGTAGGAAGTTGTGGAAAAAATTATATTAATATTTATTAAATTTTCTGTTTTGGTGTTCTAGGCATTTTCCTATAACTAGGGTGCTTAGGTTAGAATTAAAAATCACACCAGAAACTAAAGTTTTCTCTCCATTTCTCTCTCTATATTATCGAGTGTATTCTTGTGAGTATTTTGATACTTTGAGTGTTGCTTTATACGGATTGCAAGTTCCTTCAAAGACTATACCCGAAGAGTCGGTAAGAATACTTATTCTTTCGAGGTAAGGGATATTACTTTTTTTAAAAATGATATTATTTCTTCTAATATCATTATGCTTAATATTGGTAAGATTTTTCTTGTGAAATTCTTGTCTTTTAGTGTCGGGTTTCTTATTCACGATATCTACGGCCTTTATTCACGATATCTGACACTATTCACGAATCACGGCACCATTCATTCACAGAAAAATTAAATTTTAGTTTTCTGTCCAAAATATCTATTATGGATACTAGCTTTGATTGTATCCATGTTTTGATCATTCTTGAATTTTACTTCACTATGAGTATTTATGAAGTATTTTTGAACTCAGATTGTTTAAAGTACGAATCCTTAATATTTGTTCTTTTGTTTCATTGGATTCGTTTTCTTTAAAATATTTTTCATCATCCTCAGTCCTAAATGATGATATTACTAAATATCTTTGGCCTGTAGTGCAAAGATGGTTGAATTTCTTATGAATATCTTTGGCCCGTAGTGCAAAGATGTACAGGTGTTGAGATGAACATGACCAACTGATGAATATCTTTGGCCTGTAATGCAAAGATGAATATTTGACTCAAGATGTATATTGATTGATGTTACAGGGATAAAATATTGATGATGGACTTTTAAATTCATAGATAATAGTAGATTTCATTCTCTACGTAACTCATCTATGAATTATTATTTCATTGCGAATATTGATCTCGAAACTTGTTATCTATTGTATTTTATCGATTTTTCCTGTTGAAGACTAACGATAATTTGTTCTATATTATCTTAGTCATAATATTCTTTACTGGGCTAGTTGAGCTCACCCTTTTCCTTTTGGTTCCATTTTTCTTCTCAGGAGGCGAGAATGTAGCGAGTTCTAGTCGGGGTGTGGAATGATGATTCTAGAAAGTTGTTTTAGTAATCCTCACCATTTTTTGTAAAATAATATACCAATAATTATAATGAGGACTTATTTGGGTGTGAATATTGTCTAGACGACAATATTTGTATTTAAACTCACAGTTTATGTATTGTATTAATAAAGTTGTAGTTGTTTACATTCATGTTATTAACGACTCAAAATGGGTGATGTATACCTATTTTGGGGGCGTCATGATTAATATCGAGCTTAGGATATGATCTCCTGGCGGAGATCGGGGAATAGAACTATGAGGGGAGAGACGAGTAAATCCTTCGCTAGTGTGTCCTACCTAAGCTTATTTGTTAGTTGGTCAAGATATAGGGATATTATGTGATATGTTGATTTCCTTAATTAACCCTTGTTTTATGGCGATATTTGAGAATGTCGATCGAGAATGTTAATGATGGAGTAAATGAGACCGTGGAGACACCTTTACTCACCAACGAGGAGAACGCGTGCAAAAAGTGGCAATGTTCCTCCGTGAACAACATTAATCGAAAGCGAGATGATGAACGACGGATGTTTAGAAGATTTTGCAGTTCATGCAAAATCGACGACGAGGAGACTCGTGTACAAAATATGTGGAAATGATAACAACGCACGGTTTGTTACAAACCAAGCGATTCAAAGAGTTGGGACCACGAGTGGGAAAAGCGGATCCGATTAAGGCGGAGCGTGGGTCAAACAAATTACCAAGATATTCGATGTCTTGGGATGCACGGAGGAACAAAAGGTTTCATTCGCCACCTTTATGTTTCGTAATGAGGCAGATTACTGGTGGAAATCTATGAAGCGTACCCATCCAGCCGCACTCAACATGTAAGACCCCGAATTTTATGAAATAAAAGTATTCAATTTTTCTATTCAGTAATTGGTTAAATTGATAAAAGTTAAAGTTAAGGGTGATATATGAAATTTTTTTTCAAAATAAGCAAGGGGGTATAAAGTATTCATTATTGTCGGAGAATATTCGTTTGGTCGTGGAATATTCTTTCTGTCGGGGAATATTCGTACGACGGTGCAGCCATGTGTGGGCCCCATAACGGAAAGTGATTGGATGAAGAAAACGACAAATATAAGTTGGTTAAAAATAACTTGGCGTAGTTGTTACCAATTAAGATCGTTGGAATACCCGGTGGTTAAAATCTGAAGAATACGCTGGTGGTTGCACAAAGAGCATTGCGGTATTGCACAATATTGTTGAATTATTGATCCTTACGTAAGAAGGCACTACTACTCAATAATTTTCACAGTAGTTCTTGCTCAATATTTTATTTTATTGATTCAATAATTCTTTGCGTTGATATTTTATATTATTGTTGTTCAATAATTGTCACCGCACATTATCTCCATTATCGGATCAATAATTCATATTATTTGAATAATATTATTAGATAGCATTATTGGCAATGTCTAGAAAGTTTCATCAAGGAGAGGTTTGGTCACCTAATTGCTTGGCGCCAAGAAGGAGAAATCCTTATCTGAAAGCCCCTCTTTCCTCGAACTACCGTCATCATAAATGTGATTTCGTAATATTATTTGTGAATAATTAATTATTGATTCATATGATAAGAAAATATTTATTTGATGTGGATATAAATGATGGATTTATTTATGTGGTTATAAGTGAAGGAATTAATGATGAGGTGTTTTATCAAGATTTGTCGAAATGGAGAACAAAATATGGGATTTTCGTAAAAATTAGTTTATTACTTGATTTTGTAAAATCCATAACTTTTGTGTATAATGAGTTAAGAGATGAGCCATATATCAAAAGAAAGCCCTAGAATTAAGCTAATCAGAGAAATTTGAATCACCCAAAAATTCTTTTTGTAGATATTTCTGTGGTGAAATTTTGAATGAAATGGTCGAAGGACTAATAGTCCAAAAATCAGTGTTCTTCAACTATATTGCGTGAGTTATAAATTTTGATCCGACCGTTGGATCGTTGTAATTTTTGGATATGTTATACATACATAAGTTGAGTATATGTCCACAAATTTTGAACCGTTAAAAATGAACGAATGATTTGTTATGAATTTTAAGAGGTGACTGATTCGAAATTAGGTTTATAATTGATTTTGGTGGAAAATTCTAGAATTGAGTGGGCCCCACTTGTGGTTGGTGAAGAAATGTGCTGAATTTTATTTCAAATGTGGTGGGTGGGAATAGTAGCGTGTAAAGCCATCAAAGTTGCGAGTTAAGTCCGCTTCTGCCATGTTAACATTTTCCTATAAATGAGAGGCTAAGTTAGAATTGAAAATCACACCGTAAACAAAGTTTTTCTCTTTCTCTCTAGATTATTGAGTGTAATTTGTGAGTATTTAGATACTTGGTGAGTTGTTATTCATCGCTGCAAGTTTCCTTCAAATCATTATATCCGATATCCAAAATCGGAAGTCTTCTTCTTTTGAGGTAAGGGATGTAAGGATGTTATTTTCTTCTCGATGATATTATTTCTTCAATATCATTATCTTTGAAATATTGGTTGGAACTTTTTATCAAATTTGAAACTTTTTCATGTTCGGGTTACTATTTATGAGTTACTATTCACGAAGTTACTATTCATGAGTTACTATTCACGAGTTACTATTCATGAGTTACTATTCACGAGTTACTATTCACTTAGTACTATTCATGAAGCGTAAAGATGTTTTTTTGTGGAATTTCTATCTTTTGGTGTCTGAGTTACTATTCACGATACTAAGACTATTCACATTATACTGAAGACTATTCATGAATACTCAAGATTATTCAATCGAAAAATAAAATTTCTTCTTTTTCGTCAAAATATCTATTCCGGATACTAGCTTTGATTGTATCCATGTTTTGATCATTCTTGAATTTTACACCACCTGTAATTATTTTGAGGTATTTTTGGATGTATAGATTAGGAGTTATGGATTTTATGAGAAAAGACTATTTTAAAAGTAACTATTTAAAACTCCTCATGTTAACTCCAAAATTGATGAATTTTTATTGAGAGTACATCTATATAATATCGGTGTACTCTGTGAATTTCGAAATTTTGGTTAAAAGTACAATTTATGATAAATGTTTAAATATTTTAGGTGGTTTTGGCCATATGAAAATAGTAAATGAATTTTTAAAATTTCGAGAAAAATATATGTTCAATATGGGACTATTTTATGCTAAATCCTTTAAAAGAAATATTTTTAGAATCGATTTGGTATTTTCATGAAAACGTTTCTAGTTATGAGTAAATGAATTAAATATGTTATGTGAAGTAAGAAAATTGGAAAATATGATTTATTGGCTTGAGAATCATATATGAGATATATGCGATTTTTATGAGGGTTTTGGTTAATGATGATGAAATCTTATGAGTTTGGCATTTTAGATGATTAAATGCATTAATTATTAAAGTGTAAATAATTGGATTAAATTATTTATAAGTTTGAGAAATGATTAAAATATTATTATAATATTAATAATATTAGATTATGAGATTTCTAAGTGATTTATAACATTTGGATTAAGGTGTTATAAATATGGATATGAATTTTATTATGAAACTTTATCTTTTCGTGTCGAGGTTCTTATGCACGATACGGACTATGTACGAAACACGGGTACTATTCACAACAAATTGGTTTCTTCTCCGACCAAATTATCGTTAATTTATGAATCTTACTCTTAAAATTAAAACCATGTTTTGATTATATTATTTTATATAACATTCTTATAACCCTAATGATGATATTTTCTTTGACTTGAGTGTAAAGATGGGTAGATTATTGGTATGATCGTGACTATAGGTTCTCTTTCGCCAATAGTGCAAAAGTTGAATTGTTGACTGGTATGATCATGACCATTGAATTTACAATTGAATATTTTTAGCTTAAGTGCAAAGGTGAATTGATCAACATGGTTATAATTATTGTTATATAACTTCTGAAATGATTATGTATTTCGTTGATATATGAATATCTTTGGCTCGTAATGCAAAGATGACCTGTTGTTGAATATCTTTAGCCTGTAGTGCAAAGATGAATTATTGATGAATATCTTTGGCTTGTAATGCAAAAGACGATTTGTTGTTGAATATCTTTTGCTTTGTAGTGCAAAGATGAATTATTGATGAATATCTTTGGCTCAGAATGCAAAGATGACCGATGTTGAATATCTTTAGTCAGAGTGCAAAGATGAATTATTGATGAATATCTTTGGGCCGTAATGCAAAGATGATTGTTGTTGAATATCTTTAGCTCAGTAGTGCAAAGATGAATTATTGATGAATATCTTTGGCTCAGAATGCAAAGATGACCTGTTGTTGAATATCTTTTTGCTGTAGTGTAAAGATGAATCTGTTGATGAATATCTTTGACCGTGGTGCAAAGATGAATTTATTAGTATGATTATGAGCGAGGCGTGATTTGGTATAACCATGATATTTGATGTTTCGTAAAGACGGTGATGAAAATTATCTTCGTCCGGATGAGAAAAGGAATTTAGAATCACAATTATGATTATGAAGTTATTCATATGATTGTGGAAAGGAACTGTTGATTGATGTTACATGGATAAAATATTGTTGGTGGACTTTTAACGTGGAGAAGACAATAGACTTTATAGTCTATTTGACTCTTTTAATGGATTGCTTCGTTCACCGCAACTATGGTTGAAAAGTTTTATCATCTACCATATGTTCTAAATCTCGATTCATTCTTGATGAAGACTATTGATAATTTATTTATCTTTAGTCATAATATTCTTTTATCGAGCTAGTTGTGCTCACCCTTTTGTTTCACAATTCCTTTCGTGTAATAAAAGTGTATTTGGGTTGAAGGGGATAACAAGGAATAGAACGGTGGTCTATAGTTGTTGAGGTTCTCCCTAAAGAGTATGAAAATAATTTTATTGAGGGCTTTAGTGTGTTGTATTTTATACATCATTTAATAGTTATTTTGGTGAATTAAATAGGGTGAAAGCGAACCCAACTTTGGAAGGTGTTTTGTCACTATCATACAAGATGTCTAATGACATACAAACTCGTGTTATCATAAGACATGGTTGTGCTCATCCACTTCTTTGAGTATATTTACAAGCACTACCTATATAATCTTGGTGTTTGTTTGGAGTATAATACCAAATTAGAGACAAGTGGAGATAATGATATGTCAAGAGAAGACTCGCCATTGGGAAGAATATGATAGTAATCTTCTCATTTTCTTTGGGGTCTATTGGGTCAACCAAGGATAATTCTATGGCCATATGATATCTACCATAACCTAAAAGCATGGCCTCCCATATACGAAGGTTTCCTGAGCACTTCCCAAAGATTCTAATTTCTAAAAACAGTTTTTGACTATACCTTTATGTAAGGTGTCATTGTGACGTGATACAGTTGGTATATATTTGCATCCAAACGCACAGCATATGTGTTGTTGTATTTTGCACGACAATTGTTGTAATAAAGTTGTAGTTATTTTCCGTACCATATATTAGGCGACTCAGAATGGGTTGGATGGAATGGACCTATTTTGGGGTCGTTACACAACATGTCTTGGGAGACATTTCAGAAACTTTTCAATGACAAGTACTTTCCTAAAAGTATTCGTCATATGAAGGAAGTGGAGTTCATTAAACTGGAACAAAATAACATGACGGTGTCCCAGTACGAGACAAAGTTTGTAGAGTTATCCAGGTTTGCACCTCATTTGGTGGAGAATGAGGAACGTATGACACGGATGTTTCTGAGAGGTTTGAAACCCTAAGATATGTCAATTATCTCATTTTCATAAATTTTCTCTCTATTCAGATGTTGTCAGTGAGGATCAATTGTTAGAGCGAGATAACGAGTACGCTCAACCGAGGGACCATAAACTGAGGATCATATGGTGGTGATGCAATCATTTAGAACAACGACAACCCAAAGGAGAAAGAAGAATACTGGACAAAGGCGGTAACTACTCTCGGTGGTATTCATGGCCATGAGAATAGAAGAAAGCGAGTCGGGAGGAGATTTTAAAAGAGGATATTCAACAATGACCACGTGAAGACGTCAACACCAAAGAACAACCCGGTTCTAGTGGAGGAGAACGACCACCGGTCAGTATGCTTATAAATGTGGAAAAGAGAGACATATCACCAAACCCGTCCACAACAGCTCAAAGTATGTTATAATTGTGGAAAGGAAGGACATATATCGCCGAGATCAGACGGTAGAGCGAAACCAAGTCCAATGGGGATGGTGACTCAAAAGGTCATCTAGAAAAGTCAAAGTCAACGGTTCCTGAAAGAGCGTTTGTCGTGACTGGTCAAAATACAAGGAATCCAAACGAGGTGATCACGAGTAAGATAATCATAAATTCTTGCGAAGTTTATACCTTACTAGATACCGGTGCTACCCATTCATTTATCTCTCCTGCTTGTGCTCAACGTTTAAATTTGACTACGGAGAAATTAGACTTTTACTTATTTGTGGAGACTTCGTTAGGAGAAACTTTCATCACATCCACTGTTTATAAATCTTGTTTGATCCAAGTTGGCACCATCACATTACCTGTTGACCTTATCTCTTTAAAGATACTCGCTTTTGATGTGATTTTAGGGATTGATTGGCTAACTACTCATCAGGCTAAAATTGATTGTTTTAGAAAGGTTGTTAGTTTTCATATTCCTAACCAACCTATTGTACGAATTCAAGCAAATAAACCATTAAAATCAATCACTGTCATATCTAGTCATAAAGCTATTCGTTTATTGAAAAACGAATGTCAAGCTTTCTTAGCCCATGTTATGGATTTGAATAAAGACACGTCAGATTTGAATAATATTCATGTTGTTAGTAAATTTCCTGACGTGTTTCCTGAAGTACTTCCCGGTCTACCCCCAGAACGTGAAGTTGAATTCTTTATTGATCTTGAGCCTGGTACAAAGCCCATTTCTAAAACCCCATATCGAATGGCTCTTATTGAACTTCAGGAGTTAAAGGTCCAACTACAGGAGTTGTTGGACATCGGTTTCATTCGTCCTAGTACATCTCCTTGGGGTGATCCTATTTTATTTGTATAGAAGAAAGACGAGAGTATGCGACTTTGTATTGACTATCGAGAATTGAACCATGTCACCATCAAGAATAGGTAGCCGTTACCTCGTATTGATGACCTATTTGACCAGTTGCAAGGAGCACAATTCTTTTTAAAAATCGATCTTCATTCTGGATATCATCAGCTGAAGAATAGAACTGAGGATATTCCAAAGACTGCCTTCATAACTCGGTACGGGCATTATGAATTCCTAGTCATGTCTTTTGGATTGACTAATGCTCCTGCGGCTTTCATGGATATGATGAACCGAGTATTCAAGGATTATTTAGATCAGTTCGTTGTTGTCTTTATTGATGACATCCTCATATATTCCAAAAGCCGTGAAGATCACGAGCACCATTTGAAACTGGTACTCCAAAGGCTTCGTGAAAACAAGCTATATGCTAAGTTGAAGAAATGTGAGTTCTGGCTTGAAGAAGTAGCATTCCTTGGGCACGTGGTGTCAAAACATGGAGTATCTCATTGATCCAAACAAGATTGAAGCAATACAAATTTGGGAGCAACCAAAGCCTCGGATGTAAGACGTAGCTTTCCGGGCTTGGTTTGGTTATTATTGTAGATTCGTGGAAGGGTTTTCTCGAATCGCTATTCCGTTAACTCAGCTGACTCGGAAAGATACAAAATTTGTATGGAGCGAGAAATGCGAGAAGAGTTTCCAAGAGCTCAAGAAGAGACTCATTTCGGCACCTGTTCTTACAATACCATCTAGTTCGGATGGATTTTTTATCTACAGCGATGCTTCAGGCAAAGGGTTAGGATGTGTTCTCATCCAACGTGGTAAAGTCATATCCTATGCCTCGCGACAACTTAAAGAATATGAGAGGAATTATCCTACTCATGATCTAGAGTTGGCAGCAGTCGTTTTCGCGCTAAAGATCTGGAGGCACTATCTATATGGAGAGAAAGTGGAGATATATTCAAACCATAAAAGCCTCAAATATTTCTTCACCCAAAAGGAACTCAACATGCGACAACGACGTTGGCTCGAGCTGTTAAAAGATTATGACCACACCATTCAATACCATCCTGGAAAAACAAACGTGGTAGCTGACGCGTTGAATAAAAGATCATATGCAGGAACGAGTGCGATGATGTCAAGTATACGCATAGAACCAACTTTAATTGATGAAGTTAAAGTTTCTCAAGCCACAGACCCGGAGCTGATGCGTATGAAGAAGAAAGTACAAGAGGGTGTTATTCCAGAAGCAAGAATTGATGAATAAGGAATACTTCGAGTCAACTCCAGAATTTGTGTTCCTAACGATTCTGATTTAAAGAACAAGATCATGATGGAGACACACAATACACCATTTGCAATCCATCCTGGATTACCAAAATGTATCGTGATCCTCGACATACATTTTGGTGGAACAATATGAAGAGAGAGATCGCGAAGTTTATCTCGAGGTGTTTAACTCTTCAACGTGTAAAGGCGGAGCATCAAGTGCCTAAGGGTCCATTGCAACCACTTGAGATTCTGAAATAGAAGTGGGAACACATTACCATGGATTTCGTTACGGGTCTTCCCACGGTTTCTCAAGGCATAAATGTTATTTGGGTTATTGTTGATAGATTAACCAAGTCCGCTTCATTTCTTGCCGTCTACAGAGACTTATTCCTTGAACGTCTTGCTCATATGTATGTAAATGAGATTGTGAGATTGCATGGCATGCCAGTATCCATAGTTTTGGATCGTGACCCAAGATTTACTTCAAGATTTTGGGTTAGCTTGTAAAAAGCTATGGGCACGATTTTCTGATTGATTCGGCATACCATCCTCAAACGGACGGACAATCAGAGAGGACTATTCAAACTCTTGAAGATTTATTTAGACTCTGTGTCCTAGACTTCAAAGGGAGTTGGGATAAGTATTTACCATTGGTGGAATTCTCCTACAACAACAGTTATCAGGCAAGTATAGGTGTGGCCCCATTTGAAGCATTGTATGGACGAAAGTGTCGCTCTCCAATATGTTGGGATGAGGTGGGTGAAGCAACATTGTTGGGACCCGATTTGGTATGTATGACTACGGAAAAGATCCAAATGATTCGACAACGTATACAAACGGCACAGGATCGACAAAAGAGTTATGCGGATCTTCATCGAAAGAACGTGAAATTTAGTATTGGGGATCATGTATTGTTGCGAGTTGCTCCATGGAAGGGAGTTATAAGATTTGGGAAGAGAGGAAAGCTCAATCCACGATTTATTGGTCCATTTTAGATTCTTGACCGAGTAGAAAATGTAGCCTATAGACTCGCGTTACCTCCAAGTATGTCTCGTGTTCATAATATTTTTCATATATCTGTGCTTCGTAAATATGTGAAAGACCCGAACCGCGTTATTGAGTTAGAACTAGATGAGATAGCCGAAGACTTAACGTATGAAGAGGTACCTGTCAAGATCTTGGATAGGAAGGAGCATGTCCTACGCACAAAGGTCATACCCCAAGTCAAAGTTTTGTGGAGGAACCATGCTATTGAGGAAATGACCTGGGAGTTGGAAACGAAAATGAAAGCGAGGTATCCTCACCTTTTCGAAACACCAGGTACGTACGTCAATTTCGAGGACGAAATCTCATAAGGAGGGGAGGTTGTAAGACCCCAACTTATTATAAATAAAATTGAATTTCCTCTATTTATTATTTTGAAATAGTAAGGGTTGATTTGATTAATGTGGTTAGTTATGGGTAAAATACGCAAATATTTCAAATAAGCAAGTGGTTATAAAATATTCATTATTGTTGGGGAATATTCGTTTGGTCGTGGAATATTCTTACTGTCGGGGAATATTCGTACGACGGCAGCAGCCTTGTGTGGGCCCCATAATGGAAAGCGATTGGATGAAAAAACGACAAGTATAAGTTGTTTATAAATAACGGCGTAGTTGTTACCGTTAATACTGTTGGAATACCCGGTACTGCATCAATTATTAATTCTTACGTAGGAAGGCATTACTCAATAATTGTTACACTAGTTACTGTTCAATATTGTATGTTATTGATTCAATAATTGCTACATTGATATTTTATATTATTATTGTTTCAATAATTGTCACTACACAGTATTTTTATTATCAGATCAATAATTCATATTATTTGAATAATATTATTAGATAACATTATTGGCAATGTCTAGAAAGTTTACATCTAAGGAGAGGTTTGGTCACCTAATTCATGCAAGCAAGTAAGGAGAAATCCTTATTGAAAAGCCCCATCTTTCCTGGGAACTGCCTGGTTGTTAGTATTGTGATTCTGTAATATTATTTGTGAATAATTAATTATTGATTTATATGATAAGGAAAATATTCATTTTATGTGGATATAGATGGAGAAAAATTTTAATGTGACAATTATTGAAAAATTATTATTTTATCTTTTCTGATAAATAATTCATTTAAATATATTATTATATTTTAATAATATAATAAAGGTGATATTTTTATAATGAATGTGGGATATATGAGTATATGAAGAAGAAGAGTATTTTTGTTACAAAAATTATTTAAAACATGTTAAACATGTTTGTGGGCCCATTTCTTGACTGAAATTTGATTATAGCCTGTAAAATCGTCCGTTTATGGATTTCGGTCAATTTCTATTTGGAATTTGGAAAAACTTAAACTTACAAAGTTATAGAGAATGGAATTTCCTATGGAAAGGACATGTGGTTTGAATTTTTCTGATAAAAGGGCTATTTATTATGAATTATTGAAGTTCTGAAGTTCTGAAATAATTAATTTTTGAAGTTTAAAATATTTTATTTAAGAAAAACGTTTTTCTTACTTTAATTGAGTGGGTGGCTGATTTTTGGCTCAATTAGTGTGCGTAGAAAGTTGTGGAAAAAATAATATTAATATTTATTAAATTTTCTGCTTTGGCGTTCTAAGCATTTTCCTATAAATAGGGTGTGACGCCCCCAAAATAGGTATACATCACCTATTACGAGTTGTCAATACATGGCATGTAAACAACTACAACTTTATTATTACAACAAGAAAAAGCGTGAGTTTGAATACAAATATTATCTTCTAGATAATATCTATATTCAAATAAATCCTCATCACATTTATTGGTACATTATTTTACAAAAATGGTGAGGACTACTAAACAACTCGCTCTAGAACCTTCATTCCATACCCCGACTGCGTACTTCGATATATTCTCGCATCCCGAGAAGAAAAATAAAACAAAAAGGAAAAGGGTGAGCTCAACTAGCCCAAGTAAAGAATATTATGACTAAGATAATATACAACAAATTATCGTTAGTCTTCAACAGGAAAAATCTAATAGAATCAATAAGCAACAAATTTTAAATCAATAATCGCAATGAAATAATAATTCATTAGAAGAGTTAAGTAGAGAATGCAAACTACTATCTTCTATGTATGAATTTAAAAGTTCATCATCTATCTTTTATCCTCGTAACATCAATCAATATATATACGGAATCAAATATTCATCTTTGTACTACAAAGCCAAAGATATTCATCGATTGGTCATGTTCATCTAAACACATGTTCATCTTTTGCACTACGGCCAAAGATATTCTTCAGAAATCATTCATCTTTGCACTTCTGAAGCCAAAGATATTCCATAATATCATCATTTAAGATGAAGATGATGAAAAATATTTTTAAAGAAACGAATCCAGTGAAACAAAATGACAAGGATTAAGGATTAAAGATTCGTACTTTGTTTTATCCACGTACAAAAATACCTCAAAAATAATCACATGGTGTAAAATTCAAGAATGATCAAAACATGGATACAATCAAAGCTAGTATCCAGAATAGATATTTTGGACAAAAATTTTTTTTTTCATTTTTCGATGAATAGTGCCAGTATAAGTGAATAAGATCAGATATCGTGAATAAAGGTCGTATACGTGAATAAGTACCCCCGACACTAAAAGTTCTAAATTTGATAAAAACTTCAGATCAATATTTCAAAGATAATGATATTGAAGAAATAATATCATTCTGAAAAAAAATAATATCCCTTACTCGAAAGATCAAGACTTAAATTTGGAATCTAGGATATAGTCTTTGAAACTCTTACCGCCTAACAATACTCAAAGTATACTCAAAATACTCACAAGAATACGCCGATAATATAGAGAGAAAACTTCAGCTTTTTGGTGTGATTTTCAATTTAACCCAAGACCCTATTTATAGGAAATCGCTTAGAACACCAAAGCAGAGAAAATTTAATAAATTAATAATATAATATATATAAATTTCCACGCATGCCTAGAATCTGATTTCAGCCATCAAACACATGCCACATTCTAGAAAAAGTAAGAAAAAAATGTTTTCTAATTTTAAATATTTTAAACTTCCAAAAATCAATTATTTGAGAGCTTTGAACTTCAATAATTCATAATAAATAGACCTTTCATCAGAAAATTCGAATCTCTAGAGTTTTTATAGGAAATTCAATTCTCTACAACTTTGCGAAGAAAGTTTTCCAAATTCCAAACAAAAATTGACCGAAATCCATAAACCAGGCGATTTTACAAAATTTATAATCAAATTTCGATCAATAAATGGGGTCCCACCGAGCATGTTTAACATGTTTTAAACATTTATTGCAACAAAAAATACTCTTCATCCTCGTATACTCATATATCCCACATTCGTTGTAAAAATATCACCATTATTATATTATTAAAATATAATAATATATTTAAATGAATTATTTTATCGTAAAAAGATAAAATTTCAATTTTCAACAATTGTCACATTAAAATTTTCTCCATCTATATCCACATAAAATCAATATTTTCCTCATCATATGAATCAATAATTAATTATTCACAAATAATATTACAGAATCACAATATCGACAACCAAGCAATTCCAGGAAAAGGGGGCTTTCCAATAAGAATTCTTCTTCGCACGCAATTAGGTGACCAAACCTCTCCTTAGATGTAACTTTCTAGACATTGCCAATAATGTTATCTAATAATATTATTCGAGATAATATGAATTATTGCTTCGATAATGAAAAAATCTTTGTGTAATGACAATTATTGAAACAACAAAGAATATAAAATATCAACGCAAAGCAATTATTAAATTAATAAAATTTGAATAAAGAATTATCGTAACCATTATTGAGTAGTGCCTTCTTACATAAGAATCAATAATTGGTGCAATACCGTATCTTACTATGTTTTAACCAATTTAGTATTTTAACAAAGATAATTAAGTAATAACTATAATCGTTATTTTTAAATAACTTATATTTGTCGTTTTCTTCATCCAATCGCTTTCAAGTTATGGGCCCACACATGGGCTGCTGTGGTAAATACGAATATTCTCCGACAAAGATTTAATATTCCACGACCCAAACGAATATTCCCGACAACAATGAATATTTTATAACCACTTGCTTGCTTTTTGAAATATTTGCGTATTTTACCCCTAACTATCCACATTAATCAAATCAACCCTTACTATTTCAAAATAATAAATAGAGAAAATTAAATTTCATTAATAATAAGTCAGGGGTCTTACAACCTCCCTCCTTATGAAATTTCGTCCTCGAAAATCGACGTACGCACTGGTGTTTGAAAAGGTGAGGATACCTCGCTTTCATTTTCGCTTCCAATTCCCAGTCATTTCTCTATCGCATGATTCCTCCACAAAACTTTAACTTGTGGTATGACCTTTGCACGTAGGACATGCTCCTTCCTATCCAAAATCTTTGTGGTACCTCCTCATACGTTAAGTCTTTGGCTATCTCAAATGGGTTTCTAACTCTATAACGTGATTCGGGTCTTTCACATATTTACGAAGTACGAGATATGTGAAACACATTATGAACACGAGACATACTGGGAGGTAACGCGAGTCTATAGGCTACATTTCCTACTCGTCAAGAATTTGAAATGGACAAATAAATCGTGGATTGAGCTTTCTCTCTTCCCAAATCTTGTAACTCCCTTCCATGGAGCAAACTCGCAACAATACATGATCCCTATACTAAATTCTACGTCCCTTCGATGAAGATCCGCATAACTCTTTTGTCGATCTTGTGCCGCTTTTATACGTTGTCGAATCATTTGGATCTTTTCCGTAGTCATCGCATACGTCAAACTCGGGTCCCAACAAGTGTTCCTTCACCCACCTCGTCCCAACATACTTTGGAGAGCGACACTTTCGTCCATATAATGCTTCAAATGGAGCTACACCTATACTTGCCGATAACTGTTGTTGTAGGAGAATTCCACCAATGGTAAATACTTATCCCAACCGCCTTAAAGTCTAGGACACGAGTCTTAATAAATCTTCAAGAGTTTGAATAGTCCCTTTCTCGATTGTCCGTCTGTTTGAGGATGATATGTCAAACCGAATCGTAAATGCGTGCTCATAGCTTTTTGCAAGCTAACCCAAAATCTTGAAGTGAATCTTGGGTCACGATCCGAAACTATGGATACGGGCATGCCAAGCAACCTCACAATCTCATTCACGCACATACTAGCAAGACGTTCAAGGAATAAGTCTCCGTATCGGCAAGAAATGAGCAGACTTGGTTAATCTATCAACAATAACCCAAATAGCATTGATGCCTTGAGAAACCGTAGTAGGAAGACCCGAACGAAATCCATGGTAATGTGTTCCCACTTCCATTTCGGAAACTCAAGTGGTTGCAACGGACCCTTAGGTACTAGATGCTCCGCCTTTACACGTTGACAAGTTAAACACATTGAGATAAACTTTGCAATCTCTCTCTTCATATTGTTCCACCAAAATGTATGTCGAAGATCACGATACATTTTAGTACTTCCAGGATGGATTGCAAATGGTGTATTGTGTGCCTCCATCATAACTTGTACTTCAAATCAAAGTCGTTAGGAACACAAAGTCTAGAGTGGACTCGAAGTATTCCTTCTTCATCAATTCTCGCTTACGGAATAGCTCCTTCTTGTACTTTCTTCTTCATACGCATCGCCTCCGGCCAAGATTGGTGGCTTGAGCAACCTTAACTTTTTCTATTAAAGTTGGCTCTATGCGTATACTTGACATCATCGCACTCGTTCCCGCATATGATCTTCTACTCAACGCGTCAGCTACCACGTTCGCTTTTCCAGGATGGTATTAAATAGTGTGGTCATAGTCTTTCAATAGCTCGAGCCAACGTCGCCGCCAAGATGTTGAGTTTCTTTTGAGTGAAGAAATATTTAAGGCTTTTATGGTCTGAATATATCTCCACTTTCTCCCCATATAGATAGTTCCTCCATATCTTTAGCGCGAAAACGACTGCGGCCAACTCTAGATCATGAGTAGGATAATTCCTCTCATACTCTTTAAGTTGTCGTGAGGCATAGTGTGACGCCCCCAAAATAGGTCCATTCCATCCAACCCATTCTGAGTCGCCAAATACATGGTACAGAAATAACTACAACTTTATTATTACAACATATAAATTGTGAGTTTAAATACAGATATTTCCATCTAGACAATATCCACACGCAAATAAATCCCCATCATAATTATTGATACATTATTTTACAAAAATGGTGAGGACTACTAAACAACTCTCTCTAGAACCTTCATTCCATTACCCACTAGTACTCGCTACATTCTCGCCTCCACGAAAAGAAAAATGGAACAACAAGGAAAAAGGTGAGCTCAACTAGCCCAGTAAAGAATATTATGACTAAGATAATATACAACAAATTATCGTTAGTCTTCAACAGGAAAAAATCTAATAGAATACAATAGACAACCAATTTTAAATCAATATTCGCAGCGGAAATAATAATTCATTAGAAGAGTTAAGTAGAGAATGCAAACTACTATCTTCTATGTATGAATTTAAAAGTTCATCGTCTATCTTTTATCCCTGTAACATCAATCAATATACATACGGAATCAAATATTCATCTTTGCACCATGTGCCAAAGATATTCATCGATTGGTCATGTTCATCTAAACACCTATTCATCTTTGCACTACGGGCCAAAGATATTCTTCAGAAATCATTCATCTTTGCACTCTGAGGCCAAAGATATTCCATAATATCATCATTTAAGATGAAGATGATGAAAATATTTTTAAAGAAAGCGAATCCAATTGAAACAAAATGACAAGGATTAAGGATTAAGGATTCGTACTTTGTTTTATTCACGCCCAAAAATACCTCAAAAATAATCGCAGTGGTGTAAAATTCAAGAATGATCAAAACATGGATACAATCAAAGCTAGTATCCAGAATAGATATTTTGGATAAAAAGAAGAAATTTCATTTTTCGGTGAATAGTGTCATATTCGTGAATAGTATCAGAGTATCGTGAATAGTCTTAGTATACATGAATAGTAACTCCGACACCAAAAGATAGAAATTTCATAAAAAACATCTTCACGCTTCATGAATAGTACTCGTGAATAGTAATTCGTGAATAGTAACCCCGACATGGAAAAGTTCCAAATTTGATAAAAAGTTCCAACCAATATTTCAGCATAATGATATTGAAGAAATAATATCATTTGAGAAGAAAATAACATCCTTACCTCGAAAAGACAAGACTTTTAGTTGAAACACCGGATATAAAGCTATGACTTGAACTTTCATAGTATAGCAATACTCAAAGTATACTCAAAATACTCACAAGAATACGCTCGATAATATAGAGAGAGAAAACTTGATTTACGGTGTGATTTTCAATTCTAACCTAAGCACCCTATTTATAGAAATCGCTTAGAACACCAAAGCGAGAAAATTGAATATAATAATATTATATATAAATAAAATTCATACGCCCACATCTTGAATCTGAATTCAGCCACCATGCACATGTTAAATATGCCCACAACATATAAAAAACGTTTTTATTAATAAAATAAATAAAACTTCCAAAATCAATTATTTGAACTTCGAACTTCAATAATTCATAATAAATAGCCATTTTATCAGAAAAATTGAATCTCGCGAGATTTTTATAGGAAATTCAATTCTCTACAACTGCGTAAGAAAGTTTTTCCATATTCCAAGCAGAAATTGACCGAAATCCACATACGGACAATTTTACAAAGCTATAATCAAATTTCAAATCAAGAAATGGGGTCCACCGACATGTTTAACATGTTTTAAACATTTATTGCGATAAAAATACTCTTCCTCCTCAGTATACTCATATATCCCACATTCGTTGTAAAAATATCACAAGTTAATATATTATTAAAATAATATATTTAAATGAATTATTTTATCGAGAAAAAGATAAAATATTAATTTTCAACAATTGTCATTTTAAAATTTTCTCCATCTATATCCACATAAAATCAATATTTTCCTCATCATATAAATCAATAATTAATCATTCACAAATAATATTACAGAATCATGAAGATCGGCAAACCAGTAGTTCCAGGAAAGAGGGCTTTCAATAAAGATTTCTCTTCTTTGGCGCACAATTAGGTGACCAAACCTCTCCTTAGATGAGAACTTTCTAGACATTACCAATAATGTTATCTAATAATATTATTCAGGATAATATGAATTATTGCTTTGATAATGAAAAATCGTGTAATGACAATTATTGAAACAATGACAATATAAAATATCAACGCAAACAATTATTAAATCAATAAAATATTGAGCGAAGAATTATTGTAACAATTATTGAGTAGTGCCTTCTTACGTAAGAATTAATAATTGGTGCAATACTGGTATCTTACTGCTCAACAACATGGCGTATTAGTGTGTTTTAACCACCGTGTATTCCAACAAGATTAATCTGTGAATAACTACGCCGTTATTTATAAACAACTTATATTTGTCGTTTTCTTCATCCAATCGCTTTCAGTTATGGGCCCACAAAAGAGGCTGGCCGTCGCACGAATATTCCCGACAAAGATTTAATATTATTCCACCAAACGAATATTCCCCGACGATAATGAATATTTTATAACCACTTGCTTATTCGAAATATTTGCGTATTTTACCCATAACTAACCACATTAATCAAATCCACCCTTACTATTTCAAAATAATAAATAGAGGAAAATAAATTTCATTTATTAATAATTTGGGGTCTTACAACCTCCCTCCTTATGAAATTTCGTCCTCGAAATTGGCGACGACGATTGGTGTTTCGAAAAGATGAGAATACCTCGCTTTCATTTCCATTTCCAACTCCCAGGTCATTTCCTCAATAGCATGGTTTCTCCACAAAACTTTTAACTTGTGGTATAACCTCGGTACATAGGACATGTTCTTTCATATCCAAGATCTTGACAGGTACCTCCTCGTACGTTAAGTCTTTGGCTATCTCGTCCGGTTCTAACTCAATGACGTGGTTGAATTCGTCCACATATTTACGTAACATCGACACGTGAAAAAGCGTTATGAACACGCGCCATTATACCTGGCGGTAAAAGCGAGTCTATAGGCCACGGTTCCTATTCGATCGAGAATTTCAAATGGATAAATAAATCGACGGTTTGAGCTTTCCTCACCTCACCGATTCTCGCTTTTGAAATAACAACTTCTTACACCTCCTTCTTCAAATTCATTAGCTCCGGTGTGTAGCTTGGACAGCTTTATCTTTATCGATTAAAGTTGATTATACTCGTATATCATCACGTGGGTACCTAGAGTTTTCATCTCCATCTCTATTATTTGTAAATTATACGAAATGAGTCTTTGACAATATCGTACTCAGATTTATATATCGATCTTCTACTCAACACGCCACTACCACGTTCGCTTTTCCGGGATGGCATGGTCGAACATATCTTTGAAATGAGTCTCCTCTTGAGTTCTTCAAGCTCTTCCCACATTCCTTGCACCATTCGAATTTTGTATCTCTACGAGTCATTGCGTTAATGGAATAGCGATTCGAGAATATCCTTCAACGAATCTCCGATAATAACCAACTAAGCTTCTGAAAGCTACGTATTTCGATTACCGACTTAGGTTGTTCTCAATCTGTGACTCATATCCCAACCTTGGATAAGACGTTACAATGACACCTATCGCTTTTACTATCGCATGCGAATATGGTGTCCCTACGAGAGTGCCGGCCGGTGCATTCCACAAAGGAAGTCACCGGATAAAGGCTCGGTACCAAATTTTATAGTTGAATTTTTAACTCACGAAGTTCAATAGAGCCATTCGATATGAGATTTTAGAAATGAGTTTTGTCACAGGGTTCAAAATCGATACAAAATTTAATATCGAGATTTGGGAGTAAGCCAAGAAATTCTTCAGAAATACGTCGGGAAAAATAAATAACAATGTGAATATTATTCAAATCGATGTGTCTTTATTCAAATCCATAACATGGACTAAGAAAACTTAACATCCGTAATAAACGAATGACTTCATGGCTTGATATGAAAATGTTTGACTACAATGGTTTGATTGCTTGAATTGAATAACAAAGTTACTTAGGAATATGAAAACTAACAACCTTACGAAAGTAATCAATTTGGCATGATGAGTAGTTAACCTTAAAATCACATCAAAAGCAAATATCTCTATAGAAATAAGGTTAACGGTAATGTGATAGTGCCAACTGAATCAAGCAAGATTTTTAAACAACGGATGTAATGAAAGTTTCTCCTAATGGAGTCTCCACAGATAGTCAAAGTTTAATTTCTCCGTAGTCAAGTTCAAACGTTGCGCAAAGCAAGAGAGATAAAAGAATGGGTAGAACCCAGATTCTAGTAAGGTATAAACTTCGCAAGAATTTATAATTAACTAACCCATGCTAACTTCGTTCGAGTTCCTCGCATTTTGACCGAAGTCACGACAAACGCTCTTCCAGAACCGATTGACTTTGACTTTTTTCAGATCCGCGCTCGTGCCAACGTCCCAACTGGACTTGATTTATTTATAGACAAAATTGAGCTATGTGACCATCTTTTCCACAACTAAAACATACCTTGGAAGGCTTTGAGCAGTTTGACCTTATATGTCCATCCTCTCCGTGATCTGTAGATCTAACCGGCGATCGTTCTCTTCCCTAGAATTTGTTGATGGTGCGTCGATGTCACGCCGACGTCTTCCGTCATCGTTAAATCTTCTCTTTTTAGATTGGACATCTCTTTCCATAATATCAATGCGTCGTGCGATTTTTACCCATGCATCACTCATTCTCACTCGTTCGGTTATTTCTTCTTTCATTTCGATTTCGACTTTATCATCTTATACTCGCCAAAGAGTGCTTCATTCAAGCATCACATATCGGGTAACACAAGCTTGAATCGTTGCATCCTTTTGCTCCACGACTGCCTGCAATTCTTCAGCCTGCTCTTCTAACTCATGAATATGATTTTGCAATTCTACATTTTGATCATAAAATACCTCTAATAAACTCTCTTGTGTACCTCTTCTTCCTCTTCTTCCTCACTCTCAAATTTACTTCTCTGCGATTATCTCGGGTGCAACTATCAATTCTTCACTCACCGTATGGATATCTCTAATTCCTTCTACGCCTGACATCACATTATCCTGGTTGGCGATTAGAGGTGTCTCCACGATCTCATTCACTCCATTGTTAACGTTCTCAAATGACCATTCTTAAAAACTATCATAAAACAAGGGTTAATTAAGGAAATCAATATATCACATAATATCCCTATATACTAACCAACAAATAAGCTTAGGTAGGACACACTAGCGAAGGATTTACTCTCTCTCTCCCTCCTAGTTCTATTCCCGATCTCCGCCAGAGATCATATCCCTAAGCTCGATACCAATGTGACCCTCATGGTGCTTCAACCACAAAGACCTCACAATGGTACCTATCGGTTTACACCAAGAAACTAAGGCGTCCCTACGGAGAGTCCGGCGGTGCATCCCCCATAAACAGGAAGTCACCAGCGAGAGGCTCGGGGCTCTTTACTTATGGCTCTGATACCAACTGTGACACCCCCAAAATAGGTCCATTCCATCCAACCCATTCTGAGTCGCCAAATACATGGTACAGAAATAACTACAACTTTATTATTACAACATATAAATTGTGAGTTTAAATACAGATATTGTCATCTAGACAATATCCACACGCAAATAAATCTCCATCATAATTATTGATACATTATTTTACAAAAATGGTGAGGACTACTAAACAACTCTCTCTAGAACCTTCATTCCATACCCCGACTAGTACTCGCTACATTCTCGCCTCCTGAGAAGAAAAATGGAACAACAAGGAAAAGGGTGAGCTCAACTAGCCCAGTAAAAAATATTATGACTAAGATAATATACAACAAATTATCGTTAGTCTTCAACAGGGAAAAATCTAATAGAATACAATAGACAACCAATTTTAAATCAATATTCAGATGAAATAATAATTCATTAGAAGAGTTAAGTAGAGAATGCAAACTACTATCTTCATGTATGAATTTAAAAGTTCATCGTCTCATCTTTTATCCTCGTAACATCAATCAATATACATCCGGAATCAAATATTCATCTTTGCACTACTGTGCCAAAGATATTCATCGATTGGTCATGTTCATCTAAACACTGCTCATCTTTGACTACGGGCCAAAGATATTCTTCAGAAATCATTCATCTTTGCACTACTGTGCCAAAGATATTCCATAATATCATCATTTAAGATCAAGAAGATGATGAAAATATTTTAAAGAAGCGAATCCGGTGAAACAAAATGACAAGGATTAAGGATTAAGGATTCGTACTTTGTTTTATTCACGCCCAAAAATACCTCTCAAAATAATCGCAGGTGATGTAAAATTCAAGAATGATCAAAAACATGGATACAATCAAAGCTAGTATCCGAATAGATATTTTGGACAAAAGAAGAAATTTCATTTTTCATTGAATAGTAATAAGTATTCGTGAATAGTACCAGATATCGTGAATAAAGGCCAGATATACATGAATAAGTAACTCAAGACACCAAAAGATAGAAATTTCATAAAAAACATCTTCACGCTTCATGAATAGTACTCGTGAATAGTAACTCGTGAATAAGTAACCCATACATGGAAAAGTTCCAAATTTGATAAAAGTTCCAACCAATATTTCAAAGATAATGATATTGAAGAAATAATATCATTCGAGAAGAAAATAACATCCCTTACCTCGAAAGACAAGACTTCTTGTTGAAACACTAGATATAAAGCTATGACTTGAACTTTCACCAGATATAGCAATACTCAAAGTATACTCAAAATACTCACAAGAATACGCTCGATAATATAGAGAGAAAACTTCAGTTTACGGTGTGATTTTCAATTCTAACCCAAGACCCTATTTATAGAAATCGCTTAGAACACCAAAGCGAAAATTGAATATAATAATATTATATATAAACAAAATTCATACGCCCACATCTTGAATCTGAATTCAGCCACCATGCACATATTAAATATGCCCACAACATATAAAAAACCTTTTATTAATAAAAATAAATAAAACTTCCAAAAATCAATTATTTCGGAACTTTAGAACTTCAATAATTCATAATAAATAGCCATTTTATCAGAAAATTCAAATCTCGCGTATTTTTATAGGAAATTCAATTCTCTACAACTTTGCAGAAGAAAGTTTTCCAAATTCCAAATGTAAATTGACAAGAAATCCACATACGGACAATTTTACGGTGCTATAATCAAATTTCGATCAAGAAATGGGGTCCCATTAGAGCATGTTTAACATGTTTTAAACATTATTGCAACAAAAAATACTCTTCCTCCTCAGATACTCATATATCCCACATTCGTTGTAAAAATATCACTTTGTTAATATATTATTAAAATAATATATTTAAATGAATTATTTTATCGAGAAAAAGATAAAATATTAATTTTCAACAATTGTCATTTTAAAATTTTCTCCATCTATATCCACATAAAATCAATATTTTCCTCATCATATAAATCAATAATTAATCATTCACAAATAATATTACAGAATCACAAAGATCTGCAACCGTGCCGTTTCGAGGAAGAGGGGCTTTCAATAAAGATTTCTCCTTCATCTGGTGCGCAATTAGGTGACCAAACTCTCTCCTTAGAGCGTAACTTTCTAGACATTGCCAATAATGTTATCTAATAATATTATTCGAGGATAATATGAATTATTGCTTTGATAATGAAAATACCGTGTAATGACAATTATTGAAACAACAAAGAATATAAAATATCAACGCAAAGAATTATTAAATCAATAAAATAATCGAACAAGAATTATCGTAACAATTATCGAGTAGTGGCTTCTTCACGTAAGAATCAATAATTGGTGCAATACTGCAGTGTCTTCATTGTTCAACAACGCCAGATTAGTGTGTTTTAACCACCGCAGTATTCCAACAAGATGATAATTGCAGAATAACTACGCCTGTTATTTATAAACAACTTATATTTGTCGTTTTCTTCATCCAATCGCTTTCAAGTTATGGGGCCCACAAAAGATCGCTAGTAAATGCATTTAATATTTCCTAAAGCATTTAATATTCCACGACCAAACGAATATTCCCGACGATAATGAATATTTTATAACCACTTGCTTATTCAAAATATTTGCGTATTTTACCCATAACTAACCACATTAATCAAATCCACCCTTACTATTTCAAAATAATAAATAGAGGAAAATAAATTTCATTTATTAATAATTTGGGGTCTTACACATAGGCTATGACTATTTCCACGTTGCATGAGAACACATCCTAACCCTTTGCACGAAGCATCGTCAGAGATAACAAATCCATCCGAACCGGATGGTATTGTTAGAACAGTGCCGAAATAAGTCTCCTCTTAAGCTCTTGGAAACTCTTCGCATTCTTCGCTCCAAACGAATTTTGTATCCTTCCGAAGTTAATCGAGTTAATGGAGTAGCGATTCGAGAAAACCCTTCCATAAATCTCCGATAATAACCAACAGACCTTAAAGTTACGTACTTCAGTCACCGACTTCGACTGCTCCCAACTTTGTATTGCTTCAATCTTCGCCGGATCAACAGATACTCCATGTTTTGGCACCACGTGCCCAAGAAATGCTACTTCCTCAAGCCAGAACTCGCATTTCTTTAATTTGGCATATAGTTTGTTCTCACGAAACCTTTGGAGTACCAGCTTCAAATGGTGCTCATGATCTTCACGACTTTTGGAATATATGAGGATGTCATCAATAAAGACAACAACAAACTGATCTAAATATTCCTTGAATACTCGGTTCATCATATCCATGAAAGCTGCAGGAGCACTAGTCAGTACGAAAGATATGACTAAGAATTCATAATGCCCGTACCGAGTTCTAAAGGCAGTCTTTGGAATATCCTCAGTTCTAATCTTCATTGATGATATCCGAGCGAAGATCGATTTTGAAAAGAATTGTGCCCCTTGCAATGGTCAAACAAGTCATCAATACGAGGTAGAGGATACCTATTCTTGATGGTGACATGGTTCAATTCCGATAGTCAATACAATCGCGATACTCCCGCTCTTTCTTCTTTACAAATAAAACAGAGCACCCCAAGGAGATGTACTAGGACGAATGAAACAGATGTCCAACAATTCCTGTAGTTGGACCTTTAACTCCTGAAGTTCAATAGGAGCCATTCGATATGGGGTTTTAGAAATGGGCTTTATACCGGGTTCAAGATCAATAAAGAATTCAACTTCACGTTCGGGGTAGGCGGGAAGTTCTTCAGAAATACGTCGGAAAGTCAATAACAACAGGAATATTATTCAAATTTGGCGTGTCTTTATTCAAATCCATAACATAGGCTAAGAAAGCTTGACATCCGCTTTTTTAATAAACGAATAGCTTTATGATTAGATATGACGGTGATTGATTTTAATGGTTTAGTTGCTTGAATTCGCATACAACAGGTTGGTTAGAATATGAAAACTAACAACCTTACGAAAACAATCAATTTTGGCATGATAAGTAGTTAACCAATCAATCCCTAAAATCACATCAAAAGCAAGTATTTTTAAAGAGATAAGGTCAATGGTAAGGTGATGGTGCCAACTTGAATCAAACAAGATTTATAAACGTTGGATGTGATGAAAGTTCCTCCTAACGGAGTTTCCACAGATAGGTCAAAGTCTAATTTCTCCTAGGAGTCAAGTTTAAACGTTGAGCACACGCGCAGAGAGATAAATGAATGGGTAAGACCAGATCAAGTAAGGTATAAACTTCGCAAGAATTTATAAATAGCTTACCCGTGATCACTTCGTTTGGGTTCTCGCATTTTGACCGATACCACAACAAACGCTCTTCCGGAATCGTTGACTTTGACTTTTCTCGGGACGATCTTTTGAGTCACCGTCCTCATTGAACTAGGTTTTGCTACCGTACAATCTCGAGCGATATGTCCTTTCTTTCCACAATTATAGCATACCTTGAACTGTTGTGGGCTGTTTGGACTGATATGTCCCTCTTTCCCGCATTTGTAGCATATGACCGGTGGTCGTTCTCCTCCCTTGGAACCGATTCTTCTCAAGACCTTTATCGTCTTCACATGGTCATTGTTAAATCTCCTCTTTTTAAAATCTCCTCCGACTCGCTTCTTCTATTTTCATGGCCATGATTACCACCAGAGTGGTTACCATTTTGTCCGTCTGTTTCTTTCTCCATTTGGTTATCATTATTATTACGTTGATCGCTATCTCTCGTACGATCCTGGTTATGGTCCTCGATTGAACATACTCGTTATCTCGCTTCTAACAATTGAGCCTCATTAACAAACATCTGAAATAGAGAAAATTTATGAGAAATGAGATATTGTCGTATGCGTATAGGGTTTCAAACCTCTCGTAAACATCCGCGTCATACGTTCCTCATTCTCCACCAAATGAGGTGCAAACACGGATAACTCGCAAACTTTGCCTCGTCATTGAGACACCGTCATGTTGTTTTGTTCTAATCGATGAACTCCACTTCCTTCATACGACGAACACTTTCGGGAAAGTATTTGTCATTAAATAGTTTCTGAAATGTCTCCCAAGACATTTCGAGCTTGTTGGATGGGTACGCTTCACGGACTCCCACCAAAGAGTTGCGCCGCCACGGAACATAAAGGTGGCGAATGGAACCTTTGTTCTCTCCGCATCCCAAGACATCGAATATCTTGGTAATTTGCTTGACCCATGTTTTCGCCATGATGATGATATCGCTTTCCTTAAATTCGGTGGTCCCAACTTCGAATTTGCTTGCATTTGTGACAACCCGTGAATTGCTATCATTTCCTCCTGTATTTTGAACACGAGTCTCCTCGTGCGATTTTGCAAGACTCGCAAAAAAGCTTCTAAACATCCCCTCGTTCATCATCTCGCTTCGATTGGTGTTGTTCACGGGAGGAACATTGCCACTGTTACGCGTTCTCCTCGTTGGTGAGTACAAAGGCGTCTCCACGGTCTCATTTCCATTGTTAATATTCTCATCGACATTCTCAAATCATCGTCATAAAACAAGGGTTAATTAAGGAAATCAATATATCACATAATATCCCTATATCTTGACCAACTAACAAATAAGCTTAGGTAGGACACACTAGCGAAGGATTTTACTCTCTCTCCCTCCTAGTTCTATTCCCCGATCTCCATGGAGATCATATCCCTAAGCTCGATACCAACCATGACGCCCCCAAAATAGGTATACATCACTCATTACGAGTTGTCAATACATGGTACGTAAACAACTACAACTTTATTATTACAACAAGAAAGCGTGAGTTTGAATACAAATATTATCTTTACATAATATATCTATACTCAAATAAATCCTCATCACATTTATTGGTACATTATTTTACAAAAATGGTGAGGACTACTAAACAACTCTCTCTAGAACCTTCATTCCATACCCCACTGTACTCGCTATATTCTCGCATCCCGAGAAGAAAAATGGAACAAAAAGGAAAAGGGTGAGCTCAACTAGCCCAAGAAGAATATTATGACTAAGATAATATACAACAAATTATCGTTAGTCTTCAATAGGAAAAATCTAATAGAATACAATAGGCAACAAATTTTAAATCAATAATCGCATAGTGAAATAATAATTCATTAGAAGAGTTAAGTAGAGAATGCAAACTACTATCTTCTATGTATGAATTTAAAAGTTCATCATCTATCTTTTATCCTCGTAACATCAATCAATATATATCCGAATCAAATATTCATCTTTGTACTACAGGCCAAAGATATTCATCAGTTGGTCATGTTCATCTAAACACATGTTCATCTTTGCACTACGGCCAAAGATATTCTTCAGAAATCATTCATCTTTGCACTACAAAGCCAAAGATATTCCATAATATCATCATTTAAGATCGAAGATGATGAAAATATTTTTAAAGAAACGAATCCAAGTGAAACAAAAATGATTAAGGATTAAGGATTCAGTACTTTTGTTTTATCCACGACAAAAATACTTCAAAAATAATCACAGTGGTGTAAAATTCAAGAATGATCAAAACATGGATACAATCAAAGCTAGTATCCGTAATAGATATTTTGGACAAAAAGAAAATTTTCATTTTTCGATGAATAGTGAAGTATTCGTGAATAAGATCAGATATCGTGAATAAATGTCGATATCGTGAATAGTAACCTCGACACTAAAAGTTCCAAATTTGATAAAACTTCAGATCAATATTTCAAAGATAATGATATTGAAGAAATAATATCATTACGAAAAAAAAAAAAATATCCCTTACCTCGAAAGATCAAGATTTTCATTTGGAATCTAGGATATAGTCAAGGAACTTCGCACCGTCTAACAATACTCAAAGTATACTCAAAATACTCACAAGAATACGCCGATAATATAGAGAGAAAACTTCAGTTTCTGGTGTGATTTTCAATTCTAACCTAAGCACCCTATTTATAGGAAATTGCTTAGAACACCAAAGCAGAAAATTTAATAAATTAATAATATAATTATATAAATTTCCTACGCATGCCTAGAATCTGATTTCAGCCATCAAACACATGCCACATTCTAGAAAAAGTAAGAAAAAACGTTTTCTAATTTTAAATATTTTAAACTTCCAAAAATCAATTATTTTGAGTTTCGGAAATTCAATAATTCATAATAAATAGCCCTTTCATCAGAAAATTGAATCTCACGCCATTTTATAGGAAATTCAATTCTCTACAACTTTGCGTAAGAAAGTTTTTCTAAATTCCAAATGAAATTGACCGAAATCCATAAGCGAGGCGATTTTACAAGTTATAATCAAATTTCAATCAATAAATGGGGTCCACAGAGCATGTTTAACATGTTTTAAACATTTATTGCAACAAAAATACTCTTCCTCCTCAGTATACTCATATATCCCACATTCGTTGTAAAAATATCACCATTATTATATTATTAAAATATAATAATATATTTAAATAAATTATTTTATCGAAAAAGATAAAATTTCAATTTTCAACAATTGTCACATTAAAATTTTTCCATCTATATCCACATAAAATCAATATTTTTCTCATCATATGAATCAATAATTAATTATTCACAAATAATATTACAAAATCACAATATCGACAACAGTGCAGGCCTGTGAAAGGGGCTTTCAATAAGAATTTTCTTCTTCTTGGCGCAATTAGGTGACCAAACCTCTCCTTAGATGTAACTTTCTAGACATTGCCAATAATGTTATCTAATAATATTATTCAGGATAATATGAATTATTGCTTCGATAATGAAAAAACTTGTGTAATGACAATTATTCAAACAACAAAGAATATAAAATATCAACGCAAAGAATTATTAAATTAATAAAATATTGAACAAGTAATTATCGTAACCATTATTGAGTAAAGTGCCTTCTTACGTAAGAATCAATAATTGGTGCAATACCGGTAAGCTTCTTGTGTTTTAACCTTTCGAGTATTTTAACAAGATAATCAGTAATAACTACGTTTGTTATTTTTAAATAACTTATATTTGTCGTTTTCTTCATCCAATCGCTTTTCCGTTATGGGGTTCAAGACATGGTCGCTAAGTCGTCGCACGAATATTCTCCGACAAGATTTAATATTCCACGACCAAACAAATATTCCCAAACAACAATGAATATTTTATAACCACTTGCTTATTTTGAAATATTTGCGTATTTTACCCCTAACTATCCACATTAATCAAATCAACCCTTACTATTTCAAAATAATAAATAGAGAAAATTAAATTTCATTAATAATAAGCTGGGGTCTTACATAGGGTGCTTAGGTTAGAATTGAAAATCACACCAGAAACTAAAGTTTTCTTGTGACGCCCCCAAAATAGGTATACATCACCCATCTTGAGTCGCCAAAATACATGGTACATAAATTCAAATACAACTTAATTATACAACAGTCGTGTAAAATACGACAAAATATGGCTGTGAGTTTTAATAGAAATATTGTCATTTAGACAATATCCACTCTCAGACTAAGTCCTCATTACATTTATGGTCACACTATTTAACAGAATAGTGAGGACTACTAGCTAATACTATCATCCCGACCATCACTTCGCTTCCCAACTCGTCTCAATACCACGTTCTCATTTTCAAGAGAACAAAGTGAAAGAAAGGTGAGCTCAACTAGCCCAAGAAGAAATATTATGACTAAGATAATGCGTAATAAATTATCATTAGCCTTAAACAATGTTAAACCGATAAAATACAATAGACATCAAGTTTAACTCGCAATGAACAAGCAATCCATTAAAAGAGTCAAGTAGAGAATAAAATCTATTATCTTTTATGATTTAAAAGGTTTTTCATCACTTTATCGCCGAGACTCTTTAATAAATAATCCACATCATCCTCGCACTACGGCCAAGGATATTCATTAGGTCACGACCACAAATTATCCATGCACTACGGGCCAAGGATATTTGTGTATTCATCAATGGTCATGATCATGCCAACAATCGGCCCATCAATGCACTACGGGCCAACGAGAACTTTTATCACATCATTTATAACATTACGGCCGTGATTACAATCGAATAATCCCTAATCATAATCATACCAAGTCCATCTATGCACTACAAAAGCCACGATGACTTTCAAAAAATATAAACATGAGGATGATGACAATGATATAAGAATTCAATAAAACAAGTTCATTTAATTAATTTATTCAGAACTAATAACGCCCAAATTGTCAACATGACATCGCTTTGTAGAATAAAATTCAAGAATGCTCGTAAGAATATTTCCATGAAAATATCGGATGAAGTGCAAATATCAAGGATATTCCACTAATTTCATGGAGTATAGAAGTCAAAGCTTTAACCAACCGAGTATAATAAAGAATGGAATAACAAAAGAAATCACCATGCATGCAGATTGCAGATAAATAGGTTATTCCATCGAATAATAATAAATAACGGAACCGTGTCAAAGCGTAATACGCACCGGACAAGTGATATTCCAACAAAATAATAAAGAATGGAATACAACAGAAATCACCATGCATGCGGTACTTGCATGTATAAAAGTTATTCCAATGTAATACTAAATGACGGAACCAGGTCAGGTGAAATTCACACCGACAGGATGTTCCAACAGAATAATAAAGAACGGAATAATAAAGACGGAAACCAGTCCGGCAGTAAAAGCATGCATGACAGGATGTTCCAATGTAATAATAAAGATTTTAACCGTGTCCCGTAAAGCACATACATGTGATGTTACAAATGTAATAATATGTATGGAATAATAGAAGTTCTCTTCATGAATACAAAAGAAAATAATACCTTACCGTAAAAAGAAACTTGATATCGAGTAAAGTGAAGTAGCAGAATATTTTTTTCTTTCTCTCTCTCTATAGTTTCTCTCTAGAGTTTTAGTGAATTCGTAAGAAATAATGAAGGAATGAGCTTCTATTTATAGAAGAATGGAATGAATAAGAATCAATCCATGAACAATCCAGATTGATTTATTTTAATCGGACGGTCCATATTTAAAGCAAAATCTTTTAAATAAAATATAATATATTCTATTTTATATAAAAGATTTTACTATGTAAAAACACTAAATATAATAATAAAATATATATATATATATATATAAAACAAATGTTTTCAAATTATATATATCAATATTATATATATACCACTTAATTATTCTCCCCCATAACCAACATCAATCCCCCACCCACCCAAAAATCAATTTCACTACACTTTTACACATCACTATCACACTACCACTTTTCCACCATTTTCCACTCACACGCCCATCACACACCTATCACTTTCACATATCATTTTCTTCCACCATACACTCAATACATACATATACTTCTATACGTATACTCTTCCATTTCCAAAATCATTTTTTCAACACAAATGGGCCCCACATGTGG